>JBCNYH010000005.1:2969952-2987889 GCA_039654325.1 Tandanus tandanus
GTGTTTGGGGGGGGTGATAGCTTGAAACGAAAGACTGTCCTGTGGGTCTGACTTTTCGAGCTCGTGAAGAGGGGGGAAGGAGGGGGAGAAATGGAAACCCCCCCCCCCCCCCCCCCCTTCCTGTACAGTATCATTAGCATACTGTTCAATCATATCGACTGATATCCATTATTAAAAGGAAGGAATTGTGTAATAAATTATTGAAGATGTATGATTTTTTCCTCTGTCTGGGCAGGAAGCAGCACTCAGGGCGTTCTACATCCAGGACGAGGCTCAGGAATACGAGCTCCAGAATTGCACCCATCCCGACCTGCTCAGCGATGACATTATCAACCGCAACGGCATGCCCGATAACAAAGCCATGTTTAAGGACTGCCTACCGGAGGCGAGGCTTCTCCGAGCCAAGCCCAAAGACACGGAGCTGCTGAAGATCTACGCTGGGTGGCTCAAGTGAGCGCTCATTTAACCCGATCGATTTTTATGACTCATGTTTACACAGCACATACTGACACTGTACCGATAACGCCCACAGGACTCATTTCTCTGGGAGTTTTTGGTACTGATTTCCTGTAATCCTGCGTCAGAGCAGTGATGTAATCCTGATTTCTTTATATGCAGTTGTCATGTACTGGCAATACCATCATGGCTAATTACAGCAGCTATCCTCTGAATCTTTAGTAATAATACAGTATGAGTCTGATATCATGGAATTTGCACAGTGTGTGACAGCATCTGTGGGCTTCCATACATTTATTTATGGAGATCCTCAGATGTTTAATTACAAGTAATAACCGCTTATTAAAATAGTAGTAGTATTAATAAATATAGTGAATATTAGATTCATCATCCATTCATTCATTTTCTAAGCCGCATAATCCCAATCAGGGTCGCGGGGAGGCTGGCACCCATCAGCCAGGGCAAGGGCGGGGTACACCCTAAATAGCTCGCCAGGGGATGTTAGATTTTTATATTTAAACTGCAACATCATCCCCAATACTATGCTTAACTCCAGCTACTGCTTAATTATTAATGAGAGAAAGAAGGGTGTGGGGTCAGGAGGAAGGGGTGTGGGTGTGGGTGTCTTGTGGAGGAGTTTGTGAGTATTGAGAGAGGTGGGGTCACTTACATTTGACGATATGTTTTTAGCATTACTCTTTGGTTGGTTGCTTTGTAAAGTGTCGAAGTATAGAGAAGTACCAAATGGCTAACTTAATGTCAACATGGACCTTGCTGCGGCAGGATGATTTGAAGCACAAGGTGGCAGTTTAAGCCATTTTCACTTTTTTAAAAATAATAAAATAAAACGTTATAAATACATACATTTATAAATACATTTTATAAATGCATACATCAGTTGTCTGATTTAGCTCTCTGACCTTTTTATTTCTTCTTTGCTTTTGATAATATTTTGATAATATTATTGTCTTATCATATTGTATTTGAATAATTTTACATGTAACTTAAGATATGTAATTTTTCTCTTGGTGAATCATTCAAGAATTAAGAATCCTAACACCAGTGTTAATGTACTTCTCAAGTGTGAGAACATTTCAGGTTTATAATATGGGTGTTTATGTATATATGTATATACTGTATATCCCCAGGGTGGGTGTGGCCTACATAAGTATCACCATTGGGAAGAGCAGAACAGTTGACTCTGTCATTAAGGAAGTGCTCGTCCAGCTCGGCAAACAGGTACACCCCTCATCTCAACATTTTAACACATACAACACAGTAAAATTAATTATTGAGATATTCTCAAGTCTGGAGGTCTGTCTGATCCGTCATAAACATGGGCAGTGGGAGCGCAGTGGTTAAGGCTATGGCATAGTGATCAGAAGGTTGTGGCTTCAAGCCCCAGTCCAAAATAAAAAGATGAATGTAAGTCTCCCTGGGTAAGGGCATCTGCCAAATGCTGTAAATGTAATGATCTGCCCTTTTAGCTGTGTGTGTGTGTGTGTGTGTGTGTGTGTGTGTGTGTGTGTGCGTGTTGGTCCTGCAATGATCTGGCAAGCGGTGTACCCCTCCTTCACCCATTGTTGGCTGAGATAAGCTCCAGCCTCCGCGTGACCCTAGTACGATTAAGCGATTCGGCAAATGAGTGTGACAGAGAGTGATTTAAAAAATGATGGTGAATAAGGATTTATATGGATCAAGGAATTTCTGGAATATCATGGAATTTTAAGAAGTTTCATTACAGGGCAATTGAAAATTGTAAGGAATTATAATTACAGGAAATTGTAATTAATTTGAAGTTTTGGGATTTTAGGGATATTTAAATTAGTTGTCAAGTGTAATATTTTCAATCCAGTCTTTTTATTGGGTTTTGTCCTGAGAATGCAGGTATGCTAGTAAATCATGTTCTCATCTTCTTGACCCAAAGGCGGCTTGTTTTTCCCGTATATTACATGTCACAAAAATCTGGGGGGGTTTTCATCAGGGAAAGTACATCTGCTGTTCTGTATACATCACATGGACAGTATGTACACACATTTAACTCTGTTCCTGCTTTCTCTTTCAATGCGTGAAACCCATCCTATACTCTCTGGTGCTGCGCACCGTTCACGTGTCAGTGTCAGTTAGATTCAACTTGACTTGTGGTTGGAAACAAGAACATACAGTCACATCACCTAACATTCAGATAAAAATAGATGCATCGAAGTACCACATGACATCCTCTTTGGTTTTGTGGGATTTGTACAAGGTGCACATGAATCAAATCACGACACGTGGACACAGAGATAAATTCCTTATATGTGTCAAGCAAGGTGAAATCAAGTGTTTGTGTGGGTGTGTTTTAGAATGAAAGCCCTGCTGATTTTAACCTGGTGGAGGTTTTCATGTGCAGCAAACAAGGTAAGACCCAGCACAGTGCAGTATAGGATGCAACATGTTGTTGATCAGCGCTCTCACCGTAAGATGAAACTGTCTAAAATGTCGAGTTGTGTTTGTCCTGCAGTACAGAAGCAGGTTCTCGGCGGTCAGGAGCTGTTACTGAACAAGCTGCAGGAGATCAGGAAGGTAACCTAAACTTCGTCCTTTCTTCTTCCTCCTCTTCTTCTTATTCATCAGATGAATCATAATGTATGGAAGCAGTCACAATGGGTTTGTTGAAGCTGCTCTATGCTTAAGTGTGTGTGTGTGTGTGTGTGTGTGTGTGTGTGTGTGTGTGTGTGTGTGTGTGTGTGTGTGTGTGTGTGTGTGTCCTAGATGTCTCTGAGACAGATGAACCAGACCCGCTTTTACATCATGGAGAACAGAACCCGGGTTGTTCAGGTGCATCTGCTGATCGGAGGACTTCCACAGCAGCTCAGCACTGACGAGTACATGGAGCTGCTTCAGGAACACCTCAAGTTCAAGAGTCAGTCCTTCTCATTCACACTTTAATTATCTTAAACCTCATGACACCGCTCACCACTTGTGTGATTTTTAAGTATAATTACTATACAGTGTTTTTTTGTTTTTGTTTTTTTTTCTCAATGTGAGGTATTGCTATTGGTTTTGAGTCCAGTACCATGCATAATTCTTTACACCCACATTCCTAAAACTATTCAGCAGCACTCAGTGGAGCCTGAGTGCATGAAGAGCTAAAGAGCAAAATAAAATATTCAGTGATGTCCGGGATTCGCTGATTAATATTTAGTATGTTACTCAGTTCAGAATCGACGAGTACCAGAAATCATGCCTGCCTACTCGTTCTGACATGCCTCCTGTCCCAGTGTGCATTTTATCTTCAGGGTTTTGCATTCAAACAATGTTAACACTGATCAATCTCACACAGAAAACAAACAGAAGAGAAATCTCAAATTCTCTCTCTCTCTCTTTTGATCTCTCTTTCTACAGGTCACTTGGTCACCGTCACTCACATCTACGCAGCACAAGGTGAGGAACTTGTCACCGTAGCAACATTTTTATGGCAACCTGGTTTATATACAGCCTCAGACCATGAAGGAGTAGAGGATAATCTCTCTCTCTTTCTCTCTCTTTCTGTGTGTGTGTGTGTCGCTGAGTCTGAGAAATGCCTCTGTTCTTTAACACTGCCACAGAATTGTCTATTGTTAATCCGACAAATTGACTCCATTGAATCACACTGATGATTGTGTGTGTGTGTGTGTGTGTGTGTGTGTGTGTGTGTGTGTGTGTGTGCTCTGACTGCAAAAGCCTGCCCTACACACAGATCTATAAATGAGATTTTTGTTTCTCTCTCTCTCTCTCTCCCCCTCTCTTTCTCTCTCTCACACATACACACACACACACACACACACACACACACACACACAAGGGAGCACGCGGAGATATTTGGCAGCTGCCCTCTTTGGCCTCTGCTCAATCTAAAAGTGAATTAAATAACCTGAACTGATCGTTGCCCCTCACATCACCCCACTTCCTGTTACCAAACATGAGAGTCTGAGTGATAACAAGATGTGACGTGTGTGTGGTGTTATATTCTGTGGAACTTGTATACAGAGCACAATGAACAGTGTTCACAAGCTCTAACATGTGTGTGTGGTGTGTGTGTGTGTGTGTGTGTGATGCAGGAGCGGTGGCTATAAATATCACATGCTTTTCCGAAGCCGAACGCATCTACATGTTGGCCAAAGACACCAGCATCAATAACAAGCAGCTCACCTGTCTCGTCATACCTGAGATCATGGTACACTTCTCTCTCTTGCTCTCTTGTGCTCTATCTCCCTTTCTCTTTCTCTCCCTCTCTCTTACACTCTCCCTTTCCTGCTTCCTCTCCCTCCCTCTTTTCTTTTTCTGTCTGTCTTTCTCATCACTATTTTTCTCTTCATCCTCTTTTGTCCCTCTATTTTTCCTCTTCTTTTTTCCTCTTATCACTTTTTCTCTCCCCTGACCTCTGAAATCCTTTTCTCTCCTACGAGAGCCCTCAGTCTTGTTTTAAACAGTGTATCAGTTTAAAGATACAGGAACGTAGATTATTTGAGTGCTGAGTGAAGTGTCTTATAACTATGGGTGAATATTGTGTATCGAAATGGTCTGTGTTGACTGGGTTAAAGTGCATTGCGCTATTTTGCAATTTTGCTATTTTTTTTGTCTCATATTTTATAGTCCTGTTCAGGCTAATGCCTCTCTCAAGCTGTCTGAATGGTCACCAGCGCCCTCTAGTGGACAACCGTTTTTCTTGCTGTGATAAATTTTTGACTTTCTCCTGTGTCCCCATTTCCACAGAAAAGCAAGTTAGCCAGAGGCTCTTGCCCTTTGTTGGTGTTTGTTAACCCTAAGAGCGGAGGTCTGAAAGGTAGAGAGATCCTTTACAGCTTCCGGAAACTTCTCAACCCTCATCAGGTGTTTGAGTTGATGAGTGGAGGGCCACTGCCTGGGTGAGAACAATTGTGTAATCTCTTAAAGGAGCAGTTTGTGATATTTTTTAAATATTTTTTATATATATGTATATATTCAGCTTGCAGCTCTATAATCATGTAAATAATAAATCCTAGTTGCTCATTTTATTTTTTTTCTGTATCCACTGTTGTGTGGTCAGACTGCACACATTTCGTGAGGTTCCCCATTTCCGCATGCTGGTGTGTGGAGGAGACGGGACAGTGGGATGGGTGTTGGGTGTGCTGGAAACCATCAGACACAAACTAGCCTGTCCTGAGCCTGCAATTAGCATCGTCCCTCTGGGGACAGGTATACAATGTGTATAAAATATTATAAAATATGTGTCGTTATTATTATTGTGTATCGTAGGATCGTTTAAATGTGAATTATTTTGTGTGTGAAAGCATCATTACGAAAATTCAGGTTGTTATCGTGTGCCGGTGTGTTTAGGTAACGACTTGGCACGTGTCCTGCGATGGGGGCCAGGCTACAGTGGCGAAGACCCCTACAATGTCCTGGTCTCTGTGGATGAGGCGGAAGAGGTGGAGATGGACCGCTGGACCATCCTGTTCGACGCTCAGGAAATGACAGAGGACGGAAAGCAGAACGGCTTCCTGGAGCCCCCGAAGGTGCTATGATACAGATATAACCCCCTAATATTTAAACACCTCTCAAGAAAAACGAAGCTGGCATGCCTGTGTGATGATGACTGTTTGATGATGACTGTGTATACGTGTGTGTTGTAGATAGTCCAGATGAATAATTACTTCGGTTTAGGGATCGATGCAGAGCTCAGCTTGGACTTCCATCACGCTCGGGAAGAAGAGCCGGGAAAATTCAACAGCAGGTCAGCACTCCGCGTTAAATTATAAAAGTCCTTGTTTAAACAAAATATCTCCGTTTCATATCAGTGAAGTGTACAGCGTTTATGACCCACTAGTGTCAAACTCACCTTCAGGGCAAACACATCACACAGGAGGGACTGGCGTATAACACTGTTGAAAAATTTTCATATGACTTGGCTTTGTATAAATACCCACTTTACACACACACACACACACACACACACACACACACACACACACACACCCTAGTGCTGGTTGTATCGTAGCCACAAAGGGTGCATATTATAAATGTTCTGCACACTGAAATATGTATTTTAACTTGTAAAGTAAAATATGTTGATGTACTGTTAGGAAATGCATCAATGCTGGTGTTAATATTGTCAAGATTACGACTTTTATATAAAAAATCAGCCATTTATGGGCTGAAAATGGCTCACAATGCTATCTAGTGGTTAAAATCATCCAGACGCTGACAAAGTGTTGTCCATCTGGTATTTCTCAAGGTCATGAAATTTAAAATAATAATAATAATAATGTGATCACCCTCTAATCAGATGTAGGCGGCACCTCCCACAGCCCTGCCCTCATTTTATAGGCAAATATATACCACATTGCTCCCATCCACAGCCCCTCACTCCCCCCCAGCTCCTTGCCCAATTTTTTCCCATTTTATGACAAGATTCAGTGGGAGGAGTTCGACTCAGCTGTCGGTGAACTTTCACTTTAAAGCATCTCAAAATGAGCACTTAGAACTTTCTATTGTAAAACAACCACTTAGACACATTACCGCTTCCTGTTCTCGCAGAAACACAATACCATTCAAGATTGATCCTGAGTGATAATTAAATGTTAATGTCATTTTTGAAAGGTCAGGAAGTCCGTGATGAGTCTCCTCGAGTGCTCCACAGTGTGTCTGTGTGCTTACTTATGTGTATGTAGTATATTTAGATGCATTGGTGTATATTTGTATATCACACACTCTGGATGCATCATACATCCATGTTGTGTACTTTATTCTGCAGCATTTATCACTGTCTTGTACTGTCTTGTCTTCCAGGTTTCATAATAAGGGCGTGTATGTGAAAGTTGGACTGCAGAAACTGAGTCACACGCGCAACCTGCACAGAAACCTGAAACTGCAGGTGGACAAGCAGGACATCGAGCTGCCAAGTATCGAGGGCCTCATCTTCATTAACATTCCCAGGTGACCACAAACACATACCGGATACCCATGTATAAACCAGATACCCATGCGTGTGGTAATCATGTAGTGACTGTGTTAGTGTAATTAACTTGTAGTTTTGACTGTCTGACATGGCCCTGTGTGTGTGTGTGTGTGTGTGTGTGTGTTTGTTTGTTGTCTAGCTGGGGCTCGGGTGCTGATCTGTGGGGTTCAGACAATGATGCACGCTTTGACAAGCCCAGGATGGATGATGGCATGCTGGAAGTAGTGGGCGTAACTGGGGTGGTACACATGGTGAGTCCTCCAAACCCCCCTCAACCCTACCCCCCTCTCTCTCTCTATCTGTCTATACTGGATCATAAATGTTTTTTTTCCAGATTTAACTAGCTGGTTATTGAATTAGGCAGGTTAAACAGTGTGACTGAGCTTGTGAATATAGAACACGTGTGCGTGTGTTTCAGGGACAGGTCCAAGGCGGACTCCGCTCAGGGATCCGGCTTGCTCAGGGCAGCTACATCCGCATCACTCTAATGAAGCCCATCCCAGTGCAAGTGGACGGGGAACCGTGGATCCAGTCCCCGGGACAGATCATCATCTCTGCAGCAGGACCCAAGGTACGACATCAGTCAGATATTTTCAAATGTTGCACCTCAACTAATACCGGTGTCAATTTTATTTCAATAATAATTCGTTTTTTTGGCAGTAGTGCATGATTTATATGCACCGAGCATGATCATGCGAGAGCAGATGTGATCTAGTTGTTCTATTTTTACTTCTCAGGTGCGCATGTTGAGGAAATCAAAGACTAAGCAGAAAAAGCAATCCGGCAGTCTGAAGGAGGGCAGAGCTGAAAGCCCAGCGCTGGGAGAGGGGGCAAACTGACAGAAAAGCCCACCTACACACACACACACACACACACACACACACACACACACACACACACACACACACATGCAGAAGCCTTCTCAATGGCATGCATTCAGTGACAAGTCTGTGTCCACCTCCTCACTGGGTAACAATCAAGTTCACTGGATTAGACAAGACAATAGAGACATCATGTTTTAAAAATAGTTGTGTGTATGAGAGGCTGCAGTGGCCACAAATAGAAAAGAAACAAAGCTTATGTTTATATTACATCATAGTCATTATCATTTCACAAAAACAGACTTTTTGCTATGATGAAATTCCTTCTGAAAACAAAATATTATGATTTACAATAACAATAATAATGCTGTCATGAATCGCCACATGACGCTAAGTCTCTTTACCATTAAAATGGGATGTTTATAAAAAAAGATTAATGTTCAATCAGACCAATCGTCCCGATTCGAGGAGCTAAACTAGCTAACGTAGCATCATTTATTTATTCCATTTATAATTAAAATTGGATTCTTAGCAATAGGATGTTTATAGCTAGTTTCATTTTGTAATGAACAGCTCTGTGATTAACAGAAATGCTTTTTTTTATTTATAATCATGATCACCAAGACACTTAAATCTATTGGATTATTTATTGTAGCTGAAAGCTACTGTATATTGGAGCCAAACAAAATGGCTGCCAGTAAGCAACATTGTTTTGTATTAATGTCAATTCCATGAATTATATTTGCTGTAGCAAGCATGTAGCTTTCTTCACCACACACACACACACACACACAGACAGTACAGTACTCTCACACTGTGCCAATCATACTTTTAAGTGTCAATCATACTGTAGAAACGTCACAGCAGCCAGACAATCATCGTACCATCGGAAAAATGTCGTATCCGCTGACCGATCTCGATCTTGATAGACTCGACATTCCAGTAAATAAAGTCTTAATGCTGTATATTTTCTCCTGTGGACAAATCTGAGCATGTGCCAGATATTTTTCAATATAACAAAATATAGATTGCTATAATTGAGATTCTTGCCTTGAATTTCGATCAAACTTCCACGCGTTGGCCGAACTTGTTTAACGATTGACCTGACGTCAGACGTTTAGTTTCTTTAACAGAAAACACCAGCTGATTCTGTCTGTATTAGCATACGAGTGCTGAAATGTACGCAAAGGCTGTTGATTGGCTGCTTGTAGTCATGTGATCATGCCAAGTGAAACCTTTGAATCTGAACTAGTCACGGTCTTAATGAGTCTGTCAGTGTGTGTGAGTGTGTGAGAGAGAGAAAGAGACGGAGAGCGTGCGTCTGTGTGTCTAGACGATCTCTAGAGTAACTTTTACAGGTTATACCATTCTAGACAAAATTGTAAACGTGTACTACTGTAAATATCTAGGTGTAAGCACAATGCTTTATTACAGTATGTAAGAATATACAGGATATATTCAGTTTTATATATTGAATGTATTCATTAGTGTTTAAAGAAGGTTGTACTGTATACATGGACTTGGTGTACAGTGACTGGTCAGTCTTGTTCTGGTATACAATATTCGATGAAATTATCGTAGCAACATACATACAGGAACAAGCGGACTACCACTACCGCTCCTCAAAAGCAGTGCTTGCTTTACATCTACCTCTGTGCTTTCTGCTCTTGGCTCTTCTGCAACTTTCGCCTTGCATCAGTATCTAAGATGCTGTGCCATTATTTTTGTTTTTAGTCAGACTGGGAATGTTCGGAATGTAAAAGGACTTTTTAGGAATGACTGATTGATGAGAAATTCAAAGCTTTGCACAGGTATCATTAAAAAAATGGGGGGGGGGGGGGCAAGGTAATATTGCACTTTTTTTAAACCTAAGTTGCTTATAATGTGGGATTAGTGAATTCGCAGGGCATGAATCTGGTTCAAACTGGTCCCGTGTAACTAATAACAAGCAATTATTGCATAAATATACATTTCTTTATACTTTACCACAACAGCTAATAGTTGACCTCCCCCAAGGACAATAGTCAACTCTACAATGACATTCAAATCTGCAACTGCATCCTCTGCATACGTTTGAACATAATATATGTCCAAATCTATTAGAATTAAGCCGTAATAAAAAAAATTTAAAAAAAAATTTTCTGACTAATTGCTCCTCAGGGCGGCACGGGGGTGTAGTGGTCCCCCTCATGGCAAGACACTTGCCGACACTCGCACTCACATCTAGGGGCAATTTGGAACAACCAATTAGCTAAATGTGCATGTCTTTCAACTGTGGGAGTAAACGACTACCCAGAGGAAACCCATGCAAGCACAGGGAGAACATGCAAACCCCACACAGAAACACCCCGCCGAGCCTGGGACTCGAACCCGGGTCCTTCTTTCTGGCAGGTGGCCGTGCTAACCAGTAAACCACCATGCCACCCCTCATAACATGAACACAAGTGATATTCATTTCATGGGTCCGCCCTGTGACTCGGATCCACCCCAGAATATAAAGGGTTCTTTCTTGGCCCATGCTTCACCCTTCCACCAAGTCTCGTGGAAATCAGGATGGTTGTACAATCCGGTTTACAGACACCAATAAAGAGTACCAAAAATATAACAGGGCTGTGATGCCATCATCCCTTGTAAATTTCTCGATTAGCACGATGATCTTAAAAAGTTTTTTGCATTCCCTGCCATTTTCTCCGTACTTGAAAGCAGTATTGCAAAAGTCAGGTTGTCAAAGTCAGACCGTTGCGTCCTTGCCTCCAGTCAGCTTTACACTGTGTCGGTATTCGAAGACAAAAGCGCCAGTCCTGTACTGTGTTGTGGTGTCCGCTGATAGCCGCTTTGTGGCGTTGTATACGTGCTGCTCTTCCACGTTGTCCAGAGTGCTTTCCGTTAATCTGGTGTTCATTGTAGAAATGTTCTGAATGGTCATCTTTAACTTCTTAATGATTGAAGTATAATGTACATGTATGAACTTAATTCTCCGTGTAGTGCCTCATCTAAGTGCTTTTAGAAACTGCAGTATTGATCTACTGTGTCCAGTCCTTTGACCTTTTTACACTGATGTTGGTTATACCATATAAGATTTTAAACATTTCTGATCAAAAAAAAAAAGTAATGTATATCAAAAGTGATGTAAAGTAATGTTTATTGTGGATGAATTTTAAGGCCACGAAGTGTACGACCATTTCAGAAAACCTGTACTGTCGAGAACAAACAGCTATGAAGCTAATATAAAATTAAAGCTATGAAGTTGGGCATTGCTTGTTCCAAGCACTTACGTTCTGTACAGCTGTAAAACTTTTTTAAAGGTTGCATAAGTTGAAGCTATAAAGTTTGATTGCAGAACTGCTAATGGATAAAAGTCCAAGGCATTTCCAAGGGACTGTCGGGTGTGGGTTTATATTTAATGAACGTTTATAACGGCAGTTTACAGTACGTCTGATGTTGGTCATAGCAATGGTTAAAATCCTATACCTTACACAGTATGTTTACCTTTTGGTTTAAAAAGGCCAAATATTATAAAAAGGATGGAAGAACAGTGCGTTATTCTCCCTGTTCGGGCCGTTCTGCTGCCTCAGTGGATGTTGTGAAAGAATCGTGCTGTTTTAAATAGATCTTTTAGAGCTTACGTGCCTCCACATGACTACACTCGTTCGTTATGTACCTCCTCTCATAACGTCTCATGTGATCAAACGTTTTTTTGTACTATATAAAATGAAAGCTTAATGTTCCGAGGTCTCTAGTACACAGTAGATGTATATTTTTTTGAAGAGAAATGTTAATTTTAACTGCCAGGAATATTGCACTGACTATACTGTTGTACAATATTCTGTGTCAAATGAATGTTAAATAATTATAAATGTATAGATAGATACATCTGTTACGTAACACAGGATTATAGAAAGACATACAAATATAAATTTGGACTTTTTGGTACGACGCTGACTGATTTGTCTTTTTTTATTTTTATTTTTATTTTTTTTTGTGCCCTATTGATGGAATGTTATAACTTAATCTTTGTGTTGAAATCTTTATTTCCCTGATTGGCTGTCAGTATGGGGCAGGCTACTGTTCTTGCCTGCTCCGCCTCCTTGGCTGACAATATTAACTGATTCATACAGACCCCCCACCACCACCCCAAATCGGCTCTCGATATTGACAGATCCCTGTCGTTGGCTGGTATCATTGACTGATCCCTCGCGTTGGTTGGTGATATTGAGTGACTGAGTGATCCCTCTCATTGGCTCGTTTCCCTGAATTTATTTCTTTGTTGCTGATGTTGGTAAATGCTCCTTTATTGGATGCCGGTGATTACTGATATTTATACCATTTTACTGCACACTCTTTAAAAAGTGCTTTATTCGCTTTATAAATTAATAAAGTATAAAATAGGAATGTTTTTGGGAACTAGCCTTATGAATCCTTCATAAAGTATTGGGATTACTGATCGTGTCCCCCAGCTAATTAAAGGACAGCTGCGTAAACATGTTATTGTCACATGGACTTCATCAATACTATCAGAGTAATTCATATAATACGTATCAGGTTATTCATTCACTTCTGGTAATTCATTATAAGAAAATATGCATACACTGTTTCATATGAGAGTTATACCTAAAAAAAAGTTGATCACAAGACAATTTTACGATTTGATTAAAAAAAAAAAAGTGAATAATCTTTAGACGTTCAAAAATATGCTCATTCTGAAATCTGTACAAGAGTGTTAGTTCCTGATCAGTTCTAGTGAATCATTACAATCAGTATTGCTTTTGTGCAAAAAATTAAAATAAAAAATTGGTGAATGACTATAAGGCACACGGTGTTGTGGCACGTCGAAGGCTCAGCCCAGGTTAATACTTCCAGCGAACATGGTGATGAGAAGGATGATGGAGAACCCGGTGAGGAGCCCAGCGTTCTGGATCAGGAAGAACACCACATCTGATCTGATGCTTCGCTGCTGCTGTTTAGCGATGGCGTTCATCTCAGGGAACTGAGAGAGAAATGGAGGACAGAGATGGTAAACATCCGAGTGCTGAGTTGTGCTTTTGTGTGCTCGAGGTAATAAGGTTAAAGATGGAAGCTAATTTGAGTTCAGTTGGCAGGGATGGAGCGACTGTCTGAGTGCTGATCTGAGAACATCTGAGTTTCCGACATGGACAGTAAACACTTGGGATAAGAAAGTGCTGCACATCTTGGTTTTGATTCGGTGAATGAACCAACTGTACCAGTTCCCCTGAGAATGGAAACGAGTACTCGATTGTAACAATAATCTTATCTCTGGATTGATACTGCGGACTGGAATAGAAGGAAACAATAAGGAGAAAAAGGTCATAAAGTGCTGAGGATGTGTACACCCTGTGCTCTTCATGTCATGCTGCTTCACATAACAGACTTGGTGCAACGTCTCAAAGGTGTAAATGTTTATCTCACCATATCAGCGAGGGCGATGTAGAGGAACATCCCTCCAGCGAGGGCGAATATGACGTTCGGTGCAAACGTGCTGCCCACCAGGATCCCCAACACCAAGCCAACGTAACAGGACATGGCTGAGAGCAAGTTAAATAGCACAGCCTGCCTGAGGCTCATCCCTGAGTTCAGCAGGATCACAAAGTCACCTGCAGGGGGAGACAGAGAGCAGGGCATAGAAAGAAAACGGTCCGAAATTAAAGCCCTCCATACTCACAGGAATCATGCTTTTATAATGTACTTTTATTTGTGTGGATAAAACGCCTTGTGTTTCAAAGTAATTTGTATCAAACGAGCTGAAATAAAAACAGTAGGTGCTCAGCTGCAAATATATATTGGATAGATAATTATGATAATAAGAATAAGCAATAATGATAGAAATAACTTGCTTTTTTTTTTCAAAAATGAAATGATGAAAGAAATATACATATTTGCTCTCTCCTTTTTCTCTACACATGAAGTACAGAACCAATAATTAAACACAGACGGGTGGGGGTGGGTGTGACCTCTGACCCTGCAGCAGGTCACAGTGTGATCGGTTGTTTGTTTTAAATGGACAATCTGGCACGGGCTGAATCAGTGCCGAGGAACATGTGTGTGAAACGTGTACGCTGATTCAACTCACATCACAGCCTGTGACTTGTTTTTACCCTTAACTAACCAGCACTAAAAATAGTTCTCATAACTAACCAGACACACAGATGAGGCCTTTTTTGTGAGATTATCAGATAACATTTCAATAAGGAAGAGAGTCCTTGATTCATTCATTGATTTTCTGAACCGCTTAATCCTAACTAGGGTCGCGGGGAGGCTGGCGCCCTTCTCAGCCGACTGTGGGCGAGGGCGGGGTACAACCTGGACAGCTCACCAGGCCATCACAGGGTAGGGTCAAACTTTGCTAAGGGAGAGTGATGTTAAGTGAAATTGTTATCAAGTTGTGCCTTTGTGTGTGTTTTTCTCACCGAGCTCATGAGGGAACTCCTCACACACGATGGCGATGGAGGTGCTGAAGCCGGCGAGGATGGAGACGGTGAAGGAGGCTCCGATGGCCAGGCCGTCGATGAAGTTGTGAAGGGCGTCGCTGAGCGTGATCATCCATGCCAGCGTCTTCACGCTTGCCAGCTTCGCACAGCAACCCCGAGGAGGCAGCGTCTACACAGATAGGAAAAGAGAGAGAGAGATTAATACAGACTTATTATCAAAACCACTGTAACTAAACTGGGTGGCACGATGGCATGGTTAGCACCTCCGCTTCACAGCCAGAGGGTCCTGGGTTTAACGTTTCTGTGTGGAGTTTGCATGTTCTCCCTGTGCTTGTGTGGGTTTCCTCAGGGTACTTCGGTTTCCTCCCACAGTCCAGAGACATGCACAGGAGGCTAATTGGCTGTTCCAAATCGCCTCTAGGTGTGATAGTGAGTGTGAATGGTCGTGTGTGTTGGCCCTGCAATGGCCTGGTTCAGGGTGTACACCGCCTTCGCCCAGAGTCGCCTGAGATAGACTCCAGCCTCCCTGCGACCCTAATTAGAATTAAGCGGCTTAGAAAATAAATGAAGAATAATAATAATAATAATAATAATAATAATGATAACAATAATTTATAAAAATGACATTTTTTTGCCTAATTGTCCATTAAAATACAGATTGACAAATAGAACCTTAGAATTACAGGGTCTGTACAGTGTCTGCGCGTCTTATCGACATTATTACATGGTTATGATGCCATAGTGAGGTATTGTGAGAGTGTTCTGTGCTCCAGGGTGTGTAGTGCAAAGAGCTGCGTGGTGGGTGACCGCATTTGGTCTACCAGCAGCTGTAACAATCCTAACCCCAAAAAACAGCTGAGTGTCTCGCTGAGACTGGACGAGAGGACACGCTGTCCCTGACGCGTACACACACACACACACACACACACACACACACAGAGCCCACTTTTCCCACTATAACACTGAGAGAGAATCCTTTATTTATCTGCAGTTTCTTCTGCTCAGAGATAAATAAGTAACCCAGAACAACACGTCCTGAAGTCTTTTGTTCCTCTTATACCGCAGGAATTTGCTCTTTGTTGGTTATTAAAGAACGTCATGGCATAGTTTTTATCTGTGTACAGTTATACCCGTCTCCTCCTCCTGTCCATGCCTCCGAGACCCATCCTGAAAATCTATTTTTCTTCCATGTCCTCTGGTCCTCATGAGCAACCAGAGCAGGATAGATCTGTGTCCGTTGCACAATTTCTCAAACACACGTTATTGAGGGTAGCTACTGATTAACCACCGGACTGAAAAAAAAAAACCATGATAGCATGGCTATCTAAAGTTAATGAACATCCATGAGTGTAGTATCCCTGTTTTATTCATTCTGTACCCACTGGGTATGAGCAATCGTGCATTCTAATTGGCTAAACTAATTGGCAGATACAAATTCATTGGCCTGCTGCAAGGAACGAGCGTAGAGTTCTTGGCGAAGCCTATTGCTGGTGACCGCGGCTATTGAAGGCTATCGTGGTGTCTGGCAACTAGAACCGCCCAATCCTCCCCCTCCGTCCCCCACCCCCCATCATCAGCTATATACATACTGTATGTAATGTTAGCGCTCATTAAAAGATATTTTCTGGGCTTTACTTTACTTTTACAGATAATTTTACTTGATCATTTTTTTTTTTACTTAAATCACGAAAGAGACTTCTTTTGGAATAAGTAGTCATGGTACTAGTGTTCAGTATGAAATGTAAGTGAACTGTAGCACCTGCTCCACTGTCGCTTCTGAGGTCACGCTGCTCTTGTTGCTGTTTGAGATGCTGAAGCTGGTGACGGCGATGACGGTTCCTCCGTTCTGCTGAGGAACGTCAGGAGGACTGAAGTGACTGTGGCCGTGCTGGAGCACAAAAATAAAGGACAAGAAATGTTTAGAAAGGTTTGCTATTCAGTATAACCTGCAACTAAAATGGATATCATGAAGTTTTTTAATAAAATCAGGTGATGTACTTGCGACTTTAATTTGGGTTAACAAGAAGCACCCTATCTTTATCCTGGACTAACTTCTCTTTGGCCCAAGACCCTGCCCTTCCCCACGTTTGATGGAAAATTTGAGCGTCAAATATAATTTGCTGCGATGGCCTGGCGAGCTGTCCAGGGTGAACTCTGCCCTCGACCAGAGTCGGCTGAGATAAGCCTCCCCCCCGACCCTAATTAGGATTAAGCGGTACAGAAAATAAATGAATGAATAAATATAATCCTTTCTTGTGAATTACAGCAGCACGACTATCAGGGTTGCTGTTGCAGAAGGTGAATCAACACTTTCTAACCAATCAGATTAAAGAATGCATACACAGTGCTATGAACTGGTATAATACATGCATTTTATAAATATATACATCATTGACCAGGATTAAAAAAACTCAAGCTCAACACCACAAATTACCTCATTACCACTACCAAGACATTGTTTTACATGCGGTTTGCGTGTTGTTTTGTTAAAGGATACCACAGGAAGGCGGGGCTTCGGACAGGGAAGACTCCCTTACATTTTGGCAATGATCCAAATCATATTTTTGATCCAGAAATTTTTTATAAGATTCTTTTACATTGTGAGATCGGATGATGTTTGACATTTTGGTTCATAAGGAGGATTGATGGGCTTGGTGGAGGTTTGCGCTCTTTTTTTAATAAAAAATACGATAGTTATACCATGAGTTTCTCAAGAAAATGAAAATCGTACTTCGTGGTCGGTCTTGAGGAGCATCTTGAGGAGCTTCTCGGTGAAGAAGAGCAGATAAAATCCACCGAAGATCCCAACAGCATTCTGGATGTAGTTATCTGATTTGGGGTCAAACCCCAGAGCCTGCAACATTATAAACAAGTTTTATGATTTACTTAATGCAAAATATTCACAGATTACTACAGTGTTATTAGTGTGGTTTGTTTGAATAACGAATTATATGACTAGCCTCGGGTATGAGCTGCAGCACAGCGTTGGAGAATAGCGTCCCGATGGCCAGCCCGATGAAGTATGTGAGCACTTTTGGGAAGTAGGGTTTCTTGGTGAAGGGGATGAGGATGAGACCCAATAGGGATGCCAGGTTAATGATGGTGACAGCCAGAAATCCATAACCCCATACTGTGGGAATAAATAAGGGGGTAACACTTAAACACTAAGCGTATGCTAAGGGTGGAGTCTAAAAACTTTCCAGTTGGTTCCCAAAGGGTGCTGGTTCATATTCCAAATAGCCAAAAATAAATC
>JBCNYH010000005.1:3011749-3053832 GCA_039654325.1 Tandanus tandanus
AATCGCTGCGTTTGTGGAGGGGGAAATGGCTGGAACTGGTCGACTGCAGGGTTATAGATGGATGCATCAGCGGCCTCATCTCCTAGTTTGTGAAACCTATGTTGAAGTATAACTTAACGAAATGCTCCACGGCTCTCATTTTAGCGACTTTCCTCTTTTAAAACAGGTTTACGACTTTATTCTCGAAGTCTGTCAAAAAACATTTTTCTTAATGTGGCCCTAATACTCCGTCGTACAAATTCAGTTATTTCCATCTTTTAAAAAATAATAAATCTGTCCAAAATTAAAAAATTGCCAGTCATGTCTTAACTTTACCAAAGAATCTCAATAAAAATGATGGTACAAATTTCACGTGTTGTTGGCTGAAGCCGCTGTTGTCACCCTGTGTAACCCGGACACTCTGCCCACAGTCAATATGGCGGCCGCGGCTGCGTTGTTTTCAAGCGTGACGAAGCCATTTCGCCCTCAGTTCGTGTGTGACCTCTGACCCCGCGCAAACGTGCCATCACGCCAGCCCAGTCCGCCATATTGACTGTTGTCTTTTGCCTTGAGAAGAAGATAAGCGAGAACATTTGCTGCGCTTGGAAAAGAAAAGCATATTTTGTTTTTAAAAAACAAAAAGGAACAGATCGCGTTTCCGTCGAGCTCGTAAACCAGCGCCAGTCCGTGCCAAGAGGGAACTTATCGAGATGGCGAGGAAGAAGAGCAAACAAGCCGGAGTTGGGAATAAAGAGCAGACTTTGTCGAAGAGCCCCGGCGGAGGAGGAGATGCAGGAGCTGCAGCCAGGAGCACTCAGGTAGCGTTAGCTCCACCGGCTAATCAGGCTAACTCAAAGATGGGCCGAATCCAAACGCCGTTCTGTTGGATAAATAGAGCACTATGTAGGGCTCAGAATCCATGATCACCTCTCCTGTCCGAGTGCACCTCTGTAGGGAATCTGGGGCTATTCAGGATGCGGCTACACGTTCACTCCTCCATCGCTAGATTTACCTTTTATACGGGTTTTATTTACACACGTTTTCGTACAGATTATTCAGGTTTCGGTCGAACGCCTCTCAACGAATCGTATACTTTAAAATTCTGGAAATTTTAGGTCATAAAAATGTCTTGTAGTTTGCACGACTTGCCGAGCACCGTTCTACGGGCGGAGCACCTTCCCTGCTCCCAGCCTCCAGCAAATAAATCTCATTATTCAGGCAGATGCGACGTTTGAACTCGTTTAATTATAAATTATATATGTGTACACTCTCCTTCCCTCGCTGTTTAGACAATTCGGTTATTCAGGATGGCCTGACGTACGAGCTGTAAAAGCTCGAAGCGTTATTTTCTTTACTCCACACCTGTATTCGACAAATCCCGCCTTCCGCGCTTGCTGGTGACGTTTTTCGACGCAGCAAGCGGACTGCCTCGTTGGGGTGTCTAATTGACGGATGGGTCTTAACCAGCCAATCAGGATGCAGAAACTAGCCAATCCGAGCTCGGTAGGCGGAAATGTGTTGGAATACGGGTAGGAGGAGGGAAAAAAAACGACTATCCGAAGCTGTCCTCGTAGCTAATTTGTTTGTGTACTAAATTTATTTATTGCTGCAAAAAATGTGTAAATGAGTTTGTTTGTTTAGGCGGATAAAGGCGTTTAATGTGCATTCCTGGTGTACTTTCAGTTTCGCTGTAGCTCAGAGTGACAGCACACATGAACAAGGGCATTGGAGAGGAGTCACCTGGAAACCTCCTCAGGACACTTTTCAGGGAAAAGTTCACATTTACACCTCTTTAGATTCCTCTGTTTGGGATGCGATGGTCCGTGATGCTGGTGCGAGTTGGATCTGTGTGATGAGTTTTCCTCTCAGAAGTTGTGACAGTGGGATTGGTTTGTGCTGTTCCATCCATCCATCCATCTATCTATTTGCTGAACCGCTTAATCCTCCTGGGGTCACGTGTAGGCCGGTGCCCATCTCAGCCGACGCTGGGCGTAAGCCGGGTACACCCCGAACAGCTCTCCAGTCTACTGTAGGACCAAAACACACACACACACACACAGCCCTTCACACTCACACTGTATATAAAATTTAAATTCTCTCAATCATAACCATTATAATAAAGAACTCACCCTCTGCTTCTTTTCCCTCGTTGTCGGAATACATAAGAGTGACAGTTTGTTTTTGCTTTAGACTTTTTCTAGATGTCCTCTCAGATGCTGGATTAAAAGTCCCAGAATGCAGTGCAGCTATACGTCACTGAGCGGTAGTCAGCACCGACCTGAGAACGTGTTGGTTCGTGGTGTTAAGAGGTGACGAGCTTCGTGGTGTCATTGTTGAATGTTGAAGCTGACCAGAGTGAGCAGACGAGAGAGCCGGACGGACGAAGGCACCAAACGCTGGTGCTTTCCTGTCTTTAGACGGAGATGAGACTTGGACTGCGCCAAGCGGACGGAACCTGGGTTTAGAAGGGGGGGGGAGTTTGTGATCTAGGGGTGTGTCTGTGTTACAGGGACACGTTGAGATGTTTTAAATATTTAATGTGATTAATTTTAAAACTACTGATTGGTTGACGTGCATGTGTACACAGGTGGGCGTGTCGACACAGCAGACCCGTGTGTATTATAACACTTCTGCTGCATTCTGTAAATCAAATGAAGACATGCCATGGACCTTTATTATTATTATTATTATTATTGTTGTTGTTGTGTTGTTGTCAGGTTATAGCGATATCGATGTAGCCTGTCAGCTGTAAAATCTTGCATGTTGTGAGATGCCTGGAGAGGACAGTGAAGTGTATAGATCTGATCGCAGACTCCTTTCTGCTCCGCAGTCGGTGCACACGTGCTGCTTGCTGTGCCATCGAGAGTTTAAGGACTGGGGCTCGGGCCTTGCCAACGGACTCCCGAGCCACGGCTCCAAGCTGGCCGATGCGGTCCCGGCACTCTCGCAGGCCCTGCTGAGGGAGGCACCGGGACGCAAGCTGGCAGACGCCGTGCCTTCGCTGTCGCAGTCGCTGCTGGGTGAGGTGCCGCTGTGGATCTGCCAGAGCTGTCGGAAGAGTGTGGAGGAAGAGGAACGGAGGGCGGTGCAGGAGCAGAGCGCGCCGGTGAGTAGGGACGGGACGAAGCTGAATTTGTGTACGCAGCTGATTGGTTTTAGTCTTTATTTATTTATTTATTATTATTTTTTTTTTTGGTACTGAGGAACGCATCCTGGTCTGTTTGTTTACTAAAGCACAAATTCTGGAAATGTTGGCCACGATGACACTTGAGTACATGAGATTTGTAAATGATGCGAGGAAAGTACGAGTTGAATTGAAGATGTGACGCGTGTATCAAGGAAAAATGTTTACGGTCCAGCGGCGTCCTTCTAAACGATGGTCTGGGTGAGGAACGAACACACCTGAAGTTATGTTAGTTAATAGCATCGTGTCCCCGTTTTTTCTTTGCTAATTTGAGTCGTATCCAATACTCACCCCTCAAGGGTTTGCTATCCCTCCCTCTCAAGCTCGGCAAATTTGCCCCCATGGACTGCTGGTCGTGGTTGGCTGCGGCAACAACCTGGATTCGAACTAGCAATCTCCAAGTTGATTGTCGCGCACCTTGTCAATACATAGATAGATAGATAAATAAATAAATAATCCATCCGGTCGACTTTTATTTTCATGGTTATTTTAAATAAATGAATTGAAAGTTTTTTGTTTTTTTTTTTTGGTCTCCTTTCACATCCATAGGGAAATTTCTGATCTGATCAGTGATGAAAGCGTTGTTATCTGGCGCCTCGGAGCGCGTTTGTGATGTGCCGTGATCTGATTTCCCCGTAGCGTCACCCGGAGACGGTTTGAAAGTCACAGTGTATCAGTTCGCTTCCACGCTCCTGCTCCGTGGGAAATAAAACCGGTTGTTCTGGTCGTGTTGTATGAAGTGTACAGTACGACTGATAGACCAGCACTGTGAAATCTGGAGCTGCGCGGTGTTAACTAAACTAAATCTCATCCTGGGTTTGGAGTGCACTGAATTCTTGTTTCTGATTGGTCAGAAAGTGTTGGTTTATTATGGTTAGTAACAAAGGATGTGACCAATCACAGGTTTCTGGTAATGCCCTCGTGTTGTCGTTTCCATAGCAACAGGTACACGTGGTGTTTAACTTTGATGGAAGGAGCCTCCAGCGTCAGAGATAAAACGGGGAAGGTCAGGTTTCCGACGCTTGTGCTTCAATAAATAATGAATGGAATGTATTTCATGGTAAATTGTAAGTTTTTTAAAAAAGCGAATTTCTGTATAAAACCGTACACACAGAGCGCTCCCTCAGAACACCGTATGCGGCACGTACACGAGACTTCCACGCTGCGTTTTCATCTTTAATTCTAACGCCACGCGTCGGGTTTGTTAACGCCGTGTCATTATTTCTGAAATCGGATCATTTTAATATTTTAGGAAAGCAGTGTGATGTTATTAATGGTGACGTGTGGATGATTTCTGGTGGTTTATCATCACGGATGTTCAGTACTGTAATATGTTCGATGTGATGCTGAAATCTCACCCACAAAACTGCGTGCGCCCGATACTGCTGAGAAGCGTAACAGAGTGTGTGTGGAGGAAACTTTATCTCCCTGACTGTGATGGAGGAAATGTGCATCATGATGTTCGTGATACAGATGTTCGAAACAAAGCCACATGCTTTACTATGAGCACTTTAAGGTGTTTCAGGAGCACTGGGTTTAATCTGCTTATGATTTATTGCTGTGTGTGTGTGTGTGTGTGTGTGTGTGTGTGTGAGAGAGAGAGAGAGAGAGAGCACAACTTTAACCAGCTTGAGTCCAGCATTGACGCTGCAGACAGATGTGAAATCAATCAATAACAACAACAATAATAACAATAACAATAATAACAATAAAAATGATGATAAACATAACAATAAAAATAATAACTAAAAATAATAACAATAAAAAGAATAACAATAAAAATGATAATAAAAAAATAACAAAAATAATAACAGTGACAATATTAATAGTAATAACAATGATAATAACAATAGTAATAATAATAATAAATTTATATTGTACAACAATTTATACAATCATATGTATTTCTACGCCTCAATAAACATCATCATCAATATCATCTTCCACTTGATCCGGGGTCGGGTCGCGGGGGCAGCAGCTGAAGCACTGAGGTCCAGACGTCCCTCTCCCCAGCCACTTCCTCCAGCTCTTCAGCTCTGAGACGTTCCCAAACCAGCCGAAAGACATAGTCCCACCAGCGTGTTCTGGGTCGACCCCGGGGTCTATACAAAGAAAAAATAAATAAATAAATAAAAGGGGATGTGTATGTGTGTTATACAGCAAATTTAATACATTAATAAAATGAATTGCAGGGCCAACACACGTACATGCAAACTCCACACAGAACCAAACCCAGGAACTTCTTGCTGTGATGGGGACGTGCTACAAAAACAGTTTACTGTCGATCTATTTTGTTCTCTTTCTCCCTCACACACACACACACACACACACACACACAAGTCTTGAACAAAAGCGTCTTGTGGTATATTTTGGATCATATCGGCCACCCAGGGTGAAAAAATATGCTTTTTCCGTTTCTTTTTCAGTGACAGATGGAGCCAGATGGATTCGTTTTTGATGGCGTGTTCCAGCATTAAAAAAAATAAAAGTTGCGTTCTCACAATGATGAATA
The DNA here is from genome assembly GCA_039654325.1 of Tandanus tandanus. Lineage (NCBI taxonomy): Eukaryota > Metazoa > Chordata > Actinopteri > Siluriformes > Plotosidae > Tandanus > Tandanus tandanus. Next base: position 3,017,425 of record JBCNYH010000005.1, read on the forward strand.
CAGTGATGGATTAAAATGGATTCCGAGTGAGAAATAAACCATTCGTAGTCGGATCTAAAGGACAGATGGACAGTGTGCTGTAATGATTTGTATCACATGCCTTAAATGACACGCCGGTGTATCCGTATCAGGGTGTGGCACGTCTCACAATCTCGTAATCTTGTCCTTGGTACAGCACTTCCTTCAGGTTCATTCATTGGATTGGACGAGCGGCATTCCAGGAGTGCCTGCACGTAAAATGACACCTTTTAATTCGGAACGTCTGCCAGATTAGCGTTTGTGACATCAGCGAACATGGTGACGATTCAGAACAGGAGGGACGCTAGATCCGCAGTAAGCACGCTAAACAGGAATTTTACAAATTAGCATGAGCTAGTGCACCAGCTAGCTGATGGGCTATAAAGTAGGCGGAGCTTCTTGAGGGTCTAAACTAAACATTTGGCGATATTGATGTCTGAAGTATGACTTATTCAGTGTTAATGTGTTGTTTGTGTGAGGAATATCACACTCGTGGAAAAAGAAACAAAAACGTGGCTGTTAGCACAGATGTGATTCGCTACAGGACTCACCATGCTAAACGCTATCTGTTGGGCTTTTACACGCAAACCCACTGGCTCATCAGGGCCGAAGCTTAGACAGAGACACACCTGTTGTTAAGGGTCTTAGCGTGGTTGGGGTCTAACTGGGTTTTGAACCCACGACCTCTCGATCATGATCCCAGAACCCTAACCACTACACTACACCACCAACCTCACAATATGTAGATAGGAAGAGGTGTGTGTGTGTGTGTGTGTGTGTATACATATACATATATATATATATATATATATATAAGATTTGCAATTAAAAAAAAAATATATATATATATATATGTAACAATAAACATCACATATAGCATGGTGGTAATCTAGCGGGGATTCGAACCCACGACCTCGCGATCATGAGCCCATGAGAATTTTTTTAAATAATTACAAACTGACTGGATGTGTTCCGTATTTACTTATTCATTATATATTAATTATACATTAATTGTTTGTAATAAATGATTGCTCTTTTAATATGAAACGACATTAATTGTTTTATTATTATTCATTTTTAATATATACAGAATCGTCGTGTAGTTTATTTATCTCAATACGGCATCTAATGGTGCATAAACATGCCTGTGATGGATCTAAATACTTTCCGTGATAAATAATGATGTGTGTGTATGTGTGCGTGTGTGTGTGTGTCAGTAAGCGACGCCTCTGCTAGTTTTGTGCAGCATTAGCGGCGAAGCCGTAGCACAGCCCTCACAGTGTTGTTAATGGGCTCGACTCTTTACTAGCTGATGGCTTGCTGAAGTGCTCTGATTATTTACACACCACAGTGGAGAAGCCTAAACTTCCAGGTCCAGGTTCGATGTGTTCTCTCTTCCACTGCACTGGGTTTTGATTGATGATGTGCGTTGCGCGCCGCTTGCTCCCCCTCACTGTCTTTCTGTGTGTTGAGAAAAATGTGGTGTTGTCCCTACAGGTGACTGATACTTCACTGTGTGTGTGTGTGGGTGTGTTTTGTAGGCACCGCTGTCCCATTCGTCATCGTGTAAGTCGCAGAACTGTGGGAACGGTTACCCAGAGCAAAACTCGGTGGACTGGGATCCCAGCTCCTTCCTGTCGGCCCGGAAGCTGTCAGGTCTGTGGAACTCGACGCACACGAACTCGGGAGCTCACTGCACCCACGGCACTGCGACTCACTCTCAGCAAGGTACCATATACAGCAGGGGTGTCAAACTCGTTTTCACTGAGGGACACATCCCTACATTTCGAGGTCTTCGTGGGCCGAATGGTCGCTCAACATCTGCTCGAAAATGTCATCCATGAAATCTGCATGGCCGTATTATTTGTTTACGCATTTGTCCTCTTTTCCTTCTTGAAATCTTTCCTGAGTCTTGAATGGCTAGCGGTTTACTTGACATAGGTTGGCTCCCCCTAGTGGATGGATGATGAATTACACTGCGTGGTAATAGTTGATGCAAAGAATGTGCGATAATCATCGACTTTAAAAGCTCTCGCAGGCCACTTAAATGAGCTGGAGGGCCGGATTTGGGCTGCAGGTCTTGGTCTTTATCACCTGTGATGTACAATATATGTACAGTATGACACCGGAACAGTGCGATCTGATTGGATCTCTATGATGTTATCCACCTCGAAGACGCGGGATAATGAAATCTTGTTGTATGTATCACAGTTCTTAAACACTTCATGACGTGATGTGCTCCAGGAGCTCTGCTTCATCACTCCATCCATTGTTGATGATTTTCCTCTAACGGCACCCCCCGAAGGCTTTTATTCTTACTCTTAACACGTAAAGGCTCTTAAAATAATTCTTACTATACCAGCTCGTTCTCCATCACATACAGTGTACGTTTCAGACGGATCTCCTTTCAGAATCAGACCATTCCGTCACACCGTGCTATTCTTATTCCTAACAGGTCTAACAAGTTTTATTTTTAGGATCTTCTTAACATAATAAATGATCACCTCGTGTCTGACGCTCGTCTACTCCAGCACCTGATGCCCTATTTTTATTCACGCCGCGCCTCGTCCGCTCCGCTCTAATAAAGGATTATCTATTATAAATTTTTCCGCCCCGAAAGAAATACTCCTGTGGTTTTTCAACCTAATCTCACATTTATCCAGTGCATTAAGAGTATCATTTATTATATCATGACACTCGCTTCTGCTGGGGTTTGGAATACGAGTCAGGCCCGTGCTTGTTGAATTTTTACATGTCTTCGAGGTGTATCGTGGCGTATCGTGTGAATGAAACGAAAAGTAAAAGTAGTAGTAAAATATTTGGGTGACTGAAATAAAACTGAAAGAGATTAAAAAAAAAAGAAAAGAAAAAAAGGTGAAATTAAAATGAACAATTCCACACTCTCACATATCAACTAGAATCACAGGTTTCTGATTGGGCGGCACGGTAGCGCAGCGGTTAGCACGTCTGCCTCATAGCGAGAAGGTCCTGGGTTCGAGTCCCGGGCTCAGGCGCTTCTGTGTGGAGTTTCCATGTTCTTCCCGTTCTTGCGTGGGTTTCCTCCGGGTACTCTGGTTTCCTCCGACAGTCCAAAAACATAGACATTAGGCAGATTGTCTGTTCCAAATTGCCCCTAGGTGAGTGTGAATGGTCACCCAGTGTTGGCTGATATAGGCTCCAGCCTCCCCGTGTCCCTAGTGTTAGGACTAAACGGTTCAGTGAGTGAGTGAGGTTTCATTTTCGTTTGGTTTTCCCCTGCGATGTGCCCTGTGGTTGCCGGACCACTTTAAAGAAGAAGATAGGGCAGCTGTGGCCTAGTGTTTAGAGAGGTGGGTTCGAGACCTGGAGGTCGCTGGTTCGATTCCCAAGCCAGCGGGGGGGAAATGTGTGACAGCAAGGGGAGTAAGCAACACCTTCCCTTCCTCCACCTCTTGAGCGGCGCACCTTGTCCCCTGCTGCTCTCCAGGCGTCGCAGTGTGCGAGTGTGTGTGTGCTCACTGTTTACGTGTGTGTGCTCACTTTGGACGGGTTAAATGCAGAGCCAAAATTTCCCTTTCGGGATTAATACAGTAAAGCAAGATAACACAGTAACGGATTCATTTCAGAAGGTGGCAGTAATGAACTGAAAGTAAAATGACTTACCCACTTATAAATGTAAATAATACTGAAGTAAAGAAAAAACAAAGTGAAAGAATCTAAAAATAAAACTATAATAAAGTGTGTTATGATGTTATGGTTTTAGCAGGTGGAACGGCAGGACCAACCTGTCACGATAAACGCTCGTCTCACGAGGCATCTGGGACCAAAGTGTGTCCCTACAGTCACCCAGCGTCCCCCAGTGCCACATCCACCGCTACGCCACTCTCTACCTCCGCTGAGCTCTGCAAGTCCTCAGTCAAGCACTTCAAAACCATGTGTAGGAGACCAACTCCTCCAGGTACACACACACACACACACACACACACACACACACACACACACACACACACACAGACCGGACAATTATACAGTGATGTCACTTCCTGTTCATTTTTTCCCCTCCAGGTGAAGCGTTTCACCCGAACGAGCAGCACCAGCCGTCGGCAGATCTGTCTGTTCCGCCCAACAGTCCGACAGGTCTCTCTTCTTCCCAGAACACGTCTCTGCTGCCGTCTTCCGCCAAACCCGTATCCAATCAGCACGCTCCGTTCACTCCGCTAGCACCAAACCTCGGCGCCAAGCACTTGGGCGGGCAGGACAAACCCAGCGCCTGCAAAAACGCCAAACTGAGCCCCTCTGTGATGGGCTGCAGTCACCCGTGTAACGGGCACAATAGCAACGGCGCCAACGCTGCCTCCACTAATGCGGCTCATCTAACAGCCGGCACATGCAGGTACGCTCACGACGGGGAGGGAATTAGAGGAAAAATTAGCTCATAGTGCTTTTGACTCCAGAATGTTCCAGAAGGATAGCTATTTTTCTTTTTTTTTTTTTTTTTGAAGTGACGATGACTGGCGTCGTGTGTGTTTGTCGTGTTTAGGGACCAGGCGTGTAAAGGGCACAAGCTGGTGAACGGTTCGTCGTTGTGCCAACAGGCAGCGTGCGAGGGTGATGAAGTAGAGGACGAGGATAGCGGCTCCGAGCGCAGCTCCTGCGCCTCTTCTTCGACGAACCAGCGTGACGGCAAATACTGCGACTGCTGCTACTGCGAGTTCTTCGGACATAACGCGGTAAAAAAGGCGATGCGTAATGTCTCAGGCCAGGGTTAGATTTGTCAAGGGTGAAAGGTCATACTTTTATACTGACTCCTCATGTTTTTAAACTTGATCCTGCCTAAGAGATCTCTCTGATGATAGGGTGTACCACAGGGCTCTGCTTCCGGCCCTCTGTTATTCTAATTGTTTTCTCTGTTAGACTTCTCGGGAAGTGCTGATAGGATAAATCGTTGTGCGTTTAATTAAGCAAATTCAGCTACATGAGATTTTTCATCTTTCAGCCTCCTGCAGCTCCGACCAGCCGGAACTACGCAGAGATTCGAGAGAAACTCCGCTCGAGGTTGACTCGGCGTAAAGAGGAGCTGCCTCAGAGGCAGGACCTGGACCCGGCTGCGCCGAGTGCCATCGATCACCGGGACGTCGATGAGCTCCTCGACTTCATTAACTCCACGGAGCCCAAAAGGGTCAACAGCGCCAAGGCTGCCAAACGGGCTCGTCACAAACAGAAGAAGAAGGTACGGCTTTGTGAATACGTTTGAGTGGACGGTGTCTCTATAGTCCAGGTTTAAATCGAGAATACTGTTTCTTTTGCACGTGTGTGTGGGTCCTGTCCAGGAGAAGGAGCGTGCAATCCAGGTATGCAGCGAGCAGCACTCGTCCTCATCGCCACAGCCAGAGGTGATGGAGGAAGTAGAGGAGGAGGAGCACGCTCCAGACAGCGAAGCCGGTCGGCTACTCGAGTGGCCTCAGCTGGAGCTGGAGCGCGTCAACAGCTTTCTCACGTCTCGCCTCGAGGAGATCAAGAACACCATCAAGGACTCCATCCGTGCCTCGTTCAGCATGTATGACCTCAACCTCGACGTCAGCGACTTTCCCAAAAAAGCCGCCTCGCTGGAGGGCCAACGCCTGCTGCCTCACCTCAACGGTGCGGCGACCGAGCCGCAGCAGATCGACCTGGACCTCGCGCCTCTCTCGTTCAAAAACTTTAAAAAGAGCGTGAAGATTCTTCAAGGCCTGACCAGCGAGAATACCAATGGCAGCCCGCCTCCCACTCCCAGCCCCACCCCCACGCCGACAAACACCACCCCCATAAACGCCACTCCTGCGCCGAACGACACCGCCAAATCCAAAGAAGAAACCAAGAACACCACGGGCAACGCCGCCAAAACGAAGAAGGGCAAGAAAAACCAGCGGCCGCAGCAAGAGCAGGCGACCCAGGAGCAGCAGGCGAACTCCAAAGCAGCTAAAACTACATCTGGAAATCAGGAGAAAAGCAACGAGGTGGAGAAGGGAGCCAGGGGAGCGTGCAGAGGAGCGCAACAGCACGGCGAGAGTCAGAAAACAGCGGGCAGAAAGATCGAGGAGAGCAAGCAGGCCTCCAAGCACAACGGCAACGTAGCCTCCAACGGGAACCATCACTCGGGTTCCAACACGCAGAGGGGGAAGAACGACACCGACACGCGGAGCAACAAACCGGAGCACGAAACTGACGGGAAGAGCAACTCGAACCATGTGGTGAACTCTCAGAACTCACAGCAGCAACAACAACAACAACAACAACAGTCCAAAGGAAAGAATAAGAAGAACAAGAGCAAGACGGAGAAATCCAGTAGTGCCCTCGGTAATGAGGGTTTTTATCTTTTACATGGTTTCTCTCTCTCTGTCTCTCATTCTCTCTTTCTTTCTCTCTGTGTCTCTCTTTCTGTCTCTCTCTTTTTCTGTGTGTCTCTCTCTCTCTCAATCTGTGTCTCTCTCTCTTTCTGTGTCTCTCTGTCTCTCTCTTTCTGTCTCCCTCTCTTTCTGTCTCCCTCTCTTTCTGTCTCCCTCTCTTTCTCTGTCTCTCTCTTTCTCTGTGTGTCTCTTTCTCTGTGTGTCTCTCTCATTCTCTCTGTGTGTCTCTCTTTCTGTCTATCTCTGTTTTTGTTTTTCTCTTTAACTATTCTCTTTCTCTCTGTCTTTGTTTTTCTCTTTCTCTCCTCTCTTTCTGTCTGTCTCTGTGCATTTCTCTCTCTCTCCATTTTGGTGAGGGTATTTTATTAACCTCAGTGTCAGGTATCGTTTATTTGTATTTATTTATGAATGGATTTATTAACTCTATGCTTTTGGTTTTATCAACACAATAAATCTGTTTGTTTTTTTTGTTTGTTTGTTTGTTTGTTTGTTTGTTTGTTTGTTTTTTTACGCCTCACAGACGACGTATTCCTGCCGAAAGACCTGGATCCTACGGAGATGGACGAGATCGACCGCGAGGTGGAATATTTCAAGAGGTGAAACTTTTATTCTGCACAAATTAGCATGTTATTCTGTTCCGGGGTGAAGGAATAAATCAGACACGGTAGTGCCGGGTTCGTCTGTACGCTGCCGGTTGGCGTTCGGATGTGCTGCAGTCCGTGCGCTAATCTTTGTGTCGTCGTGTCTCCTTCCAGGTTCTGTCTCGATTCAGCCAAACAGACGCGACAGAAAGTGGCAGTGAACTGGTCCAACTTCAGCCTGAAAAAGATGCCGTCGAATGCAGCGCAGTAACCGAGCACACACACACACACACACACACACACACTCTCACACACTCTGTCTCTCTGTCACACACACACCTGGACGATGGTAACCAGAGAACCCCCAGCTTCCCAAAAGGACTCGACTCTCTTGGCCACCTGATTGGTCACTCTGGTCTGTAGCTACTGTACTCCTGTTTTGATTGGCTGGAGGTCGCTGTCTGTCTCCGCCCCCTCTCAGTACGCCACGGGACCTCATCACGCAGTCTGTAATCGTCCACCGGAAGGTTTTTTTTTTATACTGTTTCTCTTAGTCGAGCCGAGTCACTCGCAGCAAACCTCATTGCTTCATTTTGTAGTGTGTAAATAATGATTTTACAATAAAAAAAGGTTTTTAACCCCAAGCCATGGCACACCTCGACCCGTCAACCACCATGTCTACCTATTTATTCTTTTTTTTCCCTCCATAAGGTACTTTTTATTCTGACTAATACTGACAACATGCCAGGAATGACATCGGGCTCTTATTATTGTGAAGACAGAACGAGAATTAGCACGTGCGTTATAAATCGTTATTAATGACACGTGCGATGGAAAACGTTGTGGACTTGTCTGTATCGAACATCTCACTAGGAATGTGACGTAATACATTTTTATCTTCATTATATTTATATAACAACATAATGTTGTTTTATCCCGTTTTTTTTATAATGATGAAATCTGTCATTTCTGCTATATGATAGCAATATAACGTTTTTTAAATCCGTATATCAGAGGTACCAAGATTTATGCTTTTGGCCTTGAGAGTGCGGCGGTATGTGAAGCATATGAAAAGTGTGAAACGTGAATTTTTTTCGGGATGAGGAATAAAATAGGTGATTGTGTCACGCTTTTAAAGTTGGGGTTGGTATCTTTTTAGCTGCACACAGACAAAGCCTTCTATTGGTTGAATCGGTCATCAGTGACCGCTGGCATTTTGTCAAAACACCGACCAATCGTTGCCTTGTGGTCCGCTGGGCAATATCCAATCAAATGCACCCGTGTCTCCCTGCTTATGCGTGGCCCTTCTGTCCACGGACCAGCAGTCAGAAATGAGCTTGTGCGTCTGGAGGGTTGGGGGAGGGGCATGGCTTTGGAGGGACCTCTGAGGGCAGGGGAGGGTTTAGCCAGAGCCCTGAAGACATGCTATTTTTAAATTTTGCTAGCTTTCCAGATGACCAATCCCAGCTTTAATAGCCGATAGAAATCAAGTAGGCGGGATTAAGAGGTGATGCCCATTACATCTCGTCTCGTCTTCTGTCATCTTATCCACCATCCCAAACTAAAAGTCTGTTGTTTTTTTGGCTGTGAGGAATTCCTCTGAGACGTGTGATAAATTCAAGTCGAAACTCTAAACAGTGTGGGACCATGTGACACACATTTCCCTGATTATGAGTAAGGAAAAAAAAACACTAGTATATCCAGCGAGGGTGTATCTACCTGGGAAATACCTCGACGGGACGTCCCTTGCATGCCACTCCAAACTGACAACCGGGTCCCTGATGAGCGCTCTGACTTAAGCCTTGTCCTCGTGCTCCTGAGAACCCTCGCCTGTAGTCGTTCGGCTGCGTGCCCGTGGTGCAGCCTCCCTCCTCCTCCTCCTCTTTCTGTAGTTGCTGCTTGTTATAGTTGGGCTTAGACCGAGTTCAGATACGGGGAGAAAATGGGAAAAAGAAAAAAAAAAAACTTCCTGCCCCGGTGTTTTCTGTGTCACGTTTGGTATCCAGGACCTGATGATGATGTTGTTGTTGTTGTTGTTGTTGTTGTTGTTATAATTATTGGAATTATTATTTTTTTCCTGTTAACGATTTTCAACGCCCTGATACAACACTCATGGCGTTCAGCCTGATATCGCTCTGCACGTGTACGTGTCGCCACCAGTCAACAAACCTGAAAGATTGAAACGATTCTGTTGGGAATACGATCGCCGACGCACCATCTCTTCCATCGCTTGGCTTCTTTTGAAGGCGCGAGATGAGAAACCCGACGGGTTTTTAAAACTGTTCCAGCTGTAGTTTTCCTCTTCTACATCTCTGACGCTATCCAGGTTACTCTGAGCTAGGAGACATTATTTTAAACATTTGGAATGTAGATTTATACTATACCATGAAAGGCCAAGTGTATGTTGGCTCTTTTTTTTTTTTTATTCACTTTTGATACTGTGAAAATCTTTCATTCCGAAAGATTAAAACATTACAGTTTTGAGAAAAAAAAAAAAGATACAAGTGTTGTGTTTGATTTCTGTTAAAAAATCTTAATGAACTCCAGAATTATTGGCACCCTCGAGGGCAAAACATGATTGCATGAAAATTTTCCACTTTTTCCCTTTTTTTTTTTTTTAAACAAAAAAAGCCATTGTTATTTATTTTGTATATTGTATTTTTGCCACTTGTTCATTTGTTGAAATTATTTATTTTTTTCAATTATCTGTTTGTCTTTTTGTCTTGTTTTTTATTAGTTTATTAGTTATATCTATTTCTGGGGTTTTTTATTGCACAAAAATGTCGTTATCTACAAAAAACAAAAACAAAGAAGCAACAACAAAAAAAACATTTTCATGCTTGAGAAACTCTGTGACTGACTTTTATCCAGATCTAGAATACGGTTGCACATGTGCCGTCCCTGGCTTCCATCACCATGGCAACAGCCAGAGAGATTTCAACGCAGCTGACAGATGCACAATTTTGGAAAAGGAAACAAAACACTTGCAAATGTCAGAACTGCACGGTTCATTCGCCTCACTGGGTTTCAGAATCAAGCTGGTTGGAAAGAAGAGCACAGAAAATCGAGTAATTTTTTATTTATTTTTTCTTTCCAGAAGAATATTTTGATTGGGGGGGGGGGGTTTGCCTGGTGGACATGAAAAGTAATAAGAATATGATCCAAAACAAAATCCAGATCAACAGAGAAATGATTACAGGACAAAATCTGGCTTTTTACTTTAACCATAAAGCGCCGCTGTAGCTGTTTTCGTTAGCGCTGAATGGTAGAGCAATGTGGTTAATTACCTGAAAAACACCTTAATTACTTTACTGTCAAGAAGGGTGCCAATAATTCTTAAATATAAATGCATTATGGGTAAGATTTATATATATGCAAGCAGCAATTCCAAGTAAAAAGACTAATGAAGATGTAGAATCAAAGGGGAAATTAGAGTAAGAAATGACAAGAGAAAATAGAAAAATGAAATGGAGTGATGAACAATGAGAGGATTCTTCTAAAGAAGATTTATGTATATATATATATATATTATCAGGTGTACGTGTGGCTGTGAGGTAGCAGTGCATTTTGTGTGTGAGACAGAGATAGGAATTGGTTAGATTTCTGTGAAAAGGGAAAGAAACTGGAAAAAACTTTTTACTTTTACTGAAACATAAATATACGGGTGGGCGGAGTCTGTGTGTGTGTGTGAGAGAGAGAGAGGGAGGTCCTTGAGAACGTCCTCCAATCACAACATTTTCTGCAACTGTTTGCAGTTTTCATGGAAAAATTAACTGATTGCTACCAAAAGTCATTTCACACTATTCCCGCTCGAGCTGCACGTTCTGATGTACAGCCCTTCCGGGGAGAAACCTTAGTAATAAATATACTCAATTACAATATATTTGCCTGCACGCAAACGTCTATCAATCCAAAAACAAGAGGCGGTGGTGAAAAGATTGGTCACTCTGGGATGCCGTAGAAACGTAACGCGTGCGTACTTTACCGTGTTGGTACACCTGTATTGAGCAAAACCTTGAACCATAAACACGATTGGTTATTCGTTCTAGAAGAGGCGTAGTTGCTTTCAGTGTCCAATCAGCGCTCTGTGTATATGATGCTTTATCCAATCGGCACACTGGGGGAGAAAAACGGGTAGGAAGAAAAACAGCTCTGATTACAGCATCTAGCAAACTACCCGAACACTCGTTTGGCTCTAACGCTGCGAGGATAAACAATGGAAGCAGAAACTAAACAGAGAAAGGTAGGTTATCTTAATGTACTACTACTCATAGTATTATCGACAAGTTATATTTTTAGAAATGGAGTTTAAATCTAGCTAACGTTAGCTCGCGCTAACTGGATCTTTGGTTGGTTTGGGACTAGCTAACAGTGGATTCGTTTATGAGCTGTTTCAAAAAAAAAGAAGCGTAAAATCTTGTTTTGAAAATTAATTTCTTGTAAAGACATGTACTTAATATGGTGGGCTCACTGTGTCGTTTAAGAAGAATACGTTAAATGTACTTGAGTAAAGTTGGCTACAGGGCTAACATTATTTTATGGAATATATAATATATATAATATTTTATGGGTCATTTAATAGTTACTAAATCAGTGACTTTGTATTCAGAGTCTCATTTACTGGTTAATTTGTATAAATTATTCATTCAAGTGATTCGGGTGCTTCTCAAAACTCTTATTTTGCTTTCTCGATTCTCGTTGAACCGGAAGTTTTTCTGGTCCGCCATCTCTGCTGGCCTCCTAGTCGCGTCGACATCCGGTAGTGGCAAAAACAGCTGTAAACAGTTTACCGTCAGTCACTGAGACATCCGTTTCTGTTCATTTATCATTAACTATAAGGCCTAGAGATTTGCTCCTCTCTTGCCCTTAAAACTAACAATCATATAAATGTCATGTTTAGTTCCTGCCCGTGGCTCAGTGTTCCAATTTATCTTTATGGCTTTTTATTGTGGAGACAGATTTGATGCCTCTGAAGATTTGTGGGAAGCTTGGAGGAAATGTCTGAGGGTGTTGTGCAAGTTATCTAGTACGATTTATTGTTATATTGTTGAATTTTTATTAACATTGCACTACTTATTAAATAACTGAGTAACAGTTTCATAAGACTCATTATAAAAGGACAAAATAGCAGAAATTATATTTTAAATATAGCACCCAAATTGAGTCTTGATCTTGTATCCCTGGCAGTCAGTTACTGATGACTGTAGTGGATTAATGTATCAAGATTCATATAGCGCAGGGTACAGGACTGAACCATATCATAGGGACAACCAGACACCAGTCACAGCACAGCTTTTCTATGTAATAAAAAAACTAAGAAAAACCTACAAAAAAATTACGCCACTGATACCTGAAATGTTGTAGATCTTCCATGACTGGCACAGCAAGACTTCACTATAGTGTCAACACTGTTTTGCCAATACCTGAAATCAGGGCTCCTTGGCTGCCTCACTCCAGGCCAGCCATGGTCTATCGATTCTGTCAGTGGTCCCAATTCTCTTATTTTCACATCGAGGAGAGAGGACCAAGTGCACATGGGAGCAGTCTTACTCGATGAGTTGGACTCCAATGTATAAATGACCCATCCCTTACGGTGCCACCGTCATCAACAGCGTACTTCGCTTCATGTTACGCTTCAGACTTGAGGAAACGACTTATTTCTCTTAAACTACATTCCCTCGATTCCACGCTCTTCACATTCCTTGCATGTCCCCATGTTTCCACGGTGGGAGGAGCTAAGTCACAAGGATGAGATGTAAGTGCGGGGAACCGAGGCTGCAGTTTAAGGGATCGGAGAAGCACCCCTGTGTACTGTTTAGGTCGTGTGACTGATTGTCTGTTATATTAATTCGGAAAATAATAAATAAATAAAATGAAGACGAGTAGATGAAAATATGTCCATAAACTGGATTCATGATCTAATTTACAGCGAAGCATGGATGAGAAGTCTGTTTCGGAGACTTCAGACGATGACTATGTGCCGTATGTTCCTGTTAAGGTCAGAAAACAACAAATGGTATGTACTGAATGTTTTCTTCTCACTCCAGTTTTTTTAATGTTCTGAGTTTATGTGCAGCTTTAGTACAATAACGTCGGACGTGCTGTTGCTGTTATGCTTTTTTTATTATAATAAATGTGTTCGGATTTGGTGGTGAATGTGATGCATCGTGGTCTCGGGTTGGACTCTCAGTTGCAGAAGATGATGCATTTTCGAGGGAAGGGCTTGACTGAGGAGGACCAGAAGGACAGCGGAGGAGAGCAGAAAGATGAAGACGAGGGTCTTGGGCCACGCTCCAACGTCAGTCTGCTCGATCAGCACCAGCACCTGAAGGAGAAAGCTGAGGGTATCGTATACGCTTTTCCATTTGTTGCTCCACAGGATTAGATTATTTATTTATTTATGGTTATAAACTTGTACATCTTTTTTCTTTTTTAGCTCGGAAAGAGTCGGCGAAGGAAAAGCAGCTGAAGGAGGAGGAGAAGATTCTGGAGAGCGTGGCGGAGGGTCGAGGTGCGTCCTGTCACTTTAAGTCAATAATGTTCAAAAGTGTTATTACAAGAGAAATATGTAATAATCGTGTAATTATTTACTGATGTTTATGCCAAGTAATGGCCATTTTGTGTGAACCATATCAGAATTTTTTTTTGGTCATTTTCCCCTTCAGCTTTAATGTCTGTCAAGGAGATGGCCAAAGGTATCACTTATGAAGACCCCATTAAAACCAGGTGAGACGTCCATCATACACCACGGGGGCTGAGAATTTCACTCTAAGCTGCCTGCACACACTCAGAAGGCAGCATTTTTGAATGACTTGTACTGTTTTGTCCTGTGTATATAGTTTTTTAAACTCCCTTCTTTTCTCTCTGTTTAGCTGGAGAGCGCCCCGCTACATACTGAACATGCCCACGGCGAGGCACGAGCGGGCGAGGAAGAAATACCACATCCTTGTGGAGGGTGACGGTATCCCTCCGCCCATTAAGAGCTTCAGAGAGATGAAGTTTCCTCAAGGTAACAGACAACCTCCTGGAAAACCTCTGATTGTGTGATAGAACAAAATCTACGTAAAAAAAAAAATAGATTCACTTCGTTATGTGAGTCATTAACCTTTTTTAAAAATAACGTTATGAAGCCAAACTAATGGAGAAAATGGTCATTTTGTTCTGTACACTACAAACCAAATTGCTTCAAAGTATATTTAAATTCAAATAACACATTTTATTCATATAATACTTTAATTGTGTGGGGTTGGGTGTTATTGCATAAATAAGAGAAGAGCAATATCACATTAAAATTAAATAAAAGTATAATACATCCATTTTAAAAATAGAATATAAATAAATAAGCTTTGATTTAAGGTTACAATAATTGATAATTATTTTATTTAATCACATATTTTAAATGGTACAGATATACGTGTGTGTTTGTGTTACACCAAATATTCATCAATGACTAAAACCTATTTTGCAGCGATCCTGAAAGGTCTTAAGAAGAAAGGAATCGTGCATCCGACCCCCATCCAGATCCAGGGAATCCCTACTGTGTAAGGTCCCAATAACAAAGGAAACCCTTAGAGACTCTGAATTTGGAAAGAGGTGGAGTGTACAGTACACCCCCGTGTGTGCTGCTGGTTGTTAATGCTTTATTCGTGTCTGTGCGTAGTCTTTCAGGCAGAGATATGATTGGCATTGCGTTCACGGGCTCAGGGAAGACTCTGGTGTTCACTCTGCCCATCATCATGTTCTGTCTGGAGCAGGAGAAACGCCTTCCCTTTTGTAAGAGAGAGGGACCCTACGGACTCATCATCTGCCCTTCTGTACGTACACCTGCACTGCACTTTTCTACACAGTTCGAGCATGACGTCGTGAGATGGAGCACTCTGAGGGTTAAAGGATGATGGGTTTTTTTTTTTTGTACATGATGGTTGCTGTACCTTTCTTCTCCTGCAGAGGGAGCTGGCGAGGCAGACGCACGGCATCATCGAGTACTACTGCAAGCTCCTGGAGGATGAGAGCGCGCCTCAGCTGCGCACTGCCCTGTGCATCGGGGGCATGTCCGTCAAAGAGCAGATGGAGGTGGTGAAGCAGTAAGTGTACTGTCTCTCTCTCTCTCTCTCTCTCTCTCTCTCTCTCTCTGAAGAGAAATAAATCAAAGCAGAATGCATGCTGATCAGTGAGTCCATCTTTCTTTTTTCTTTCTTTCTTGACAGTGGCGTGCACATGATGGTGGCCACGCCAGGCCGTCTGATGGACCTGCTCAATAAGAAGATGGTGAGTCTGGATATCTGTCGATACCTGGCTCTGGACGAGGCGGACCGGATGATCGATATGGGCTTTGAGGAGGACATCAGGACCATCTTCTCTTATTTTAAGGTGAGCTCTCACCTGTTTTGATTGTGCTTTCTATGCTTCCAAAATCTAAAACAGGCTTTGTGTAATAATATCGATAAAGTCCTGACTCATTGGGACCCTCGGCAACTTGAACTGAAGAACATAATTGATGTGGCTAACCAAAAACCAACCCGACATTGGAGGCTTTCTTTACTTCCTCATTTCAGAGAGCTCCCCTTATTTGAGGTGTGTGGTTTGGGGTATGGCTTTGGTGAGAGCACGGTCACATCCTCTTCTCTGTCACTGCGTCCGTATCGTTTCACGAAGCAGTGTGCTGTTTAAACAAAACATTCCTCAGTAGGTCGGTGGTCTGGTCAGGTGTTGGGTTTGAATCTCAGCTTTGGTCCTTTCTGTGTTGGAGTTTGAATGTGTGTGGGTTTCCTCTGGGTGTTCCAGTTTCATCCCACGGCCAAAAGACATCCACATTAGGTCAGCTGCCTACTCTAAATTGCAGTATGTATGAATGAGTGGAAGTTATGTGCATCTGTATTATTCCTGAAATAGACTAGTGACCTTTCAGGGTGGAACTTCGCCTCTCACCCAAAAGTCAACTGGGATTGGCTCCAGCTTCTCCCACAACCCGGACGGATGAGCGGTACATGATAATGGATGGATTGGCTCCTATAAAGTAGACAAATAAATGATGTTTGGTTTGTTTCATCTGCACCCCGACCTCTTTAGAAGAAACACAGCCGATTATTTCATTTCATGTCAGAATGCTTTGCAATAAAAGACTGCAATAAGCTGTGTTGTAAACTCATGTTGCAGTCATGGTTTTTTTTCTTTTCTTTTCCCCTTCACATGTCTCGGTTCATTTATCGCCCTTATGCTTCATGTGAATATCAAATTCGCTAACGTGGGCCGTTGAAAAATCTATAAACCACATATGCATATATATATATATATTTGATGAAGTATATGTGCATAAATTTAAAAACTCCTGAGACGTTTGCAGTGTTAATCTACAGAGAAAAACTGAAGGGAAATTTCTCAAGAATCATCCTGTTACTACAGTAGAGAAACCTGTACTTGCTGTATTAATATAAATGAGTGAATAAGTCTGACTTTTTGTGTGTGTGTGTGTGTGTGAGATTTAGGGTCAGAGACAGACGCTGCTCTTCAGCGCCACGATGCCGAAGAAGATCCAGAATTTTGCCAAAAGCGCTCTGGTCAAACCCATCACCATAAACGTGGGCCGA
This sequence comes from Tandanus tandanus, assembly GCA_039654325.1. NCBI lineage: Eukaryota > Metazoa > Chordata > Actinopteri > Siluriformes > Plotosidae > Tandanus > Tandanus tandanus. The sequence goes on from JBCNYH010000005.1 coordinate 3,033,976, forward strand.
GCCGGAGCCGCCAGCCTGGACGTCATTCAGGTACGTTTTTTGGGAGGAAAACTAAGCCGTGACATGATGGAGAAAGTGACACAGAGCTTCTAGTTCAGATAAAGTGAGGAGTCATTGCTATCACTGTGTTTCAACATTGCGTCTTACTTTGCATGTTTCTTCCACAGGAAGTGGAGTACGTCAAGGAGGAAGCGAAGATGGTGTACCTTCTGGAGTGCTTACAGAAGACCCCACCGCCTGTATGTACCTCGCACATTCTCACATTTTATTAAAAAAAATTAAAAGCCTGCACAGGACTTGCCGGTTTACACTCAGTTATCACGACTCACTTTTTTGGTGACCTGTTTTAGTGATGCAGAAAGAATGTGCATTCACTGTCCACTTTATTAGGACCACCTTCAAATCAGCAAGTTTAATCAGCCGATAGAGTTATGAGTTATCGTTTAAAAAAAAAGAAAAAAAAAAGTCCTACATGAGCTCCATTAAAGGACGCACCTTATTCTATACGATTCCCTTTTCAGGTGTTAATATTCGCTGAGAAGAAAGCAGACGTGGACGCCATCCATGAGTATCTGCTTCTCAAGGGTGTGGAGGCAGTGGCAATCCATGGAGGCAAAGGTAAAACATCTATCGACATGGCTACCCTGCTGGATAGAAATCCCGGATTACTCCGGGTTTAAGGGTTAGAATGCTGCCGGCGGTGATATCTCAGGTCCTCTGTGTATTGAAGAGTGAGTATGGTACAGAATGCACATCAAAAAGAAAATTAGCATCCCATTAACTGACGGCGTCCTTTCTGAACACTGCATGCACCGCGTAAGGAAAACATGCAGCTGTAAGTGTGGGCGGAGCTTATTTCAGGGCCAGAAATACTGACGATGAAAAGTTCTTGGTTTACTGCTAACACTGTAATGGTTGAAGAGTTTCCTATTGTTGGTCTTTAGATCAAGAAGAAAGAACAAAAGCCATCGAGGCCTTCAAGGAAGGGAAGAAAGACGTTTTGGTGGCCACTGATGTAGCCTCTAAGGGTCTGGATTTCCCTGCCATTCAACACGTCATTAATTATGACATGCCTGAAGAGATCGAGAACTATGGTGAGAACCCGGGTGCAGAAAACCCCCCACAATGCTTGCAGTCTGCTGTGTGAACTGTCACTTTGTTTGTTTGACAACTTATTCATTTCTGTATTTTTTTATTTTTTTTTTAAATCTGAATGACAGTCCACAGAATTGGCAGAACGGGTCGATCGGGCAAAACTGGAATCGCCACAACGTTTATTAACAAGGGATGCGGTAAGAATGAAAAGTTTGACCATCCAAATATTAATTCAGTGCAACATGTATCAAGATCCGAAGCTTTAACTTGTACTCGCTGATTAAACTCTGTTACAGAGGAGTCCGTGCTAATGGATCTGAAAGCCTTGCTGGTCGAAGCCAAGCAGAAGGTTCCACCGGTTCTGCAGGTGCTCCAGACAGGGGACGAAGCCATGCTGGATCTTGGAGGTGGGTATTGGATTTTGTATTGTTTAATGAAAGTGTTTATACATGCAGTGCAGTTGTGTTGCTAGTAAGTATGCTGTATAAGACTCACCGGTGTTTTCTCCTCTGTTTCCATGCAGGAGAGAGAGGCTGTGCGTTCTGCGGTGGTTTGGGTCATCGTATCACAGAGTGTCCCAAGTTGGAGGCCATGCAGACGAAGCAGGTCACCAACATCAGCCGCAGGGATTGTCTGGCCAACAGTTCCATGGACTTTTAAGACGGAGAGTGTTCACATCACATCTACGTTCAAATCCACGCCACGCTTGTACTTACTTGGTCTCAGTTACATCGTTACGAAGTCAATGCCGTTCTTACTACATCCTGATTCCACCACGTCCATAGTATTTCAACCATATCCTCCACGGAGTCCGTGCACGTCCTTATCGCTTTCTGCTGCGCTCCTAGTACATACAAGTTCTGACTGCATCCACCCATTTTAAGGAGGACATACTTGGACTGTAGCTGACTGTGCCTGGGATTTTAGTAACGCTGCTCACAGCAACAGCAGGAAACAAAGTGACTTGTTTTATACTTTTAAATGAGTTTTGTATATATGTATTTAATTTATGTCAATCAGTATGAACAATCTGTTACACTGACAGCAGTTTGTTGTTTTGGGAATGTAAATATACACAACTTTTCACCATTAATTGGCTAGGTTTTTTTTTTTTTGTGCTAACATTTTTCGAGTAAAGACGAATGCAGCATTATTATACATGTTCATTCATAAATTTGCCAGACCGGTTCTTACTGGGGTTGCTGGAGCCTAGAGCTTATCTCAGCCAACTCTGGGTGAAGGCGGGGTACGCCCCGAACAGCCTGCTGGTCCCTTGCCGCGCCAACATGTGCAACCACTCACATTCGCACCTAGAGGCAATTTGGAACAGCCAGTTAGCCTAATGTGTATGTCTTTGGACTGTGGGAGGAAACCAGAGTATCTGGAGGAAACCCACACAAGCATGACGAGAACATGCACACACAAAAAACCGCCCTTGCCGAGCCTGGAACTCAAACCCAGGACCTTCTTGCTGTGAGGTGACAAAAAAAACCCACCCTGCCATATCTGTGTTTAATCTAGTTTCCCCATGTTGCTGTATCATTACTGCACAAACATGACGTGCGATCTTCTTCACAAATACATTTTTGTTAACGAAATGAAGTAACAAGTGTGTGATGTACGCAAGTGCGTGTGTGGGTGTGTGCGAAACCTCTTTCACACGCATATTAACACCCAAGTGTGATGACCCTAATAAAATCACTAGTTGACGTAGGACATGTGACCACGAAAAAAAAAAGTGATATGTCTGATGCAGCTGCCGATCAACTATTTCAGGACTTTTATTTTAGAAAAAACTTTCCATTCTTATTTTAGAGCACATTTTTCCATTACACTCTACACTGAGTTGGCGATGTATTCGCTACGCAAGGAAGTCAACGGTTATGAAAATATGTAGGTATGAATGAATGTTTGTTGAATTGAGAAAATTCACGACTATTTTTATTTGGAACAATTGAGATCTCAAGTCGAGATCTCTTTAACGGGTTTAGTCGAACCGCAGGTTAGCAATGTTTACAGCGAACACCACTTTAATAACAACGAGAGCTATTCTCATCATTTAATTGCTAATATTATATAATTATATCTGTTTAGTCACTGCCTAAAGGCGGAGTTCCCGATAAATCTCTCTACTGATTGGTGTCCACGGCTGGTGTTATAAGAGTAGCGCGACTCCTTTATGGTCCTGAATCAATTTCCAACCTGGAGGAAATCAATCAATCAATCCATCAATCTCCTCTGCTTTCCCAACTACGTTCTGAAGCGAGAGAAGGAAAGGTCAACACTGAGTTTTCTTTTCACCGCCTTCCAACTCGTTGATGTCCGCGTTCCTTTGTATCACCTGTCTTGTTAGTTTAATTATCTGTGGAACGAGTTCATGTTCCGTGTTCCCATTAACGTTTGGTGGTGTTTTGCTTGGTGGAAGTTTGTCTTTTTTTTCTGTGCGAGTCTGAGTGGTGGTGTGTGAGCCTTTATTTTTTTGGGTTTCACTTACCTTGGTAATAATCAATCTGTGTTTATATTGTTGATGCAGCAGACTTATTAGGCTTTCTGTGTTCAGGTCATCATCTATGCCTCCATTATTTGTTTTTGTTAACTTTGTGGCAGTAAACCATTTAATGGCGTCACAGCTGTACAGTAACATCACAGCGCTGATTTTAAAAGTGCGTCCATATCATCGCTAAACTGTTTACATTTATCGAGGTGACGGAAGGAGACTCCAGTTTCAGTGCTTTGAAAAAGAAATGAACACTTGAACGTTTCTCTACAACAAACGACAGCTTCAGGTTAAAAAAAAAAAAAAAAAAAAAAAAGGCAAGTCAGAATGGGTATCAAGTTGTTTTGCAGACTAATATTCTGTACCTCCGCTTCATCACACCACCACATCGTTAAATACTTTTCACCCAAATCCTTTAACTCCAGAGCACATCCAGGTGCTGTTTTTAAACGGTGCGTTACTAACCATTACTTCTGTATTTGTTTCCTGTCACTTGAAAGTATACTTGGCCATGATTGATATGCTGCTTATGAAGGTTCATGACGGCACGTGGTGCAACATGCATGCGGAAATTCTTTTGAATCTTTTTGGCTGTGGGCTGGTGACGCGCTCTTCAGTTCCCCTCAGCTTTAACGCCACAAGAACAGCTGAAGGAGCTGCGCTGAAGCTGTACCATGGATATATTGGTGAAAGAAGGTTTGCTGCTGTTACAGGGAGTCAAATTTGGGAAGGTAAGTGTTTGTTTAAAGATTTCTCAGAGAGTTCGTGATACATGTAGTAATTATTACAGTGAAAATCTGGAGCGTTCCTGATGCTCTAGTCATCGTGTCTTGGATCAGTTCTGTAAATAGTATAAAATAATGATAACCTAATCCTGACAAGGTGACTTATAATAATAATAATACGAATGCTACCATAATCTAAAATATAAAGAAATATACAGCATTAAATACCTTTAAACACTGACATCATACCTGTTTACTAAGAAAATAAAATATCTATATCATACATGAAGCAGAATGATGATTAATGCGAAGACCTTCACAGTGTAATCGAAGTTGAGGTGGTTCAGTGACTGGAGCGCCATTTTGTGTCTCAGTGATATCACATTTAAATCCGTTCGCAACTTAAAATTTAAATTTAGTTCGTGGTGGTATATTTATATTTATATTCCCTTCACAACAAAAACTAGCTGGTGCTCCGTCCCCTCTGTCTACTCAGTATAGTTACACTTTATTATGAAATAAATCATTTAAATACCTTTTAATTACACATTTTAGCTGTTTAACAATAATGTAAATGGACACCTGAACATATTCCTATACGTTCAAATATCTGGAATACTCTCAAACTACATCATCATCATCATGGGAACAAGGAAAATGATCCATCTTTCTATGCATATATGTATATCTATCTATACATGTATTCATTCAACCCCCCATTATTTTCAATGATATCGTGATAAAAATACACAATTTATAGATTTATTCGTTTTATCCTGAAAACCTCGACACTGTTCCTCAATTATTACTAAATTAAGAAAAAAATCCAATCCGGAAACTTGTTTAAAAAAAAAAAGAACAAAATAAGAAAAGCACACAGGCCGTCGTGCTGAACACGTCTGAGGCCGTATTTCTATTAACCACATAATTCTGTCCATTTGTTTGGTACAGGCAGGTCTCGGGACGATTATCACGGACAGATAAACAGACGCGATCGTTTTTTTTATCCACCCAAATCCACTCACATTAAAACCCTGCTCACTGATTCAAAGCGAGGGAACCTGTGATAATATTAACATGCTGCATTATTAATGGAGGAAAAGCTGCAGCTGTTTAGGAAGTTGAGGTTTCTTCGTGTGCACAATGGCGTTTATAGGCCATGAATCATGCATGTGAGAGTGAGCCAGCGCAGCGTATCAGTGTCTCACCTCCGGCACTGAACCAGGTCTCGGTGCAGAAATACAGAAATGATCTGTTACCGACCCTCCACTGAGTAGTATTTGTGGCCCCTCATGTTAATATTAAGATTCAACACCAACATTAATGAACAGGTATGAAATAAGTAAAGAATAAAACAGCCCAGAACCTTTCTGTGTAGAAGATCTGGAGGAAGGTCTGGGTGATGTTGTACAAGCCCAGCCAGGCAGGAGTGGGTCGCATCGAGATGTACGACATGCGGGAAGGAGCAGGTGTGTCGGCAAAGTTTGCCGTTCTGAAGAAAGCCGAGAAGAGGGTGATCCGGCTGACGGAATGCCTCAGTGTGACGCCAGCGCTGGGTGAAAGCTGCCCGGCAGGCTACAGCGCCTTTTACCTCAACACAGCCCAGCGCATCTACACGCTGGCGGCACCGATACAGGACGAGTGGGTACCTACCCTCTGCTTGCTGGCATTTCAGGTAAACCTATGGGCTGTAAAGTCAAATAATGCCAACACTTGGTGGAAAATAGAGAAAAATACTTTTAAAGAAATGACATGGTCGTAGATGCAGTTAGAAGGATACAATAAATTATCCAGGGGCTGATTTCTTTCTAATCCAGACTGTAGTGTCATGCAGCCAATCAGAGATGGTCTGTCAAGCGCTTAACCAAAGGGACACGCCCCTAATGCTGCTCTAAATCTGTGAAGACCCGATTAGTAGAAATTAAGTAAGCCCATGAGTTACAATCAGGGGTGTCAGGAATGCAAACAAGGTGAGTGACGAACTGTCAGAAATATTACCTCCTAAAATAAATTAAATGATGTTAATTTATCAGTCGTTCTTAAGTGTACGTTATAGTTACTCAGTGTTTTTTTTTTTTTTTTTTTTTATGCCATCGCTCAATAACTGCGCTGTTAATAAATTCTAGCTCATATCTAATAATAAATCATTTCAATGGAAAAACTTAAACAGATCACATGATGTTACCAAGCGCCGCCTACTTCCGGAAAAGATTTTTAATTGACACTTCAAATGACCAATCACAGTGTGCTAATTCGGCGCGAGGAGAGAAGGCTTAGAAAAATCTCGAATATCTTCTTTATAAAACTGTTTTTCCTTGAAAATCTTAATTAAACTGTACTGAAACACAATTTAAGTAGGCCACAAGAAAGCGGATAACTATATCTTATATAATTTAAAGCTGCCATCTTGCTTAATTAGCATAAAAACTGTTAATTAGCCAATGAAGAGAGCTGGACAGTTACCACTCAGTGTTTCACAGAAAGAAATATCTTACCGCAGAAGCTTCATTCTGTCTGTTTATTTTCCCCCCACCTCTCTCAGCACGAATATTTATGTTTATAGTTTAAAATATAAACTAAAAAAAATAAAGCAATAGACTTTATGCTGCTCCGCGACAGACAGCATCCAACAAATCAGAGAGCCCTGACCGTTAATGCTGTCCATATCACGTGATCAATTTCGGTGCATCCTATTGGATAGTTATACAAACTCAAAACGTTAGGCTGTAGTTGAGCAGGTGTGGTTTAAAAAAGTAAACTGGAACCATGAAGTAAATGTATTTTCAGTTGCGTCATTAGTTCTGACTACTCAAAAAAAAAAAGAACAAGTTCTGACTACTCAAAAAGTGTTGAAATTAATTCAAATAAAATTTCACATGTCACTCTTTCCATAACCGCATAAACTTAAATCTATTTTCCTAATTGTTTATTATCTTTAAGGGAAAGTATTCAGGACATGTTCTCTGTAACATGACAAACAACCCACATTTTTGTCTTGATAACATTTTAAGAGAGGAAAAAAGAGGGGCTGGTGAGAAAACAGCAAAAACAATTCTAACAGGAATTAAAGTTTCACTGATATTTGACATTAATTATAACCATAAAATAATTTGAATGTGTGCCATTGATTTATCAGGATGTTTATTACTTTCCTATGACATCACACCTTGTGCTAAAGTGTTATTACATAAATAGAGTGCATGGCACAAACGGACCGTTATAACTTAGCATAGTTGCATAGTAGCATAATGAAATGTCTCCCCTAGTGGGTGTCTAATTAGCACTAATTAAAGATAGAGATTTTTAGGAATTTCTGGATTTTTTTTTTCTTTTTTCAACATGATCCCAAGTACGGAACACCTCCGAAATTGAATGGGTTCTTTCTAGGCCCGGGCCCCACCCTTCTACCAAGCTTGAGGAAAATCAGATTAGTAGTTTTTGTGTAATCCTGCAAAAAAAATAATTTAATAAATGCTTATTCAAAAGCCTGTAATAAAATTTTGGATCTGGATCATGATCTGGAACTGCTCCAAAATGTTAAGGGTCCTTGCCAGGTCCATACCCCATCCCTCCGCCAAGTTTGATGAAAATCAGTTCAGTAGTTTTTGCATAATCCTGCTAACAGACAAACAAACAAACAGACAATGATGAATACATAACATTGCCTGGCAAGCTGCAGCGGAGGTAGACGTCATTCAATTTTGGATGCTAGTGTGTGCTACATGGTGTAATTAATTCTCCAGTCTCAGGTTTAGTGTTATTTAAGACACAGCCTCCATGAAAATAATTCAAGAGCTACTCCAAGCATGACAAAAACAATTAATAATTTAAATTTTATCCTTAATTATTGCAGGCATTTTTGTCAATCGATAAATGCTTCGTTGAATCAGAATGGGTATTCACAAAGCCTCTCCAATTACCAAATAAAACTGATACCACATGAACAGATCTTGTTGTCTTTCAGCTCTGTAAAAGCACAAATACATAAATAAGTTGAAAGGTTTATTTTGTACAGTCTTATAATAAAGCAGCAGGTGATTTTATAGCTCATGTCACTCTCTGTACAGCTGGAAAGAATCATTTGTACTTGGGTTTAGCTCCTGTGTGATAACCGAACCTGCAGAATGAGGAAGTGCTGATAAACCTCACCCCATCGTTGCATCTCACTCTGTTGCTTGCTCAATATGGTTTCTGGCTGTTCTTCAAAGAATAGGTGTAAAAAGAAAAATTTTTTAAAAAGAGGAATTGGCCATGCTGACTGTTTTGCAACATCTCCCTTTATTTTCTCAGTGGAACAAAGAAAGTGGAGAAATCAGGAATGCGCTGGGAGTTGGAGTTGACGCTGATGTGCCTATGAGGGTAAACGATATTTACTCCACACTAAGTCCAGGTGAGATGGACCTCCGTGTTTTTTCTTCTTTATCAGTTCTATTATTTGGTACTTTGTGCACATCACTAGTTTTAAATTCTGCTGTCACGTCCGGCGTCTTTGATGACTGTGAGATGATAAGTTTGGGCCTTGCAGTAGCTGACCTCAAGACTGTCATGATTGTTATCAGTGTTTTGCAAGAGACTGTGTCGTAACAGGAAACGCACTAGAGTCAAATCTATGTGTATGTTTTATCAACTCACTAAGACTTGTCGCCATCAAGACATGATTTTGACAAATTTTATTCTTAGTCCGACATCTCCAAGGAATATAACAAATATAAAATATCTGTCAGATGGGGAAATTTGATCTGATAGTCAGCTGTTAGATGCTAGAATCAATTGAGCTTAGCCTACAGGCAGGTTTTGGTAGGTTTGAGCTCAACAGAGACAGCAACATGAATTTTACGATTGAAGTAGGACCCAGGAGCTCTGAGATTACCCCTTACCATGCTGTCACTCATTTTTCTGTCCAATATTATATTAATGTTGTCTTGCATTCTGTATACAGGTCAGTTCCAGGTGACGGTGGCGAGCTCGGAGGCATCTGTGCGCTGCTGCATGTCCGGATCATACCTGCTGTCCCCTGAGAAAGAGTCCCTGTGCTTGCTGGACATGAAGACCGGCCTTGTCGCATTCCACTGGCCGTATCGCCTTCTTCGCAGATTTGGCCAGGTCAAGGTATTTAAACATGTTTAAACATACTCATACTTCTAGCTTTAGGCTATGTTGTATTCACAGATTTGAGTATTAAAAAATCAGCATCAACCACAAATAAACACATAACTGAAAAGAAAATAATGCACCTCGAAAAATAATCCATCAAGGAGACAAGAGCAAGGTTATTCAAAGCTGTACTGATACTGTTTGAGGAATCGTTTCAATAATCTCCTCCAACAAGCACTTTCAATTAAAAATCAAGGCAAGAACTTGTGTTCCATCACCCTTGCCATTTTTTTCTACACCAAAGTATTTTTTTAAGTTTTCAAATTCCTCAAAGGACTGATACTCTTTTGTCAACCCCGTTACAGGAAGGAATAAGTATCGAAGCAGGCCGCCGTTGCCAAACAGGAGAGGGTCTCTTCATTTTCCTCTCCAAGCAGGGGCAACAGATCTACCGGGCTATCGAGGAGGCCATCATGCATCAAAGTGTGCAAGACCTGCTGTCCCAAGCCACTGCTCTGCCGCAAGACAACATGTTCAAACCGTCTGCGCCAATGCCAAAGCCGGAGCCAAAGCCAATGCCGGTGCAAATTCCAGTGCCGGTGCAGACTGCACATCCAGCATCTCCAAAAGTAGCAATCTGTCGGAAAAACCTTGCTCTTCCTGCACTTCCTGGCCCAAAACCCCCTGTCAAAATCCCTCAACCTGACCCTGCTCACGCTGTGTATGCCAAGGTGAAGCCTCTGCCCAAACCAAGAAATATACCAACACCTCCGGCTTTGCCTGTGCCCTATCTCAAAACTGAGCCAGAGACAAAGCCGAATGATTTGGATATCGGTGACAAGGAACCTGACTATGATTCCTGTGATTGGAACCAGAAAGGAACTCAGCAGCAGGACAGTTCTATCAGTCAGCTGTACAGCACAGTCAGACCTTTGACCCATACCAAAAAAAAGCCTCATGTGGACGCCAATCAAGAGCATCCTAAATGCAGCGAAGGGGCTCCTGGATTTGGTTCCAACGAAGTCCCGTTCACCTTCAAACAAATGTTGTCTGATGTTCTCTTCAAAGATGTGACCAGGAGCGTACCATCTCCTGTACCCAAGTCAATCACGGACAGCCCAGACCTCTTGGCTGAACCAGATTACTACGAGATTAGAAAATGAACTAACCACTATTTAGAGAGACCCAACCGTAGTGTGCTCAGAAGGTTCCCAGCAGTACAGATCTAATCTCAGAGCTGTTGTCTTTTATCAAGTCTCGGTTCAGTTTCCCTGTGACCCAGAGTCCCTCCAAGAGATTCACGATTCACAAAACACTACTGTGGTATAATTGTCCTGGTCATGTCTCTGACTACGATTCGGCACAGCTGTATTCTGGAGTGCAGTGGCTGGAGGTCAAAGTTTATCTCTCTGTTCAGTGTTGGATACATAATCATTTTTAAAAAAAAATTCATATCCCATCCACCATTTAAAGCTGGGTTCTCAAGGATTTTCTGGTACTATCTGTCAAAATATGCATTTCTGTATTGAGCGCTGATGATCACGTAAATAATCGAACCATCACTCAGACCATCCCTTATTGGTTCACGTGTGCACCCCTCTATGAATGAGGTGTCAAAAGGTCAACAGCATATCCGTGCACCAGCACATCATTCTCATAACATGCAATTGTTTATAAGCATATTTATAAACCTCTGCCTGTTAAAATGCTGTTTGGGAGTTATGTTTAAGTATTGGCACCACTCAGGTCACTTCCTGCAACTTCTGGTTACCACAAACTTCCTGTGTTTCTCTTGTGCTTAATAGTCCAACTTGTTAAGAAAACAACTAACTGAGCCTAGTCCAAGGCTGTCGAGAGGCTTCTGTCCAACAGGTACTTGAATAACGTACAGATAATTTTAGTTTTGGATCAAAGTATTCACCGAGACCCTAAACTCACGAAGCACTCTTTCTGTAATTAACACGAGTACATCCAGAGCCTTTCTTTGCACAATGCATATTGTTACTGTGATATTTGTAAGGTAATTATTATTTCAATTCAGCTAAACATGATGGGTCCTCCCACAGTCCAAAGACATGCACATTAGGCTAACTGACTGTTCCAAATTGCCGCTCGGTGTGAGTGGGAGTGTGAATAGTTGTGTGTGGTGGTCCTGTGATGGTCTGGCGTGCTATTCTGGGTGTACTCCACCTTCGCCCAGTGTCGGCTGAGATAGGTTCCAGCCTCCCCATGACCCTAATAGGATTAAGCGGTTCAGCAATTGAGTGATTGAGAGTAAACATGATGGGAGAGTCAGAGGTTAAACATAATTTACAATATATAATTAGTTTTATTAATTAATTTTCTAAGCTGCTTAATCCTAATTAGGGTCGCTGGGAGGCTGGCGCCCATCTCAGCCGATTCTGTGCGAGGGTGGGGTATACCCTGGACAGCTCACCAGGCCATCGCAGGGTAACAAACACATATACACACACACAGCCATTCACACTCACACCTAGGGGTGATTTGGAACAGCAAATTAGCCTACTGTGCATGTTTTTGGACTGTGAGAGGAAACTGGAGTACCCGAAGGAAACCCAGTCAAGCACGGTGAGATCATGCAAACTCCACACAAAAATGCCCCAAGCCTGGGAATCGAACTCGGGACCTTCTTGCTGTGAGGCGGACGTGCTAACCACTGTGACACCATAATATATAATATAAATCAAAACATATAACATTAGATTTGGATATGGGTGGCATAGTGGCGTAGTGGTTAGCATGTCTGCCTCAAAGAAAGAAGGTCCTGGGTTCGAGTCCCAGGCTCAGCAAGAGCGTTTCTGTGAAGAGTTTGCATGTTCTCCCCATGCTTGTGTGGATTTCCTCAGGGTACCCTGGTTCCAAATTGCCCCAGATGTGAGTGTGAATGGTTGTGTGTGTGTGTAGACCTGCGAGGGACTAACGAGTAGTTCAGGGTGTACCCTGCCTCAGCCCAGAGTCGCCTGAGGTAGGCTCCAGCCTCCACCTCGGCCCTACTAGAATTAAGCAGTTCGGCAAAAGAATGAATGAGTCTCTGGATATGGATTTAATCATAAATAATGTTAATGGTGTGTACATTAAAATTGTAAATGCTTTATTGTCTGTTAAATTAAATGTTTTATTAAACACATAAAAACATAAAAACATACGTACATAACAGTTATTTGATTGGCAGTGGATTGACGTTGGGTGTGGATGTAAATCACAATGCTCAGGTAATAAAGTGCAGAAAAAAAAACAACAACTCCAGTTTCACGGTTAAGGTTATTCCGTGGTCCTGCTTGAGTTCCCTATCCAGGTTACTTTAATATCTACTGGATCTATTTGGTCTCCTTTAATGTCTACTAAAACACAGACAGAGATAACAGCTTTATGAGCCCGCACACAACCGCAGGTTTATATTTAGGGCCGCAATAATACATTGTTTGTAGAGGATTATTACCATGTTATTAACCTTTTACAATACTGGAATATCGGAGAACAGCTGATAAAATAATTTCACCATGAAATATGAAAAGAAAAAACAAACAGTAGGCTTGTGTTTAACTGTATGCTCCTTTTGTTTTAGTCTTCAACTGTCCATTTCATGATAACCCATAAATACACAAATATTAGTAGAATAAATAAGTTGACTCTAATGCTAAAAAAATATCTCTCTAGGCTTTTCTGTCGCTTCTATATAAAAGACGTAGATAGTTCACCATGTACACAGGTTCTTTATTTAAATGTGCTATTGTCATGGAATCCTGATGGATAGAAATCAGAAATGAGAGAAAAAAATACATGCTTAAAACTTAGGGGAAGTGAGTGAGTAAATAAAAGTGAAGTTACGGTGAACTTCTTGTTTAAAAGTTTAAACTAGTTTACACTGAGTAAACACTTGAGCGTTGCAGATAAAAACACTGTATGCGGATGTTTGGACAGGGGATGAGATGGATAAAAATGAGAACAATAAATGCAAAGGGAGGTGTGTTTACAGTGCAGTTACTGAAAATGCCCCGTTTTAATGATAGAATGTAAAACTTGTGAATAAAACCTCATTAAATTTGGGATTGGTACAGCGAGGGGTCCCACGGTCGAGCTGCAGCCCAAAGCCCTCTGCTAGGTCAAGCCTTGGGTCGGACAGACGTCTCAGCTTGATGGAAAGACAATGCTGTGAAACAGAGGAACTCATAAAGCACATGAGGCTTAACGATCAGATCTATTACATCTTAAATTTGAGTAAATCATTTAATTTTAGTATATACTACACAGGAATGGCACGATCTGATTGGTTTGCTATTTCAGGATGACGGACATTATTTGGCGTTTCATGTGTATGTATATATTATATAGCACTTTTTTTCAAAAGATGTCATATTGGACCACTGTCATGCATTTTTTTAAATGCTTTAAAAATCTTGATTATTTTGCTTTTCTTATGTTCCCGTATAGTACAGGCTGTACTCAAACAATTATCCACCTCAGGCTGGGTGGATATCACTTAATGGCCCCTTTGACTTTCGATCTCGGAGACTATTTACTTATTTCACCTCGTTTTTGGGCAAATAATTGTTATACATCCCATAAAACCCATATCAGCGGGACGCATCAACATTATGGGCGGTGTGTTATAGAAAAATAATCCAGGATGGAGTTACTACCATATAGTTTATTATTTTCCAAGAACAGCATGTGTGCCATTCTTCTTATAATTCAGCAAGTTTTAAGTTGTCATGCACGTGACAATGTTGATTCATTTGGGATAAGTGGAATAAGTATGCTGTTATATGATTTAAATAAAACTGATTCAATCATTAGGCTTGGATGTGTGTGTTAGCTACTTCCGGTCGTTCAGGGGCTGTATCTTCACCCAGCCTGGGCCTTTAGCTGAGCTTTAGTGTCAGATCAGAAGGTATCGGGTATCAAATAATCACTACACAGTCATTTGCACGGAAATGCGCGATGTTTCAGGTCCATCAGTGCGTCTCAGTTCCCGGATGTCCTTCCTCGGCGTCACTGCAGTGTGAAGACTCTCCGTCGCTTCCGTTGGCCGCCGCGAGCTCCATTTTTTCAGGGTCAAAGTGAGCCGAGGGTGCAGACAGGATCAACACGTGTCCCTCGGTCACCGGAGCCGTGGATGGCGTCGTCGCGTCCACGGCGTAACCGGTGCACGGCGTCTGGAAGCACCTGCGCGCGCGTGATGCGTCCCCGGCACCACGCGCCGCCACGCCCTCGAGCAGCTCGGACAGCTCCGCGATGTAGATCTGCGCCATCTGCAGCGTGTCGTACTTGGACAGCTTCTTGTCGTTCTCCAGCGACGGGATGACGCTGCGAAGTCGGTCGAAAGCGCGGTTCAAGCCGTGCATGCGCCGGCGCTCGCGCGCGTTCGCCGCGACTCGCCGGTGCCTGTGCGCGGCGCCCAGAGGGTGCTCTTTAGGGGCAACGGCGGCGACAGGGTCCGGCGAGGTGTCCGGAGTGACGTCCGGCGAGGCGCGCGCGTAGTGACTGGGACGGGCTGCTGAAGGGGCATGCGCGTGCACGCTCATCCAGCCCCGAGGGTCACTGCGTGTGAGTGTCGCGCGCTCGGACTGGGGGATGTCCTGCGGGCGCTTTGGCACGTGCGCTTCCGACCAAGTCAAAAGTTCAGTGTTGGCCATCATGGTCAGTAAATAAGACCTGGGGGGGAATAAAACCTGTCGGGCCCTTGATGAGGGTCGGGTTAATTAATTCCTGCAGCTCGGCTTCTGGGCAATGCAATAAAAATAAATTCAATATTGAGCAAAAATCCTTGATGCTCTCAATCTTATTTGAAGAAATTCCAGTACCTTTATTAGGAGTTGAATGAAGGAGGAAAAAACTGATGATGAATCTATTCGGGTTTTTGCAGGTGAAGCAGATCCAGTCTCACTTCCTCAAACTGTCTTAGAAATCCACCAGTTTTGAGTTAAAATAAGTAAAAAAAAAAAAAAAAGACTTTAAGGATGCTGCGTCTAAACTCATCTGACATCAGATATGGAGATGTTTCCTGTCCTCATCCAGGTGCCTTGATTGCTCCTTTAGTACCCATTCGGCCTGGACCCTCCTCCCCTTGGAGCTACAGTCGGGTGTTTCAGGGCCAATAGGAAAAGTTCCTCTCACACCCATAGAAGAAAGGAGGATTTGTGATTTTGACACTTTAGGAAAGCAATTGTTCTCTGGTGATGGATGATTTTTTGAGGGGGGAGGGGGGTCTTTAAAGTTACATTAAAATACGAATTGCATCATGATTCTTCTCTTTGGAGAATAAAAAAATCCACCAAAATTAATTTTGGTCTCTGTGTAAGCAAATGCATTATTTTTTTATTTTTTTGCATTGTTTATTTTTTTCTATCCATGACTACCTCATGCCTGAGGTGAAAACACCCTGATCTGACTGAGGCAGAACTTTCTTAAAACTAAACCTGGTGCAAATTTCAAGAAGGCAGCTCACAATAATAAAAATCATATCTTAGTCACTGTGTGCAAAACATTTATACCAGTGCTGAACTTGGGACTGTTGAGCAAACATCCTTAAACACTGGAATCAACAGCCAGCGCCACTGGGGAAGAAGCTGACTTCCAAGAGCAGCATGATGTATGATTGTGTCAGTTCTCAAATAAACTGTAAAAGGGAGCAGCGCTGTGTTTAAGGCTATAAACTGAGCAGGTGGAAGGCGGCTCGTGATCGAGGCACACCTGTCGAACCCCGTAACTCCAGCCCAAGCAATGAATCACTCAGGCCAACAAGATGGGCTCAAATAATAACATGCACTGAACCAAGATCGTCAACTGCTGTGGCATGTTACTGTGGAAAGGAAATTTCATTCCAGTGTTGTGTTGCGATGGATATGTTGCTTCCTAATGCGTACACTGTACATTTCTGCAACTGAATAAATATAAATTCATGTTTAAAATGGATATAAATGAATTTATAAATAATATACTGTAAATTGTATGGAATTATTATACACACAATAATACAAATAATAATATAATTATGACATCATATTTTCACATTGTTTATTATTTATCCAATTGACATTCATTCATCTCCCGAACAGCTTAATCCTTTATTAGGATTGCCGGGAGGCTGGAGTCTATCACAACCGACTCTAGACGAAGTCAGGGTTCTCCCTGGACAGGGTTTGCCAGTCCATTGTAGGGCCAACACACACACACACACACACACACACACACAACCATTCACACTCAAACCTAGGGGCAATCTGGAACAGCCTATTAGCCTAATGTGCAAGTCTTTGGACTGTAGGAAAAAACCGGAGTACCCAGAGGAAACCCACGCAAGCACGAGGAGAACATACAAACTCCACACAGAAACGCCCTCGCCGAGTCCGGGAGTCGAACCCAAAATCTATTCCCCTGTGAGGTGAACATGCCCCACCATGCCGCCCTCCAGTTAACATGACATTTCATAATAAATATTAAAATATATATTAAAACACAATATAATTAAATGTCTGACATTTTTTCATTTCATGTATATTTTTTTTAACCTATAACTAATTTAGTATATTTATTGTGTATTCAGCAAATTATTAAAATGCATTTCATGAAGATATTCAAAATATTTGAACAGATATTAAATGGATGTATGCGCCTTAATTATTTAATTTTATTTATTTACTATACATGAGTGAATATCAATCCTTTAAAATTTACAGAAATCAATTTATAACAATTTATTATAATTAAAATATTATTAACAATCCGAACAACCTGCATAAAAATAAAAGCACCACAACGATGGATTAGTTCAAGGCAGGTCTTTGGGGTCGTTAACGCGGAGCTCTACATTTCCTTCCCGTAAGCATTTTTGCCTTTTGGCTCTGCGGTCAATCAAGGGCTGAGTTCCATTAGCACTGTAACACTCACAGCCTTGTGTTTTGGCATGGGCGGTGGTGGGGTGTGGGGAAGATCATCGTAAGTCAGTCGGTCCCCAGGGGCCCGAGAGGCCGCTCATCTGAAGGAGGGATGAAAAGGGGCGCGAAGCGCGTTGCTTGGCGTCCCCTGGCACCCGTCGCCCAGTCTGAGGCTTGCTGCACATCTCCCATATGCTGTCATGGGTTACGGTTAAAGTTTTTTTTTTTCTGGAGTGTTGCAGAAAAGTTGATGGCAGTGACATCGACTTCAGTTAAAGCTCAGTGTCTTACCCCCCTAATAATATAATAAATAATGATATTTCTTTTCCTGTAATACAATTTAAGGAATTAAAATAGAAATCAATCTTATATGTATTTCCTACTTTGGCATATTTTTAAATGGTAGTGTTCCTAGGACTATTAATGTGTGTGTGTGTGTGTGTGTGTGTGTGTGTGTGTGTGTGTGTGTGTGTGTGTTAGAGAGAAAGCTAGAGTGAGTGTGCGTATGTGGTAAATATTAAAGTTAAATAAGGAAATCAGCATGACCTGCTAGCCCGTCATCGGGTTAATGAGCCTTACACGGAGCTGAATAAATGGGCACGCTCTGCGTCCATTCATTTTCCTCCACGCATGTTTAATCCTCGCCACCCTACTGGTGCACGCAACAGCCTGCAGCCCTGCCGAATAGGCAGTGAGGACAGAGAGTCCCACTCCCCATCTGCTGTGGCCCTGAGACCTGGGGGAGTGGAAGATGGCAGGAGCGTATCAAAGGTCAATCTAGAAACAGCCACCCGCTGTGCTGGTGTTTGAAGCCCACTGAGGCAGACGGCCATGCACGGGCCAGCAGACTAGAGCTGGGTTTCAAATCCTGCTCATGTGATGCACTTTTTTACAGCACTTGAATATTCAGTTGAAAAAACATGCTAACTACATGCTAATATCTTACTCAGGGAGAAATATCTGCAAAAGCATTTTGAGCATCATAACTATTCTTGGACACCAACAACAACAACAACAACGACAACTAACTTACTAACAGTTTATCTGACTGTGTTCTCATAAACTTGAAGCAGCTCGGGTTCGCCTTTGTAAAAGTGACCATATTTTATATCATGTGACCCTGAACACTACAGAATCAACACCTCGGACCGTATTCATCGGCACCCTGACTTGACTCCGCTCTCCATGCGCTCTGACAAATGATGTCACCTGAAAGCTTCATTGTGGTAAGTTTTCTGAGCATGCGTTCTGTCTCAGATGTTAACACCACACAGAAAGAATGGGCTATAGATCCCATACCTCGACATTGCTGTATATACTTTATACCTGGACGTTATAGAGATGGCATAGTGATGTAGTGGTTAACATGGCCAGCTCACAGCAAGAATGTCCTGGGTTTGAGTCCTGGTATTGACAAGGACGTATCTGTGAGTTTGCAAGTTTTCCCAGTGCTTGCGCAGGTTTCCTCTGGGTACTCCGGTTTCCTCCCACAGTAAAAGACATGCACATTAGGCTAATTGGCTGTTCCAAATTGCCCCTAGGTGTGAGTGTGAATGGTTGCGTGTGCTGGCCCTGTGATGGACTGGCAAGCTGTTCGTTCAGGGTGTAACCCACCTTTTGCCCAGATTCGGTTGAGATAGGCTCCAGCCTCCTTGCAAACCCAGTAGGATTAAGCGGCTTGGAAAATGAATGAATGGACGTTATAGGCCCTATTCCTAGACACTACAGACCTTGTACCTGGATGCTATCAACTTTACACCTGGACATTGCAGACCTCAGGGTAGATCCTAAGCTTGGGCGTATGTTCAGCCGATAGTAGTATGGTACAGTTAAGATGCTTCTTTGATGGTAAAAATAAGTGTTAATGCACAGCTTTTTCCCCAGTCCTGCTCCTGTATGGCACATTTTTTCACTCATTCTGACCCCATGTGAAAACACTTCTCTGATTTAACAGTAATTAACACATTTGATTGACTTTCCAGCTCCAGATTAAACCCATTAGTTCATTAACAAGCTCTTTGTGTCCAACACAGGAGGAACCGCGACCACAGGCCCATATGAGCCGACCAGCTCATTTCTTTTCGGTGATTTTAATCTCTATTGGGCTGTAAAACAGTTTAATTTGGCGACTCTGAATCCACAGATTGTACTCGTACCATCATTACAAGCTATGCGGTGCATTCAAGCACACTCACCACTTACACTGATAAAACAAATGATTCAAAAATTGTACTAAACACTTCATGTTTGTGGAGAGCTTATCTTTTGTCGATATTTAAGTAAACTACACACAGTAAACATATAACAAAGTTTACTCTTGAGGGTAGGACACAGTGGCAACAGGTGGTGTCTGTTACAGGGCAGTGAGGGCGTTTCTGTGTGGAGTTTGCATGTTCTCTATGTGCTTGGGTGGGTTTCCTCCAAATACTCCAGTTTCCTCCCATGGTCCAAAGACATGCACACTAGGCTAAAAATATTAATTCATTCATTTTCTGAACCGCTTAATCCTAATTAGGGTCGCGGGGAGGCTGGCGCCCATCTCAGCCGA
>JBCNYH010000005.1:3058623-3071938 GCA_039654325.1 Tandanus tandanus
TTCTTTTACATTCCTCTCACCACAGACAGTGAGAGACACGGCCGGCCTTTGATAACCCAGTTAGCTGCACCGGGGGGACAGCAGTGACGTCCCGCTGATAGTGGGGCTTGAACCCCCGACCTTGGGATCAGTAATCTGATTATTATTATTATTAAGCTTGAAATATACATTTGTGGAAATGTAGCGTTGGCTCTGAGTGAAACAGTGCGCATGCGTGCTGCAGATCCAGAAAGACAGGACCATTTATACGCTTATACAGTGTTTACAGTCATTTACTGTCCTGTGCCACTGCCCCCTGTGTGTGTGTGTGTGTGTGTGTGTGTGTGTGTGTGTGTGGCGGTGGGGGGTAATAACAGAGACGAAGGGCTCTTTATGTGCAGAACTCAGTGAAGTGAGGATGAATGAGCCCCATCTAACCACCGGCCTCGAGTTTCATTAAATAATCCGACATTTCCACATTTTACACAAGAAGAGCCTGTAGGAGAGGAGCAGTGAAGCTCTCTCTCTCTCTCTCTCTCTCTCTCTCTCTCTCTCTGTCTCTCTCACACACACACCCCTAAGCTTCACGTCTGGACCATGCAATTATTCCGTTTCACCCCGAGCGATGGAGGCGGTGCAGGCGCGCGACGTTTTCTTTTTTACCTGCAAATTAAGGTAATGAGTCGCGTTGTTCATTTCGCGGAAGTGAAGTCAGACACCGTTCCGGTTAAAAGGATCATCAGAATGAGTTCTATCTGGGGCTGGTCATTAATCAGATGATCATTCGGAGGAACTGCCCTAGCATTAGTGCGCATACGCGCGCGGGGGGCACGTGGGGTGTCCGGTGTCTGGTGGTCTCGCGCTTAAACTGCATTCATCATCATCACCATCATCACCAGTGCAACTCGATTATTTCCTTTTGATCTCCGAGCACCACAAGAGTGAAGCCCTAACATTCTCATTAATATATTACATGCACGAGGACAAATAATTAATAATCCGTAATAATAATAATTCACTGTAACATATGTGGGTTTTTAAAAAATTGTTAAATTTTATTATTTTTTTTAACCTCTTTTGAATGTTTTATTTGTCAACTGTCATGTTTAAAAGTTTGCATGAAGTACGCGACAGGAAATGACATCATGCATGACATCAAGAAAACAGCTGAGACATCAAAGCGCCTCATGTCTGGGCTCAGTCTCGCTCGTGATAATAATTCAGCCACCCGTTTATGATTGTAGGCTGTCGATTTCTGCCCCTTTATTATTATTTTTATTTCTATACACTCATAATAAAGACAGATGATGAAATGACTCCAGCAGTGCAGAGCTTTATGAATGATAATCTCAGTGTAGTGGAAATCAAATAAATGTGAAGACAGCGGTGTCTAAAAACCCTGAAACTGTGCAGCCTGTGCAAGCACGTGCAGGTAAGTGAATGATCAGGAGGCAGTGAGTTCTATATGTATCCATGGGAATAGTCAGCAGCTTTGCTGATGTTGGTTCACAGGAGTTTGGAAGCAGATCTTTCCTGTTGTAACACTTCTTTAAACAATCAAACACTGCCTCGACCTTGGAAGCGGTTGAATTGTTTATGGTTCGCCCTCAAGCCAAACATTCAAGGATGCGTCATAATCAGAGGGATGATAAAAAGTCTCAAATTAAAAATTACAAATATCTATCTATCTGTCTGTCTGTCTGTCTGTCTGTCTGTCTGTCTGTCTGTCTTATCTGTCTGTCTGTCTGTCTGATGGTCTGTCTGTCTTGTCTGTCTATAAGCAGTTGTATTACAATTTCCCTTTTCTGGATCTAAGACATGACAACGCCTCTGTGCACAAAGCACGCTCCATAAAGGCATGGTTCAACAAACTTGGAGTAGGAGAACCCGAGTGTTCTGTACAGCGCCTTTCCCTCAACTTCTTTGTTAACTGCACACTTTTGCACTCAGTTGTATTTTCTGTAATTAAATAAAAATGAACTCCAGGCACAGACCAGCCGCCAGGCCAATAATGGGAAAATCTGAAATGTATTACTTTTTGATAGATATTTTGCCCATCCATTATTTGTAGTAGTAAAAGTATTATTTGTAATATCTGTCTCTGAGAATCAATCAACACGTAAACAATGCGTGAAATAACGAGTAGCCACTGTGTTGTGTCCTAAAAAGGGCCACTGATAAACATTACACCCCAGAGTCAATTTATTACATTTTTCTTCTCTATTGTAATCTAAACTTAAAGCACCATGTGTGTTCACATAACAGCCTATAAATGCAGTGCTCGCAGCAGCGTGTAATTGGGATGCTTCTCCTCAGCAGGGGCTGAGGATCCATTCAGCATCAAAGACAAAAGGGCAGAGAATAAAGCTACAAGCACACCCAGCAGGAACGCCTTCAGTCTTCTCCAACAAACCTTTCAGTAAGTCAGCGAGGCTCGAGTGCAGGGCCAAAGCTTCACCACAGCGCCTTGAATATTAAAAAGCCGACGTCCGAGAGAGGAGCTGTCATCTCATCAACCTCTGCTCTTGTCTGAGTCTCTAAGCAAGGGGTCGGAAAAAAAAAAAACCCCTCCTAGCAAATGACAAAAATCAGGTTCAAAGTATAAACCAGATCCAACAGACGACTTTCAGGTCTTATTAGGTGACTTCGGTTTCGGGTTTAAAAAGTACACTGCGGGTCTAGCAAGAACCCACAACATTTCGTTGGTGATCCGTGGAAACGTACAAACAAACAAAGAAATAAACAAAACAAAACCAATCCTGAAATCCCAGAGAATCCTTATCTTTAATTAGGGCAGTGGTGGCTCAGTGGTTAAGGCAATGGGTTACTGAACTGAAGGTCGGGGGTTCAATTCCCAGTACCACAGCAAGGCCCTTAACCCTCAATTTCTCAGCTGTATAAAAATGATAATTGCAAGTCGCTCTGGATTAGAGCATCTTCCAAATGCTATAAATGTTAACATAGGCAAAATGTTCATCCGACACACACTAGGGGGAGACATTTCATTATAACTATGCCAAGTTATAATAATCCATCTGTGCCTGGCAGAGGTCTATCGGTGCCCCTGTAGTTTACATCATACTACCCCCCCTTCTCTTTTACTTTGTATTCAGTTTTTTTGGGGTTTCCTCTACCAAAACATGGACCTTGTCACTGCTCCACAGAACTTGATTACAGCTACAAGTACTTGAGTGCAACTGTAATGACTCTGATCAGCCGTTATTGTTTGCGGGTTAAATCCCACTTGTCACGCAGTCACTGCTGGATGCTGTGGAGGCTCTTATCTCTTGTCTGATCAGTTACAGTCTTGAATTGTGGCCTGGTTCAGTCGCGTTTGTCTGCCAAATGAATAAATGTGAATCCAAGCCAACAATGTACAGAGGGAAGAAGCTGAAGCAATAATGACCCTGCAGTAAAGCTGTCAGGGTGGCATATGGGGACCGAGAGGCGCGTGGCTGCACTGTGACCTTGGGCACGTAGGAAACAATGCAAACAGTCCAGCAGTGCCACCCTCTCTGAAAATAATTACCCACGTCATACAGTGTATACACACACACACACACACACACACACACACACACACACACACACACACACACACACACACACGCAAGACAACAGCTTTTGTAAGTCACAAGGTGTTTTTTAAGAGCCTAAAACGTTCCTTCTCTTCTTCATCTTTCCTTCTCACCATCATCTTCTCTTCCCTTCTGTGCTCTTCATCGACATTCTCCTCTTTTCTGTCCATCTTTTTCTTTTCTCGCAATGCTCTCTTCATCCGTCTCCTGTTCTCTCCCTTCACGTCCTCCTTCACCGTCCTTATCTCTTTCCCTCCTGTCTTCACGTCATCCCAATCTTTTTCTTTTCTCTTCACTTCACTGCGTCTCCTTTTTCTTTTCCTTCCCACCATCCCCTCTTCTCTTCATCTTCTTTAATTCGTTCTCTTCACACAAGCCTTGACGTCTTTTCATTTTCTCACCCCTTCTCAGAATATTCTCCTCCGCCCACCTTTTTTCTTCTTTTGTGTATCTCTTTTTTTCCCCTAACTTTTTCTTTCATTCTTTGTTCAATTCATTCTAGTCAGGCTGATGTGAGGCAAATCCATGCAGATGAGGGATTCACTGCTGATAGACAGAACTGACTTCATGCAACGCTAAAGTCTGACACCAGGTCACAAGTATCTCCAACAAATCCCTTTTAATCCAAACATAGGTATGTGAGTGGCCATGTTTAATCCTG
This sequence comes from Tandanus tandanus, assembly GCA_039654325.1. NCBI lineage: Eukaryota > Metazoa > Chordata > Actinopteri > Siluriformes > Plotosidae > Tandanus > Tandanus tandanus. The sequence goes on from JBCNYH010000005.1 coordinate 3,062,842, forward strand.
ACTATAATATTTGAGAAAATATCTGTTGAATACTAATACGTGAGTCGTGAGGGGGGGAAACGAGCCGCAGTTCTCCTTCTGTCCACTAGATAGCAACAGCGCACCACGATAGTTCAATTGTTCGATCACGTGAGGTCGAGGTGAGAGAATTGTTTGGAAATAAGCTGAACGTTTTGTGTATGATTAATTATAGATTGGTACCTTGTTGAAATTCATTGTTTTGGTCAAGCCTACAGGCCTACAAAACAAATTAATAAATAACAATTACTATATGTTCATTTTGCTTCGTTGTTTGTCATGAAGCTATTTTTTTTTTAAATTAACTAATGTCTCAGTGCACCAGAATAAATTAGTATTGGCTACATGATACGGCAGGCAATATTCAACCCATTCTTCTGTGGTCTGTATTATAATAAAGGTTCCTGTTTGTTGTTAAACTAAAGAACTCATGCTCCTTTAAGAAGTTTAAACACCTCAGAAAATGAAGCTGGGAATGACGTTACGTCTAGAAAGTCAGAAAACCAACACCAGCAATTTCAAATCAGGTTAGCCATCGCCTGTCAGTGTTGGCAATACCAGACAGAAACGCATTATTTTGTATATTTGAATATTTTGTGTGAACAAACACCGTAGAAACATGTTCACAGATAGAAGTTGGATAGTACCGTAAGTGCTAATAACCAGTATAGTACTACAACTTTCACTCTGAAGATGCACGGGGAAGCCATCTTGGATTCCAAGGTCAGGCTTGGTGGACGTACACTATTTGTTTTTTTAATTGGTTCCCGCCCATCAGGAGCTGTAGGAATGGGTTCCGCCCGTCTGTCCGTCCGTCACACTTTGGTTTCCGGGTTTTCAAACTTGGTGTACTGGCTCACTACTATGAGTGCGGGGATGAGTTTGTGTATGAGTGACCGTAACCTACTTTTCAAGGTCACAGAGACAAAACTGTATATCAGGTTTCCGGACGTTTACTTGCCGCGCGCTGATGCTGGGGCTTTCACACTTGCTACGCTTGTTCTGTATTGGCATATTCTGAAATGGTCCTTTTGATGGGAGCGTCAGGACCCCGTGCTCTATTTTTTTTTTTCTTCTTTTCTACTTTTTTTAAAGAAACAAAGGCTAATGTGTAAAAATCAGATGAACACATTGTAACTAGCCACGCCTATACAGGTGACCACTCTGTAATTAGCCTATCCTGTGATCTACACATTGAGCTTTCTTTGAACTAACTAAATATAAACCCTCAAAGTCATGAAATGAACGGAGAAATTGCTGACTACGTGCCCATGTGTGCAGGGTTGATGTTTCTCTCCAGGCCTGGGGAGGTAAGGTGACCTCCGAGCGGGGGAGGGGTATCTAAGTCCGAAATGCATCGTAGTCGCGTCTTTTCCTTTTTACTATGCAGTGTGAACAAGATCGAAAACGTAAAACCTAACATCCTCTGATATTTAGAGTTGGGAAGCTGACTTTACAGGATGCTCAAATTGATGTTTCTTCCTGGGGAACAGAACCCTCCATTGTTCCTGCGTCAGAGGATGATGTCACCTGGATGCACAGCTGAGACTGGCTAAAATTCTGAGTATTAAGAATCAGGTCATGCACCTGCTAAAGTCGATTTCGTAGACTCCGCGTTCAGCGTATTCAAATGATCTTGGAGTTCATGCTGAGGAGGTTTCCAGATGTTGCTTGAGTAGAGGCGTCCTGACACCATCTAGACCACCATCTTGCCTTTAAAACGCAAAATAATACGCAGTCAAATGGAACACACTGCTACATCTACTGCTATCTCGTATCTCTGTCGACGGAATCAGTATCTCGCTATCGAATAAAGAAACTGCTTTTGGTAAACAATTTCATCAGGCACATGTTGCTGTCTTGAAGAAGGAATTTCATCAGGTTGCAATGCTTTCTGGATTAATTTCCGCCCCTGAATTCACCCTGATGTTGACTCAGGACTTCAAGTCTCTAAGGGCGCGTATAATGAGCTTCTCTGGAGCTAATCATGTATTGAAACGTTGTTTACGACGGCAACTGGGAATCCCCCAAAGGGGAATGGCGAGGGGATGTCAATGAAGTCAAGTGAGAACAATACTGGAATACAGCCATGGTTATGTACACTCTTAGGTCATGGTGCTAATGACAGAAGTAGGCTTTCTCTCTTCTGTGCTTAGCATGGCAACAGCCAACAGGGGGCAGTAGCATCTTTTCATTGTTCTTTTTGTTCCATCAGAAGCCATGGCAGTTTAATGCTTGCTAAGAAAAATGTCCTGCTGAAATTTAGATTCATGACTAGTGCAGTCTCATGGTGTCCCAATGCACGTGCACGTCGCACGCCACGCCGTTGTTTGCACCAGTCAGCCCGCGTCCTGTGATCTCGCCTCTTGTAAAATGTCCCCTGTGTCTCTCAAACCCACCTCATCATATAATCCGTCTTCATACTGTTGTTTAACATTTGATTCATTCCTGATAAACAATGTCAAGTCACCGGGGCGTCATTATCGCTAACGTAAAGTAATGTTATATTAAATGAATTGTGATCCCGTCCTGTTTAATTTACTTGCAACACGCAACGCAGGATGCGACGCATTTCACTTTACGACGTCTAATGATGGCCATATTTCACCCGATTAAGATGTTATGAGCAGAGGTTTAATGGCTTAATCATGCACAATCACACCGTTGCATGAGGCTTCAATTATTCTTAGTAGTTTTTTAATTGGCAGGCATCGATTGTTTATTAATCGGCGCCATCGCACAGTTCCTGTGGGAAAGATGTAATGAGAATGAAAGTGACATTCACAGGACTCATCAAAGCTCTCTCTCTCTCTCTCTCTCTCTCTCACACACACACACCTACCTTCACCTCGAACCATCTGACTCTTCCCTTCACACTCCATTTCTATGTAGAAGGTGAGCTTCCTGTGTCTTTCGCTGCCATTTATCTGTCGTTTTTAAGCCTACGGCAATGACATCACTAATCTATACCCTGCTTTGTGAAAAAGTCAACAGAAAAAGGCCTTGATTAAATAAGCAGCGCCTACCCTTGAAGGTTGAAACCGGATTTGGAACAAGCGATCGTCATCTCAGAGTTATAATCTGATCTAGGGGACGCACGTAAACAGCACTGATGGGAGAACTCCAAATCCCATAATGATTCGCACCTGTTGGCCAATTCCTGTCTTTTCTCTTCTTTTCTCTTCTCTTCACTGACTTTAATGCACTTTAATTCAATTGCAGCCACTGCAGACGCCAGGGAAAAACACCATTAAATATTAGCAAGAGGGCAAGCAGACCAAGCATATATTTGTCATTCGGGTCTTCCGAGCTAAAACCGAGGCTGCAAATTAACTTGCTTTCAGATCGACTTTAAAATAGATCAAGTGACGCCAAAGTCGTACAATCTTCCAACATACTTCCCCACCTTAGGGGAAACATCTGGCACTGTGGAAACCTCGGCAAAAAGTAGGTCACCTTCCCAGGCCCTGAGTCCTCATCGTCCAGCCCAAAATCTTTATCCATCAAGCAAAACGTGTGTAGCAAGCGCCTTATGGTCAGATCTTATCTGATGGCATATACAAATGGCAAGGAAGATTTGATATCAAAAAATTGATATCAGTGAGTTCATTCCAGGTACTTACAATGACCCAAGGCAGCAGAGAATCCAGGAGGCTCTCAAGCCCCTGAATATTGTAAAGTGGAGTACGAGGAATGGTTTGGAAAAGCTCTTCAGAGATTATAAAGTAGACACTCGAAGAAGACCAACCAAAATATTAGTCATTTGGGTCATTTAGCTTCGGTCTTCCGAGCGAAAATTGTGATCTGCACACTAATTAATAACTCGTTTCAAGTTGACTTTAAAATAGATCAGGCCACACCAGAGATGAACAGTCTTCCAACGTAACTCTTCCCCTCCGGGAAAACATCTGGAACTGTTGGAAGCAGGAAAAAGTATGTCACCTTCCCAGATAACGAACAACCCCCAATATCCAGCCCAAAATCTGGAAGCCATGAGGTTCTCAAACTCCAGTAAACAATAGGAACATCGAGTACAAGGAATGGTTTGGATGAGCTCTGAAATAAGAATGGGTCCTTGGTGGACTGTACAGCCACTATTCCTTCAAAATGAGAGGAGGACATATGAGTATCGAGAGTGTGGGGTAGGCCCAGGACACGATAGAGAGTTTCTCGGCCATGTCCCATTGGATGAAGACCTTGGAGTAAACCCACGACCAATTGGAGAGATTATCAGGCATGTCCCACTGGACAGAGACCCCAGGGTAGGCTTAGTACTCTGAAAATAGTCCTAGTAATTATATCTCTCAGATGGGGTGGAAATGTCTGGGGATCCCCCACAAGGAGCTGGAATCTGTGGGTGGTGATAGAAGTCTTGGCTGATCTTCTTCGCCCTCTACCAGCAAGAAAAGTGGAAGGAAAAAAGTTGAATGGATGGATAGGATGGTAAAGTGACAGCAGGTTGTCAGGGGCTGAGGTTGCGCACTCCAGGTTGGTTGAATACCCTCCTCCTTTCATGCAAGAGTTTTCTTTGAGGCCTCCAAAAGATCAGACCTTCCTATCCACCGACATTGGACAGGGTATTTATAGTATAATTCCCTTTTTTTTTGGGTCTGCTAGCTAGCATTTTCCTGATAGCATGGTTGCCGGCATTGGAAAATATCTGTCTGTCATGTCTCTTCATGGGCTTAATCCTAGTTATGGTTGTTTCCTCATGAATTCAGGAACACCGGCGTCCGTCTTTACGGAGAAAATGTGGGCATCGCAGAAAGGCTTTGTATAACATCATCGATTTATAATTCCGTCTGAAGGCTCCCAGAGGCTAAAGGAACGATTGATCTGAGGACACGGATGAACCGGCGTGTGGTCAGCGTGCAAATTAATTCATTTTCTATGTCTGCTATTTTATTATTATTGCTTTTGATAACCATTTTGTCTGGTGTAATGTATCTAACCGTTTGGCAGCCACAGCGGCGGTCAATAGCAGGAAGTGTAGACTTACAGCGGCCTGGTGGACTAAACCTCTTCCAGTCAAGACTTAATTACTCATCACACTTTAAGACTGTGTGGGCTTTAAAGATTCAGAGTGGAATCCATTTCGTGTGTGATGTTTATTGTACCTGATGATTATTACACAAAATCATGCAAAGAAAATAATCTGTAATTATGTAAACAATGTAACTGCCACTTTAAAAATGTGGGGGGAAAAATGAATGTTGGAAAACTTGCCAAAAGGGTGTCAAATATTTATGTATTCTGAAATGGTAACAGAGGTTAATGAGTGGCGCAATGGCAAGGTCTGCCATTATCACCCAAGATTTCGACCTGGTGCCCATGATATACTTTCTCTTCCCTGTTCCCTAAAGCGCTCACTAGCCAATCACGCGCATCTGTGAACTCATGCATACAAAGGGGCGGATAGTGCTTTCCTCCGAGTGTGTTATGCTGCTCCTAAATATGCTTACAAAGCAGTTTGGAAAAAAAAAAAAAGAATCCGCTGGCATTACGTGCCTTGGAGGAAGCATGCACTTGCTTTCGCCGTACCTGGTGGGTGATGAGTATAGGGTAAGGAAGTATACCTGATGGGTGGGAATTGGCTACAACTAAATTAGGGAGAAACTTGCTCACCAGATGCTGACAGAAAAATGTGACCATTTTAAAATTTACTCTATAAAGCACTGGAGAGGTATAGTAAATATTGTGACTCTTGTAGCTATTGCGACACACACACACACACACTCGCACCCCATCACACGTAAACTGCGCGTGGTCGCCCCCCGCTGGTCGTTGCAAAGCGTTGTGACACGTCTCATGACGAATATAACACTGCTGCAAGTCACTGTGTCCTCACCCCTACTTTCCTAGAGCTGAATTAATTGGTTGCCTCACACACACACACACACACACACACACACACACACACACACACACACACCCCCTAAAAAGTGTCCTCTTCATGAAGCTGGTGGCTTTAAATAGATTAATTAAACCACAGGGAGTTTTGGTTAAGCAGAAGAAGCATCGTGAAAGAGAGTGCTCTGGCCGTTTTTGGGGGAGAGTCTGAGCTTTTCTCTGACGGCTCCTTTATGTAAAACACAATTTCACGGATGGCTGGACGGAAAAATGCTATATTTCCAGTTGCAGCGGTAACCGAACTGCAGGGTGCGAACTGGATATAGTAGTGTTAAGTATTAAGACGCTTTAAACGTCCATGGGAAGTAGATTAATGGGGAATTTTTAACGCGGGATAAACAAAACCTGCTTCTAGTTTACATGAATGTTATTCAGCTCATCATCTTGTTGCCATCATGCATGATTCGGTTACCTCGTCGGCACGGCACAGCAAAGCACATTAGATGAAATCCTTCACGTTGCGTCGTGTAGCTGTTCTCCTGATGTAATCGCTCGAGCCTGACGGCCATGACAGACCCATAGAGTGAGAAAATCCCACAGTGGCATAGCTGGAGCTGCTGTGATCTTGGTTTGTTAACTCGGAGCAAGTCATGCATTCAGACATCAAACCCTGGTTTATCGAAAGGAAAACATGTCAGCAGGTTGCATCGGATTTGTGTAGCGTATAAAACCTTGGCATGGCTGAGGGGTGGGGAAAAAAACAAAACATGGCTGTCTCATTTTTTTGACTGGATTCATGTTTGTGTGATTCTCAAATGTCAAGTCTGGTAACTATGTAAAATATGAGATTACAGAAACAGAAAGGGAGAGAAATATTGTGGTAAACATACCTCTGTTTGATACAGCTTCAGGTAAAGGCATCCAATACACTCTTACTGTGTAAGCATTCGTGCATTTTGTGCACCATACAGACAGTACAGTAAGCGCTAACTAACTGGCTAATTAACTAGCTAGCATACTAGCATTCCGACTAGCCTCAGATTTACTTTCTTTTTCCCCGTCTCTGGACAAGTTTGAATTTAAAATATGAGTCTGAGGAAAAATCTATCTTAAGATTCACAACATTCTTTGGGGAGTTTCTATTACAGCTTACCTTGAGTTGATGCTAGCAATTGATATGGTGCAGATCCCTTCAGGCTGTTCTTTTCTGGACTGCTGTTGTAGCCTCTAAATAAAAGATTCCTAGAAAGATTTAGATGCTTTTTTTTAAAAACAAACAAATACAAAACAAAAACAAAAGCCCACCATACATTTTTAGCCTGGCTAATTTGTTATGTAGCCAAGTAGCTGGTTTCTAACTAGCTAGCATAATAGCAACATGAACTAGCAGAATGAATCGGCAAAATTAGCAGGCACTCTTAGACAAAAAGTAACGCTAAAGTAGCTAAACAGGGAACACTGCTTGAATTTAGCAAATAAATATGTCGCTCTTGATTATATTTTAGAAATAGTTTGTGTGGTTTTTTTTGTTGTTGTTGATGTTTGCTAAGGTTTTTGTGAACAAATGTCCCTTGAGGTAACAGAAGCCATTTTGTTTCTGACTGATAGTACAGTTACACAAATTAATATAAATTACAAATGAAAATGAAGATGAAAAGATGTATTTAAGAAAGATAAAAAGCATTTTAAACACAGTTGAAGTGTATTGTGCAACAATATATGTGATTGTTTTTGACAAATAACGTAAAATATTAATTAAAACACAACATTAAATTCTCCCAGTTCACCATAATTACACATTTCCTTAAAAAATGGTATTAATCTTTTTAAAATATTATGCATGAAAAGTCCTTTTCCATTCATTCATCATTCCATTCATTCCATCATTCCATTCACCCTGTTTTTTCAATCAAAAATATTTTTGAAACATTCCAGTCACATGTTCAACGTGAAGATGCATCGTCAGAGCTAAAGAATCATGAAGATAAGAAAATTAATTGATTTGATTTTTGAAAATTATTTTTTCTGTTATTTTTATTTTGATTGTAGACATTTCAAAAATGATTTTCTTAGAAATGATAAAAAATTTATTTTACAATAGTTGCATCCACTGCAGACATGGAATGATCATAACTGCTTCTAAAACGCTGATGGAGATTTCCTCAAAAGGAAATTATAAAGATAAATCGAGAAACCAGTTCTGACTGCAGGAAGAAAAGAAGTTTAAAGTTTGCTTAATGCTTTTTTTTTTTTTTTTTTCAAGCATTTCCATTAAGGCTGCTGAATCAAATTTCTTGCCTTCTTCAAGTCATGCATCGACTAACTATCATTCTGACCCTAGGGGACTTTGACACGACGAGTCTATCAAATAACTAGTTCGTGTAAGGAACATATAAGAGACTTCGCCTTCTCTCTGTACCTTTCATCTACCTGGTCAGCACCGTCTTGAGGATGAGACCGTGAAAGAGAGAGGGAGTGAGACGAAGTCCCCATCCTTCCATCTCGACAGGTTCTGAAACTAATGAGGGGCCTATTACCCGGCCCTGCCTGACACCATGTGCATCTCCAGCCCACCGCCTTCTTACCTTAGATTGAAACTGGACTGGAACATGTGAAAGAAATTGCTCGGCATCATCAATCGGGCTCGGGCAGCATGCAATCAGTGCTTAAAGTGTTCGAATTATAGTACAGGCAGTCCGGTGTGAGAAAATAAGCTCCCATAACGCACCTCCCAGCTGTGAACACTCGAGGCGAGGGAGTCAAGCCGCTGGCAGGAGAACGAGGCAGACGTGGCCGTCCCATTAGTTATTAGAACTGGCACTTTGTTTCCTTCGCAGGAGGCAGGAACGCTGCTGAGCTCTGCAGCCAGCACCATTACCACGCTTTCCTCTCGGGGACATTTCATGGCGGAAAGGCTGTGTGAATACAGTGAAATGGTTTGTGAAATACTTTCACACAATATAAACCTGGGTGTCTAGTTTCTGTTATTTATGTTATTTGTATGGAATTATTACCTTGAGTTGCTGTCACTACTCCAGCATCTAATAACAGCATGTCCTGAAGTGTTTATCTTCTCACACCATGTGTGTGTATGTATGTGTGTGTATATATATATATATATAATGTGTGTGTGTGTGTGTGTGTATGTATGTATATGTGTGTGTGTGTGTGTGTGTGTGTGTGTGTGGGTTTGATTTAATGGGTTTGAATTGGTCTAAATTTGAAAATG
>JBCNYH010000005.1:3089370-3108057 GCA_039654325.1 Tandanus tandanus
TATCTATCTATCTATCTATCTATCTATCTATCTATCTATCTATCTATCTATCTATCTGTCTATCTGTCTATCTATCTGTCTATCTGTCTATCTATCTAGCTGTCTATCTGTCTATCTATCTAGCTGTTTATCTGTCTGTCTGTGGTCATTCCTTTTTGTTTTTAAATATAAATAAAAATAATTAATACATAAAAATTGAATGAATTAAAAATGATCTACCTATCTATTTATCTATCTATCTTATACATCATATGCTTCTTCACAATTGTTGCGCATTAAAATGCACTACTGTTATTACATAAGCATCTTTGTAAAGGGAAAAAAAAAAGAATCTGCACACCGGTGGTGGTGGGGGGGATGAACGGACACCATGAAAAGTCTCACGTGATTCATGTGTATGTGACGGTAAATATAGAAGTAATTTGCATATGAATAAATGGGGGTGTATATCTTTTGTTCCGGTAAACAAACCGATGTTTGTCTGATGTATGTGACCGTAAGCTCATGTTATGTAGTAATGCCTAGTTTTATTTTTTTCACAAGTCCACTAGTTTATATCTGACTTGTTGGTTTAATATCGATATACTGTTATTTTTGCCGTTATCTCGCCTTATATGAACTGACAGATTTACATTCTATTCTCATGATTTTGTGCTTTCGCAAAATATATGTATGTATGTGTGTATGGAGTTATGTATTTATCATTTCTTCTTTTCATGTATAAGTATGATTAAAAAAATAATCAGTGAATAATTAAAAAAACATCCATCTATCCATCCTGCATGGCTTTTCTCTCTGTTTTCTGGAAGACCTCCACATCATATTGTTTTTCTTGCTTAAACACACCTGATTCAACTCGTTGGCTAATGAGCGAGTGTGTGCTGAGCTGAAACAGATGTGCTAGAGCAGGAACAACACCAGCACACGCCTGTGTGCTCTGAGCTGCATCTTTACTTCAGTTTAAAATTCATGATGTGGGGGAAAAAAATGCCAATCACTTTTTGGCCCTTTACCCCAAACACGTGGAACTTTTGCAAACTACGTGGGCTCGGCTGCTCCCTATGCACGATTTACGGCTGGGCTGCTTAAACTCTGACAGGCTGTTGTTAAAGGCTGATAATTCCTCTGACATGCTAAAGCTTTAACACTGCTGCAGGAGAGGCAGGTGACAGGCCAAGCCTTCAGGGGATACAGCCGAGGGGAAATAATGGCCAAGTCCTTTTATTTTTGGGATTGCTTCCATGACAGAAAATGTCATAAAGGGCAATTTCATAAGCTAGAAGACATGCAGTGCAGCAATCAAAAGTTCTGGAACATCTGGTGTTCCTTCTGTTTTATTACAACCTGTAAAATCGAACACTGGTAACAAACAAATCAAATAAAAGGTGTTATTTAAGAAAGAAAAACAGATAAATATTGATGCAGCTTTTTTGTAAGGAGTCTGGATATTTTCCACTTTCTAACATTACATGCTTAATTTATTCTGAGGACCCCCCCCCCCCCATCTTTACAGCTGTTATAATATAAGAAATAACACAAACTATTCAGTTTTTTGTGGAAATAATACATTAAATGTAATTAGTATCTACTACAGGGAAATGGTGCAATCTGATTGGTCCCCTATCGCAGGATTAAGAAACATTATTCTGAGTGGATACTGCCTGATCCAAACGACAGACACTAGCAGTTTATCACGGTCAGTTAGAGCAGGCAGGCTGCAAGCTTTATTGTCAGGCAATGAACAAAAAAACACCCAAAATTCTTATTTAAATAGTTTTTTTTTTGTATTTCCATGTAGTAAATTCCGCGTAGTAAACTTCGAGTGTGTGTAAAAACCCGCCTTCGATGTACTAATATCCATATACTAAATTGACCTGCCTCTGTCATGGTTAAAACATGTAAATATAACCTATAAAAATCGTATTCAATTTGCTTTTCTTTATGTTTCTGTGTAGTATATACTTACACTTTTTAAAGGGGTTTAAAGAGAGACTCCTACGTGTGCTTGGGGCTTACCTGTGTCCGTCGTGATAAAAAAAATTAAACCGTAAACATCTCGTTTTAGCGTGCTTTTTTTGCTTAGGTTTCCATGAAGTACATACTTAAACTTTAAATGGGGGTGTAAAGAGAGACCCTGACACGTAGCTGTTGGCCTATGCACCTTCTCATGCATGTGCTTGGAGGTCACCTGCGTCTGTCATGATACATAAGTAAAAAATATAAACCATAAAAACTTTTAGTGTGCTTTTTTGCTTAGGTTCCTGTGTAGTATATACTAAAAAATGTATGCACCTCAGGCTCAGTGGATGTCCCTGAATTGAATATTCTCTTCGATGTACTGCCTCAGGGGGAAATTCAGCAGCATCCACCAAACTGTTCACGATAAACAGATAAAAAAAAGTAATTAAATGAGTATAATTTTTGCCATTTTTTAAACCTTTAAAAAAGGTTTAGATTTGTAAATGTTTTAAGCTTACAGATTAACATTCCTTTACATATTCCCTACTAAGAGTTCATAATTTCTGACATCTGATGTGATGTACCATGATCAATAGGCTGGGAGATGTTTAGAGCTAATAAACAATAATAGAGCTTTTAAATTTATATCAAACCTATTTATTTATTTTTTTGGCTGCTTCGCGGTGTGAAATTTATTCCACCTTCTAGCTTCCACAGTGGCATTTTGCAGAATATCCATCACTACTACATTTTGGAGACAAGGCCTGGTGTAAATCCAGCTCTGCTTTCTGCATTCTTCAATTATATGGTAATTCCTACTGCTAGAAGGTTTGACAGGCAGTACATAATTAAACATGATATATTTTGAGCCAACTATGCATATTGTTTTTGGCAGAAAGAAAAACAAATGGTAGCACCAAGAAGAAAGATTTTTTTTCCCTAAACTTTTTATTTCATTTTATTGTGGCTGTTAGGGCTGTGAGGTGTTACTGCAACAATGACAACATGTTGCACAAACTGAACCTTTAACTACATTTCAGTTTGAGTACACATGCAATAATTTATACACAATGTTCACAGATGTTCTCACCTCAGCACGCTGCGTTTGGGATTCACCCTTGAGACCAGGAACGTTGGTCGCTTTGAGTAAAATTCAGAACACTGTGAGAGTATAATGTGTTTGGGTGAGCGGTTGTAAAGAAGCAGGCATCCACGTGGAGGAGTATTGTGAGTTAAAAATTTGAGTTGTTAAACTTGTAGCAGTCCAACACAGTAATCTTATCAAACATGAAACCAACAGGGAGAATCTTAAAAAGTGGGCACACAAATAATCAAAAAATAGTCGATGGAGCATAAGGCAAAAAAAGAAAAACGAAAACATAGTGTACAACTTATAAAACACAAGAGAAGGGAAAGACCTCAAGCGTTACCTTTGCCCTGCATGTGCTTTGGATGATTCACAAGTAGACATGAAACAGGAAATGACCAGACTTCAGGATATGGAGCCCTCTGTTGGGTAGGAATGGCACTGACCTCCAGGCTTGTTGTTTCATTATGGGAAAACTGTTAGAAAACAGGGTTTCTCATTGGTTCTTTGGATAGTTACCGCCGTCAGGAGGTTATGTTGTGACCGGTGTTGGTTTGTTTATCACTTAGTCTGTCTGTCTGTTTGTTTGTGCACAGTGTAACCCAAAAAGCTATGTTTTTTTCTGGACTAGGGTGTGGCACAGGTGAACAAAACAAAAAAACAAAGAAACATCCAATTTTTAAGGTGATCTGTGCATGGGATCATGCTGAAAAAAAATCCCTATCTTTAAAATTGAAAAAAAAAAATAAAATACAAAAAAAAAAAAAAAAAAAATTGTATATCAGCCAAAACTTATCGTCTACATCAGGCATGTATAGTAGCAGAATGTTGGTGTAGCAGAGTTTTTTTCTACACAGAATTCTCCCAATTTTTTACAGAAATATCTGTGGACCATTTTCTGTCAGACTGTATAATAAACTAATGAGCGAATTTGCATAACTTTGCATAATTATGGTCAATAAGTGCAAATAATGTGTGAATGAATGTTCGTGAATACCTTCTAGGGGACATTTCATTATAACTATGCCAGGTTATAATGAAACCTGCAGTCTTACCCAGATTTTTCAGTTTAATTAGTGCACTTGTAATCATTCTCCATTTGTGCCTGTTAGAGGGACCTTAAACTCTATGAGCACCCCTCTACTTCATTAGTTTTCTTGTTTAAAAAAAAAAAAAAAAGGAAAGAAAAAAGTTAAACTTGTTGCCTTTTTGAATGAATCTTTTTGTTGAAATTGATAATCTTTTTCTCCCCAAAGAGCAAGGGGGTGTAAGCAATAGACCCCCCATCCTATCATTTCCCTTTACTTTATCACAAAATTTAATTCCAGTAATGCAAAGCAAACATAAAACAAAAACCAAGTCTAGTTTGGGATTATATGATTCTGGAGGCATTGGAGCGGAACCATTACCTTGCAAAGAATGATCTATCATCCAAATGTTCTCTGCCTAATTGTTGTCTCGTTCAACTAATGGATGAGGTTGATGGGGGCCATGATATTGTCCAAAGCCAATGCCATAACTGCGTGCTTTAAAGAGTACTAGCATGGTGGATAAACCTTCCCAAAGGTCAACCTGTCCTGGCTTCATAAAACCATCCAATAACTAATCAAATACTACCCTAAACACTGCTATTATATGTATCGAGCTCTACCCCCTTTGGAAAGTTTTATTCCTTGCATGCTTCATTGGCCATGTTGACGTACTCAGGCCTTTGTTTGGTCAAGTCTTCATTTCCACTACTGCTAAACCAGTGTACTGTAACAGCAGCTATCAGACGAGGCCGGTCACAGTGCCCGGTTTGCAGGAAATGGCCATTTTCCCCTTTGATTGTGCTTGTTGTTTGCAATTTAGATGGCAGCCATGAAGTGGAACACTTCTCGTAACTGAGATTGCAGGAGAAAGATAGTGGCATGGTTTGGCTTGGTAATCAGATGTCCATTTTCCTATTTCAATTTAGACCAGAAAAGGTTTCAAATGAATTTTAGATTTGTACAGAGAAGCCATTTGCAAGAGAAGGCTATTACCTCTGAATCGCTCACATGGGTTTCATTACTTATTTTCTTTTACTCAGTCTAAGTGGATTAATGGAGGTACACAATATCATAGAGGTCTGTTTATGTCGGAGCATTCTCGTTTTATTTGTAATCCCCTACATTGCCCCATGAGAAGGGTTCCTGCTTAACCTTGGCCTTGCTCGTTTTCCAGCACGCTGGTCCCGATTTGTTTCTGCGACAACAAAGAGTTTTGTTCTCTTTGTGAAAGTGCACAACCTACAAGCTCTCTTCTCTGTGTGAGAATTGCTTATTACTTTCTTGAGGGAAGAAAATTAATTCAGCTGGGACCAATATTTAATATTAATGTCATAAAAAATGGATAGATGGTGTGGCGGAGGTGGAACACGCTTCTCCCACTGACTAATTCAAGGATATTAGAGCGACTTGTTTGTTTTCATGGTATCCCGTCGTGAAGGCAGGGTCAGGATGAATTAAACGGCACAGCATTACAGCGAGCGAGAGAGAGAGAGAGAGAGAGAGAGAGAGAGAGAGAGAGAGAGAGAGAGTTAAAAGTAAACCAGATAAAGAGTGATTTTAAAGCATCCCCTTTAAACGAAGGAAGATGAAGTCTAACCAGTCATGCAAACAGGACCTTAGGAGGGCTATTTTTTTTTATGCCTGTTCCATATTAATCATCACCCTAGGTGTGTTTGTTTTAATATGATGAGCATTTGGAAGACATCAGAAGCTGTTTCGGTTGGGATATTAAACAACAAATTGCTCCTTTGTTGATCTACAATCCCAAGAACACTTTTCTTTGAGTTGTCATTTAGTTTTCCAAGGTTAAAGCATGAGTAGAAAGTGACCTCCTGGCTCAGCACTTGTTTCTAGGTAAACTAGAATGTGTTCATAGTCCACAGATACGACTGCCATAAGATGAAGTAATCAAAGGCCGGCCATGTCTCTCACTGTCTGTGGTGAGAGGAATGTAAAAGAACTATTGTTGATTTTCGTCCAGAGTAGGCTGCGTTGCTGTCAGCGTGTTTCTGCCCTGCGATGGCCTGGCGAGCTGTCCAGGGTGTACTCTGCCCTCGCCCAGAGTCGGCTGAGATGGGCGCCAGCCTCCCTGCAACTGTAATTAGGATTAAGCGCTTCAGAAAATGAATGGATGAATGAATGAATGAATGTTATGGACAAACATTTTCTACGTTGGAGGTCAAGGTCAAAGCCACAAGGATATGAAACAGGTACACGATACTCTGCCATCCCCAGATGTATTCACCCACCAAGTTTGGTATTCGTAGGCGTTCTACATCAGGAGATCCAGAAAAGCATTTTCTATGTTGGAGATCAAAGGTCAAGGTCAAGGTGACAGGAACATTAAACAGGTATGTGACACTCTGCCATCCCAAGATCTATTCTCACACCAAGTTTGGTATTTTTAGGTGTTGTAGGTCAGGAGATATGCTTCAGACAAATGTTACGACAGAAGAAAAAAAGTTAGTGGTAATGGAACGTATTTGAACAGTGCTGGAAATTTTGATTGAAAACCTGTGACGTACTGTTTATTACTGTATAAACACTTTCATAAAAGTTCACGTTTCGGCAGATTTTTGGTAGGATCGCCTTTTCCTGGCTTCAACAGGGTAATCTTTGGAGATAAGTGTTCCCAATGCACTGTCAGGTACCACATGGTCACAGATTTGTTTCTTGTCTTAGCTCTGAATTTCCTACTCCAGAACTTCCAAACAGGAAGTCACTTGATTAGTAATAGGCAGCCCAATTATCCCCCAAAAAATCTTCCTGGAAAATCAGGAAATGTGACGTTCAATTCATGGAACGTGGAGTGTATAATGTCTGGAAATTCCACAAAACCCAAGAACCAGTCCTACTCTGAGACCATATGATCAACTATTCACTAGAAAACAGCTACCTTTACAAGCATCAAATTCCTAATCATACAGTGGTAAAATCAAGGGTTGTTTCAATATCTGGTGGGTTTTCCTAAGATTCCTGCGATGGACCAGCGTCCCATCCAGGAGAAGTTGAACTAGTTGCTTCACGCTACAGAAACTGGGGATAAGCTCTGGCCTGATGAGCCACTAGGCTCGGGTGTAAAAACCCAACATTACCTTACCTTTCCTAAGAGTGCTATGACGCCCAAATGAAGAAGAGAGTCAATCTGAATGGAGGTAATGGAGGTCATTTGATTATTGTTCATGTTTCATCCTGGTCAGTGGGGGAGTTGGATAAAGGTGTGGAAGAGGAATATAACCTGGTTAGGACACCAGTCTATCACAGGTCAACCTGCACACCTTGGGGCAACCTAACCAACCCAATGTTTAACAAGAACCTGGCGGAAACCCACGTGATCATGGGAGTAGCATGAGAACCTTGACATTGACAGAAACTCAAAGCTCAGGATGAAACCGGGGACGCTAATTTAAACTTGGAAAATTTTTCTTTATGCTTATCTTTGATCAATAATTGTGAATTTGCAATCTTGATTTGGCGTTAAAAGACATTAAACTGATCAGCTCATATTCCATGACTGATTTTAGGAGAATTAATGGGTCAGTGCTAAATGCCATGGCGAGAATCAGTTTTTCGGGAGCTTCATGGCCCAAAGACAGTTGAGATGTCTCACTCTATTGATGCCTGAGGTGGCTACAGCTCACTAAAGAGGGCTGTAACTCTTGAAGTGAACTCAAAATGAGAATAGATGGTAGGTGTCCATCGTGCAGGGAGAACCTGGCCAACCATAAAGGGAAAGATGTATGATGGTGTAAGGATGAGTAATTCCACACCAGAGGGGGAAAAAAGAATCACATCACCCACATTGGCTCCAGTGCTGTATGAAGGTACCACAAAGTTTTCTCCTGGCTGTTGTTGTGTCTTCTAGGTCATAAGTTACAGGCACTTCAAAACAAGACTCTGGATTATTTTTTTTTTAAGCCTTTATTTTTCATGTCTTTGGGAGTATTTGGCTTGGCTTGGTGAGTTGTTTGTTTTTAATCGTAAGTACACATGCATGATATCTATGAAGCAGTTTTATGATACAGCACTATAAAAATGTTCACCCTTCAAATTAATATCCTTTAGTGAGCACGGATTTCGTTTAAATCCGCGATGACATCTTGGTTGGCGGCATTTTTGAGCTCTCCTGAGTTGAATCACAGGCAATTTTGTGGCATTTAATCTGCTTTATTTGAAAGTTTTCTCACGTTGGGCAAGTATCAAGGCATTATGTAACCTTCTTGACAAATTACTACAGAAATATACATAGACATTGGAAGTACTGGAACAGCAAGACCACTTTCCCCCTCTATAATCAAAAGATTAATTAGAGGAAATATCAAAATTTCAGCTTTCATTTCCTGTTATTTGCATCCAGATGGGTAAACACACCCATTTTTAAAAAAAAAAAGTGATCCAAAAATATTGGTGCAGAAATATTGCCCAGGTGTGCCCTTCTAGATTGACTGAGAAATGATTAATTAACTGATTTACTCATTCTCCAAACCGATTAATCCTACTAGGGCAGCGGGGAGGCTGAAGCCTATCACAACCGACTCTGAGGAACAGCCTGAACTGCTTGCCGGTCCATCGCAGGGCCAATGCACAACACACACAACCATTTACAATCACACCTTTTGGAACAGCCAATTAGCCTTACGTGCATGTCTTTGAACTGTGCAAGGAAACTGGAGTACCCGGAGGAAACCCACTCAAGCACGGGGAGAACATGCAAACTTCAAATAAATCTCCTCTGCCTGAACTCGAACCCATGACCTTCCCGCTGCGCGGTGGACATGCTAACCACTACGCCACCATTCCGTCTGAAGACTCTTTCACTCCTTGGTTTGCGCTTTGGACTTTTTCTGTAAAGACTGCGTTGGTAAAAAGAATAAAGCAGCATGAGGACCAGACAGTTTTGTGTCTATGGGAGAAAAGTAAGCCATTTTCTTAAGAAAAGAAGGAGCATTGATCAGTGCCATTGTGTAAGCAATGCACAGAACCAGTACAGCAATTTAGGGTGTCCTGAAAAAGAAAGAATCCACTGGCGTATTATCATTGAACGGGTCGGCCAAGGACAATAAGAGTATTTGATGAAAGAAACATTGTGAGAGGTGAAGGGATTACAATCCACCATTTCAAAAAGACTTCAAGACAGGATTAAGTGGAAGAAGATGAAGATGAAGGAGCCAGAAAGCAAGAGGCAACTTTGCCAAAGTGAGAAGGAAGAAGCAGGCTTAGAAATAATGTGAATGAAATTAACCAGCAATTTTTAAAAGTATTTAAAATTATCTCAAGTTAAATGAGCTGCATAACTCTTAAAAATATAATCAGTACTTCTAAACGTTGTCATTACTACTGAATCATCACTAATATCTTCCAACTACCAAACAAGTGTCACTACTAAACTAAGCATTTATTAAAACAATAAAAAAATACAATGATCGCAAGCTGTTGAGTACATGATGCTTTAAGCCATATTAGTATTCGTGTTGTGTTCATTCAGCAAAATAAATTTTATTTTATTTATTTATTTTTTTTATTTTTTCCCCATTTTTCTCCCTAATTTAGTCGTTTCCAATTCCCACCCATCAACTTTTTAGCCTTCCCTATCACACGACCACCACCAACCAGGGAGGGGCGTAAGCAAGCACATGCCCCCTCCGTCACATGCGATGCTGCCGCCCGCTTCTTTTCGAACTGCAGCGAATGCGTATTTGGGGGCGGCCTAACACACTCGGAGGGAAAGCGCTATCCGCCCCCTCGTACCAATGAGCTCACAGACACCCATGATTGGCTGGTGACCGCTGTGAGTGATAGGGAAGTGAGCGTATGCTATCCCTCCCTCCCGTGAGAGCTCGGCCAATTAGCTCCCATGGACTCCCGGTCATGGATGACTATGGCATCAACCCGGATTCAAACCTGCGATTCCGGATTCGAACCTTGTCGATGCGCCACTCGGGAATAAAATAAATAAATTTTAATGTTTGTTAATTTTTATTTTTGCTTCTATTAAATTTTTTATTTTTTACTTTCCACTATATTATTATTATTATTATTATTATTATTACTACTACTACTATTAATATTATTATTATTATTATTATTATTATTATTATTATTATTATTATTATTATTATTATTACTACTACTACTACTACTACTACTATTGGTTTTACAAACAATTGCATTTCCCCTACAGGCTCCATTAATGTCCCACTAGCCTCCGTTATAGGTCCCTTGCTCTTCTGGTTGTATATATCAAACCTGAAGCATAATATAAATCCTATGCTGATGATATATTACTACAGTGGGACCACAATATCCACATGAGATCTAATGCAGTGGAGGTTTCAAGGTCTAACACAGACTGACTAAACAGCAGATAGTAATGCACCATATTTAAAGCTTGTTTAAAAAAATATTTCATTGTAATAAAGATATGTGAATATGGTCTCGCTCTATTCTAACATCTCAGCTTGACTTTTTTTGCCCAGGTTAATCCACGGATAATTAAAGTTGCAGTCACAGTGTCAGCAGATACAACGCTCCCATTATATACATCAAAACTTACTCCTACAGTACAAATTCCTTGATGGAATCAGTGTGAATGTCAAGTAGTTTTCAAATAAACAGAACAAATGGGGGAAAAGCCCCCCAGAAATCTGAGCTACTAGTAGTGGGTGCGAAGGCAAGGCAGCAAAGGCAAGGTGGCCGCTCAGCATGTGTGAACATCTTTGAGTGTTGAGAAAAGCGTCCCAGGCGGCTCCTGGTGAAGATGCCGAGGCCGCGCCAAGTCTTGCAAAGCTGTCATCTTGGCATCTTTGAGAGATCTGAAATATAAGAAGGTTTTCATTTGTTTTCGGCACATTTTGATCTCTGCTATCTGCTAATCATAAAAATATGATTTTACAATGCTGGAAATAATGAAAAAATTGAAGATGCTTTCAGAGAAGGTGGAGTATATCTACTATAAACATGGCAGATGATTTGGGAGATTTGAAGGCTGCTTTCTTTAATTCAGTACAACCAGTCCAATCTATCCTCATATTCCGAGACATAACAAGGTAAGAGATAATAATGCATTTTTAAAGATTCCTGTGAAATCATTAAATCTCTTAAAGCTTTTTCTAAAAATAATGCCAGACTTGGTGGTGAGGAAGCAAATCCTTCAGTAATGATATCGGCAGAAGTGGACTTTAATTCTGCTTAAGGAACTTATTATCCTGAGAAACATTCGTCTTCTTTCTGAAGAATACTTGCAGTAATAGAAGAAAAATTGAATTATAACAAATGATTCTGATGCACAAGATCACTGAATATTGAACTTGGCATAAAGGGAAGCTTCAGGGTCTTCTTGTACTGAACTGATATGAACCAATCCATTGCAATAAACTGAAATAAAATGTGTAACGACGAATTCCTGATTATTTTGGAAGGACCTGACTTACTAAGACGTAAGGCTGGCTTATGAATTCTTCACTGAAGTTTATGGCTTATGAATTCTTCACAGAAGGAGGTTTATGGGTAAGTTGCTTATAATATAATTCTTTATCTGACTGTAAACGTGGCATCACTGTAATATTCCACTATAACTAGAAGTGCACTTGGAGAGCGCAAACCCTCCCCAAGGACAATAACAATCTCAATAACACTCTTGTATGATATGCAATTCTGGAGATACAACCACTTTAATGTATCTGGATGTATTTACAAAAAGGTTACAATTATGCCAAGATACAGATGTGCCTACCTGAAGGCCCAATCCACATTCAAGGGCACCAGTAATCATCTGTGTACTGTGAGATGGAGCCATCATATGAATACATTGGCTGTTTTTTTTTTTCCACGAATCAACTTTACTGCTTTTTCCTGGATTTAATACGTGTAGCGCTTTTGCGCGAGGACATCCGTCAAGGCTGATTGCCCCATCTTACAGTGTTGGTGAAAGTAAGACTAAGTTCACGGATCCGCTGTTGTTAATTTTAGTTATCCAGCCAAAGTGCTGTTGTGGGACGCATAAGTATTTCAGATACAGTATAACGTTTTCTGTTTAAAGTAAGGAATAAAGGAGGAGTGTAACACAGCCTGATACAAAGCAGAGAGAAGTTTTATGAAAGAATGACATCATACTTTTTTCTGCTTAGAGCTTAATTTAATGCTGAGTAACATTTATGAAGTTAGTTTCTCTTATAACAAGCACTCTTTTTTTCCTCTCGTGAAGATAAACCAAGTTTGTAAGCAAGAAACTTGATAATTAATAAACAAAGTCATTCATCAACACCTTCTGACCAATCAGAAACAAGAATTCAATAATGTTATGGTACGGTAGCCTGACTTTTAAAGGAGAGAAGTTCCAAACGACCCACGATTAATACTGTATAATATTTATTCCCTATTAATAATGAACCGTAGTCAGTAATATTGATCCACTTCTTCTCTCTCTATCGCTTTGTTAGGAAATGCTCGTCATTTCTAGTGGAAATGTCTATTATGTAGCATCAATATTGGATTATGTGGATTTAATTCTGTTTTTTTTCCTACTCTCAAGTAGTTTTTTTTTTTAACTTCGAAGACCATTGAGTCCGATATCATGAACACCGTGCAGCCAAAGTTCTCTCTTCGCTAACTTTGTTTAAGGTTAGGCTGCTTAGAAAAGCTAGTCATCATGACACTAGGAAGAATATCTCAGTCCATCAAACGGTGTTTACGAATTGCCGTAATGAGAGTTTAGTTCCCACATGCAGTTTTGAGACTCGGAGACTCACCACGAATGGCAATTGGGCTGAACCAAAATAAAGAAACGAGCACGTTGAACACATAAACGAAAAGAGATGTGCAAATCGGTTCAACTCCTGCTCTGAATCCTCTCTTGACAATGTGATTGGGGGGTGGGGGGTGGTAAGACGGGCCAAGCTGAGGAATGAAAAATGAAGAGATAAATCCATGGAAATACTGTATTTTGCAGGAAAAGTGAAAAGCAAAAGTGGTGCAGTGCACAAAAAAACTGTATTGCATGCCTTGGAAATTACACATGAATAAAGCATAAAGCATTACGGAGCCGCAGTTCAAGGCCAAGGAGTCCTGCGAAGATAAACTGATATTAATTACAAAATATTGCGGGAGAAAAACTGGAAACGTTTTCAAACGAATGGGAAAGTAGAATAGATCACCGGAGTTTACGACAGTTAGGAATGGGCATTGCTTTGATTTAAGACTTTATCTGCTTATTGTGTAATAAATCTCTCAGATACGGGGCCCTGCCTAACCTTTACATAATAACTCAACAACTACTGTCGTGTTTTTCTAAATAGGTTAATGCGGTCATCAACTTTTTCATCCTTTGAGCTTAAAAAAGCCAGTCGATTCCCGAGCACCATGGCAACACTGCGGCGATCAGATTAATCACCGCGGAGTGGGTTTTAATGTCAAAAGGTGGGGAGGTGGCGAGTGGGGATAATGATAAGGAATATCACACCTTTACATTCCTAAATGACTGATTTTCAATCATCTTGGCCTGAGTAAACAAGAAAATAATGCCTCAACATCAAAACGAAACGGCCCCGGACAGAAGAACGATTGCCTTCGTGGAGATTTTAAACCGTAGGTGAAAAGAGTAATGATTGAATGCAGGATATGGGTAAAAGTCTTATTCGAAGTGATCACAGGCTATTTTATATCCTCCCTCACATCAATATTGCAGCAGTCAATAAAAGCACTCTGTCCTTAGTGATTTCTAACCAGTATTAAACATAAGCGATCGATAGCATGGAGGCGTTTCCGACTCGGGCATAAATGTGTTTGTGTTTAGGGACAGACGTTTTTACAAATCGCTGTGGGTGTATTGTTATGACAAGAGATGTATATGTTATGGCTCTGAGTGCACAGCTGGTTCTTATCATCAACATTAAGCACAACTTTTATTCAGGTTTTTTTTCCAGGCGGAAAAAGTGCAGAAAAGCCCGTCGAGACACCAGTGCCACTGAAAAGTTACGCTTAAAGAAGTTCAAGTGGTAACTTCATCTATACCTACTCGGGGTTTCGTGAATATTTTTTGAGTAATAAAGCTTTTAATGCCTGACGCTGTATGACTAGCAAGACTTCGAAGCAATCAAATATTCCGCTCAAACAAATCTAGAATACTTCAAACTCATTTAGAACGAATGCTAAAGCATGTTAGCAGCAAAATGTAACTAGCTAGTAAATGCAACGCTAATTTACAAACCATCACAACTGAGTTAATTCAACACATCACTTTAAAAACTTGCTAAAATTGTTCAAATTTCTAACGCTAAGTTACAAAACTTAGCTAGCTAAATGATCAAATTTCCAAAACCTGGTAAGCTAGCAAATTTAGGAATGTACTATTGAAACTGTAAATAGCAAATAACACCAACTTAAATTAGCTAGCTTATTACTTTTGTTAACGCACATAAACAGCTACTTCTATTAGCTAGCAAAACTATTAGCTATTTCTTTAATTAAACTGTACAGTCTGCCAAATTGAACAACATACTTTACAAAATGTAACTCACTAACTATTTTAAAAGGCTGTTACAAATTTCAGCAAACAGTAATTTACAAAATGTAATGAACTAGCTAATTGAGGACATGAATTAAAATAAAAACCTAACAAGGTGCTTATTTATCACGTTAGTTTACAAAACAAGGTACAGTCTAGCTATCAAATTGTACTTTACGAACTAGCAAATTTTAAACAGTAACTTGACACATGACAAGCTAGCTACTTTAATTAGATAATTTATGAAACGTACCTAGCTAGCTAATTTTGCTAAGTTTGAGCCTAACAAACTTTTAATTACTAAATAAATATTTACACATGATTCGTGTATCCGTGAAGGATTTTAATCAGGCAGATCATATGAAAAGGGTCGCAGGAGCAATTCTAGGCAACCTGAAGGGCAACTAGAAGTCTTTTGACGAAAACTGTGCCAGACAGATAGGACAATATGTTCAAAACAGGATCGAAGGAGGCCGTCAACGTCGAAGCCTATTAGATTTTGATAAACAGCTGAAAAAGAAGCGTTTGGCAGCAGACTCGGGTTTTTGGATCCAACTTTAATGATAACCTTCCCTTTGCCACATCTGCTTATTTTCGACAGTTGAGAAGATGGGATGAATAAAAATGATGACACGGAGCTGAAAACGAACGCGGGCCGATCGCTCTCTCTGTCCGAGCCAGCTATCACAGCAACGCCCTCAGGACTGAACGTGGTCAAATGTAGCCAATCAATCTCCAAAACTTTCTCTCTCGCAGAACTAATGAAAACTAATGGTTGGCTCGTGAAGAAACCCATCCATCCTGCTTGTTTTCTCTGACCAACTACATGTTGGACATGAAGGCTGAGATGTATGTTGCTTTTTAGGGAGGCTGAGAAGATATAAACAGTGGCAGGCACAACCAATTATATCGAGATTAACTTGATTGTCTGGAGTCATACTCTTAGATATTACAATGCTTCTGAAAGTTCTTGAAATTCCATCACTTCTGAGGAGAAGTCAGCGATTCCTGGAGGTCTGGGTGGTGAAATTGTATTTCCGGGCCAATTCAATATGGTCAAGATTAGTTATGAATTATTTGTGGCTTGTTGTTGCTGGTGACGCCAATCGAAAGTGGCCCAAGGCAATATTGGGCCCAATCCCAGAGCTGAATAGAAAGCGACTTTGATTTTTCACTTCATTTCATTTCTCGTCTGTCAAATTCGTTTCTCTCCATTGACGGCTCTTTCGCCACATTTCCGATGCGCCTGTCGTCATCATGGGGAAGAAAGTGAAATGGGATTGAGATGAGACAGCTGTTGCCCCAGTAATCCGACTGCACACTGTAATCACCACACACACACACACAGAGACTTGTTCCAATGGAAAATGATTCATCAGAAAAACAATAGCGGGCCCTGCAAATCCCCGAGTCCGTCACGCCATGACCGAAGGCTTTGCCTGTCTGAGGTTATTGTTGTTCGAGGATATGACTCACTCATTACTTTGTACATAATGTCACGAAGCATCACCAAATTTCCATTTTGAAGTTTCTTTCCTATTTTCTTCTTCTTTTTTTTTTTTAGGTATACGGGCGAATGCCATGCATAATGTGTGACTTATATTTAGCCTTTCAGACATACAGCATATTTAGGAGTGTCTGAGCTGAGTTCAAGAGCCATTTTTGCTTAGGCAGATTTATATCTGGGTGACTGGAGCCCTGTTTACCCCTCCTGGAGGTGTCCGGTTGTCTGGTCGGCTGTGTCCCTCCTGCGCGCAACTAATGAAAAAAAATACCACCGGTGCTTCTGGGTGACCTCAAATCTCAGCGGAGAATCATCACATGAATAAGAATCGGAGCTCGTAACTGCATCTCGTTGTCTAGTCCTGCGGGGACACTCGAGGGGATGTCGTCTATGGGACGGAGCCGGGTTGACCAGAGTCCAGAGAAACCCAAGCTTTTGTAAGAAGTGCTGTCTCTGAACAGAGATTTATTAGCCACCGGGGACGGTTTCGTCGCTTCCTCTGTATTGTGTGTCTATCCAGACCTTTGTACCACCGTCCTTGTGGGGATTTATTTAAGGCCCGAGTCATAGATGGTATATCAACTCTCATTCTCTCCTCTCCATTCTCACACACTCCCTTTCCACATACTTATCCATATACTCTTCCAGCCACTTCATTTTTTCTCTTTGTGTGTGTGTGTGTGTGTGTGTGTGTTTGTGCGTAACATATTCTTGGTCTGTTGCCATATGGATTACATATGTGGAACAGAATAATTAAATATCCAGCGCGGCATTGATTTTGTAAAGTGTATTGATTGGTCAGTGGTTGGCATGATGGCGTAGCGGTTAGCATTTCCACCTCACAGCAAGAAGATCGGAGTCCCGGACTCGGTGGGGGCGTTCCTGTGTGGAGTTTACATGTTTTCCCATTGCTTGCATTAGATTCCTCTAGGTACTCGGGTTTCCTCCCACAGTCCAAAGACATACATGCACATTAGGCTAATTGGTTGTTTCAAATTGCCCATAGGTGTGAATGTGTGATGGAATGGTTGTGTTTGTTGGCCCTGGAGTGGTCTGGTGAGCTGTTCAGGGTGTGCCGGCTGAGATAGGCTCCACCCCCCCCCCCCCCCCCCCCCCAACTACCATACTAGTATTAAGTGGTTTGGCAAATGAATGAATGGGAAACTCAAAAGGCTTGGAACCTGATTCTGAATACGCATAACTTTCTCAATGTAAATACTGATGAAACCTTCAGGCTTTAGTCACCGATTATGTATTCTACTCCAGAAATGAAGCTAAAAGGATACGACTCCATGTTAAAACCTCTTGCTTATAAGTACAACGCTGTTATTTCCTCTGGATTAGTTCTTGTTTGTGTCTTGTTGCAGTTTTGTCTGCTTTGCAAGTTCCAGCAACATCTTTTCAGGGGGGAATCGCAAAAAGCAAACATTCCTCGACATGCGTTTAACCGAATTCAGTGCGCCTTCGTTAGCGTGTGAGCACTTTATGTAAATAGCAGTCATCTTTCTGTATATTTGGTTTATTGTAGCTACAGACGAGTCAGTAGACTCTGAAAGGCATCCCACACAGGAATTCGTTAAAGTGTGAGCGTGAGAGAGAAACTCATAAAAATCCCTGTTCAATAATTCAGAAAGCAAATATTATATTACCGGACTTTGTTTATAAACCGGTCGCCCTGTGTGTATGCGCTTTACGCCTCTGGGCATCGAGGATCCTATGAGGAAAAGCCAAGCAGAGGGATGGAGATGACGAAGAAGGCCGCCTGTAGCACATCAAATGTCTGTACGATTTAAATTTTTTTTTATTGGAGAATCTGGAGGGTGAATATTGAAAAATGGGATGCCTTTGAAATTAATAGTAAGTACTGATTGGATTCTGTATTTATTTATACTGAAATTCAGTGTGAATTTGCTCCAGAGGATTTCTCATCCAAAACAACAGTGACTAGGAATAAAAACAGTCCTGCATTTCCAATCTGCAACAGCTCACTCTCAATCCTCCAAAAAAAAAATAAAAAATTCCAAACATTGATTCAGTGCTTTAGAGATGCACTGCGAAGTGTAATTTGATAGAAAACGTGATGTAAAATGTCTCGGGCAGTGAGCATTTAGTCTTTTTCACGCCGCACTGCTCCTCTGATGGAGCTGGTGTGAGTCATGATGGCGTAAAAAAAGAAAAAAGAAAAACAAAGCTACAGGCCGGGATTTCCCATTACATCCAACACGTTTTAAATAAAGCAGGTCGCGCCGTGCACCCAGAGATAATGTATCATAGTGATAGCATACTAACTAAACCTGATATTACCCTCTGCGTCCATACATTACACTGCTGCCGGCTTAATGAATCCCTTGCTTTTATTTATGACCCTTTTGTAGTACTGAGAAATTAACATAATCACCTCCGGAAGAATTAATCGGATCATAAATACTCTTCAGTTCTCTCGGTAGTTTCTGCAGGTTGAAGTCTTTCATTTCTCACGTTATGAGATTGAGAAGAGAATCAAAACTTTACATTTTACCGCAGAACCCCACATCTATCTATCTATCTATCTATCTATCTATCTATCTATCTATCTATCTATCTATCTATCTATCTATCTATCTAT
>JBCNYH010000005.1:3128067-3142733 GCA_039654325.1 Tandanus tandanus
CTCTCTCTCTCTCTCTCTCTCTCTCTCTCTCTCTCTCTCTCTCTCTCTCTCTCTCTCTCTCTCTCTCTCTCACATCTTGTTTAGTTCTTTCTCTTCTTTACTGGATTGGTGCCATGTGTGATATAATCAGAATTTATTCTTTAAAAAAAACTATCGCATTGCACCAGAAAGAGTCTGAAACAGACTACATCAGACAGTGTATAGATTTTCGAACCGTTCCCCAAAGCTTTGTGATTACAGCTCACTTCACTGATCCATTTCTTTCAAGCAAACTCTTCGGACTAAATCATAACTTTTATCTGATTTTGTTTGAGTCAAAACTTGGACGAGAAGCACATCCGAGATAAACAATAGTGTACAGTTACAGTAAACAGCATAACGTCCAAGCTGGAGAATGTTTGGGTGATAAAAGTCGCTTAGGTTTACAAGTCGTTGTTATTGTTAATCCGCAGCGTGGCTGAATTCTTGATTCTGATTGGTCAGGATGTGGTGATAAAGGATTGACAACAGCTGCTCTGACGGGGGTTCTGACTGTATCTCTGGGGCCTATCTCTGCCGACTCTGGCTGAAGGAGGGGTGCACGCTCAATAGCTCGCCAGTCCAACGCAGGGCCAACACACACACAACTATTCCGGCTCACGCCTAGGGGCAATTTGGAACATCCAATTAGCCTAATGTGCATGTCTTTGGACTGTTGGAGGAAACCGGAGTACCTAGAGGAAACCCACACAAGTACGGGGAGAACATGTAAACTCCACGCAGAAACGCTCTCGCTGAGCCTGGGACTCGAACCCAGGACCTTCTTTCTCCGACATGGACGAGCTAACCACGATGTCACTGTGCCACCGCCGCGCTTGTTTCCACGTTGCCTAACATACTGGACCTTTCAACATTCAGTCAGCAAAGCCTAACATGACTTTAATCCCTGAAATGAGTGATTAGTAATCATCTAATCAACTGGAACGTGCTCATATATCAACCGACTACTGTGTCACAATGAGTTCTGCTTCTGTATCTCTTACAGCTTGTGTGTCGAGAGGAATTTTGGCAAAACATTAGCTTCCGTACAGATTCACCGAGTTTGAAAAGGTTCCAAATGCATTAAAGCGGCATAAGCTGAGACTAACCCACTGACACACATCCACATGCTTTTACCAATGACAGTATGTACTTGTGGATCTTGATGGACATCAAAGCTTCGCCTTAGCACCTCGTTATAAAGTGTAGAAGCTAATTATAACGCGTGTGTCTGTCTCTAGCATGCTGGTTATCATCCTCCACCTCTCTCTGTGACGAATATCTCACTCCGTGATTTAACTCTGTCGCGACGGAGACAGACGCTCTTTGGCTTTTTTGATCACAGAGTAAAAGAGGTGCCTTTCTGTCTGACTCATGCCTTCATTCCAGATATTTCACCGTCACTCACTTTATAGCGCTGGTTTTACTCTAATCACTTTATAGCGCTGCTTTTTTTATAAGCAGGTGGAGGCTCGCCGAGGTCTGCCCACACGCAAGCACACAGAAGTGTGTGCTTGTGTATTTAAGTTGGAAGCACGATACACTGAAGGGTTTGACCTGAAGGAGATGCCAGTCGCTGCGTCGTCCCTGGCCCTCATGCAGCGCCAGCCTTCCTGCTGCTTTCCTGCGATAACCGCATTTGGGAAACACGGCAATTAAAGCGTCAGTTTCTGCAGACGACCGTGCTGGCGCTGCAGTCCGTTCCAGGCAGCAGTTAAAACACAGAGAGGAGAGAAAAATACAGTCCTAGCCCTGATTATTTTAGAACATCTACGGAGTGCTATATTCGCTGTTTGCTTGATTTCAGTGCAATCTGGAGGTGGTAATACAGGGAAAGCGGTTACGGATCAGTTGTTAAAGGTCAAAAGAAAAAGGTGGTCTGGTTTGAGATGGAGGAAAGGCCATGGTCACTCAAATAACCACGCTTGGTAACCGTGGTGACCAGAGAAGCATCACAGTATGCAGAAGAGCTTCAAGACCCAGAGTCTGAGACTACTGATGTCCTCTTCTTGTTCTGGCATACTTGTATATTGTATTCTACCCCAGTATTCACTTCTGTACCACCGGATTTTATACTAGTATGCAGTTAACTGTGTCGTGTTCCTAGATCATAATATTTGAATAGATTTGAAGTGATATAAATGTCTTAAAATGCCTAAAGCAGGCCTCGCATACAACTGTATTGGACTGCAGTGACATCACCTTGACACCATGATGATGTTCGCTGTCGACCGGCACTGACCGCCATAAACCGCAAGATTTCAAAAATGTTAGAAAATTTCATGGCGGCTCCCAAAACCGTGTATCACCGTGTATGTAGCTGCCGTGTTGTTACCTTTTGGAACTCACCGCATTCACTACAACCTCATTACAACCTATTCACACTAGAGTGCGGATCGGGCCACATTTTTCTGTCTGAGCCCGGCCCGCGTCCGACAGAGCAGTAACCGACCCCGACCCGAGCCCGACAGGCATTAGGATATATGTTCAATGCCTTAAGGCGCTGATGGGACCGAGCCCGACCCGAACCCGAGCATTATTTTTCTAAATATCTGTCCGAAGCTCCGAACCCGGGTACCATCGGGCTCGGGTCAGGTATCCACTTATTAATTCACATCATGTTTTCACTTACTGCTCACAACTATTTTGCCACACCACTGTCATTTAAAACCGCGCTGAACCGCCTTCAATGCCACCTCCATGTAAGGCTGTTTTGCCAAACCGCCTTCATTTTTTCACGTTTCAGCGTGGCCTGGAATGGTGCTGAACCGTCAGAACCGCCCTTCTGTGAGGCCTGCTTAACTGTCTAGTAAAAACCCTCTCGATCTCGGCAGTCATTCCAGCACATTCCGTAAACTAATTATAAATTCATGTTTCCACAATCCTTGCCTTCTTAACAAACCGCACTCCCTGACTTCACGCCTTAAAGTCGCGTTCTGAAACGACCAGAAGAACCTTCAGTGCCTTTGGCAGAAAATGACAGTCAGCAGCTTCACTTTAACAACACGGCTGGATTTATCTGGTTGGCGCATCATTATTTAAACCCCGACGTCCTAAACCTCTCCACCTTTCCCAAGGTTGGAGTGTGTAAAAATGATGTCATTCTTATAATTGATGCAGCGTAATTGAAAATTTATGTCTTTTATGGTTTACGGCTGAGTGATTTTAAAGTATACGGGCAATAATGTTGCACAGAAAGAGACGGAAAAGGTTGAGGAAGATGTACCGGGCCTGGGTTGTAGATCATCTTGCCGCGGAACGCAGTCGTTCTCGTAATGTTTAATGGAGTGGGTTATTGCAGCTGTGCAGCGTTCGTTCGCTTCACACTTCTGCACAGCACTGAGGGAAATGCCCGAATTCTATTAGCAGCACTGTTAATTCACAAGTCCTTCCCTGCAACCTGGGATTAATCTTCATCAGACCTTAATATGATACAGTACTGTGCAAAAGTCTCGGGCCGTGTGAAAAAAAAAAGATCTGCGAAGCAATTTATCTTGATAGCAACTATTTATTTACTTGAAATAACTCCATACATCATAAGAATGAATGAACTCTGTATTAAGACAATGATCATTACGAATGTATCTGGTGTGTTTCTGGTTTTAAAAAATGTTATTTTACAGAAAGTACAACTGAAATAGTGCGATGTTTTTGGTGTTCTTCACCAAACGGACTTACCTGCATTTCTGTGGTTGAACATCCTACATGACAACATACTTCCCACCATGGAGAACCCCTGGTACCCTTGGTAAAATTTAACCAAGAGAAGTAAAAATTACCTATCTTTTGGTGAATTCTGTGGCACCGTGCAAGAATCAGACAACCCACAAAATGTTCATTTTGAGAAAGAACAAGATGAGTTTATGTTGTTCTAAAATGTAATTAAATTTTTTTTTAAAAATCAACAAAACTTGGGAAATGACATTTTTAACTAATACTGCTCTAACAATTTTATAGATTGTACTATGATGCCGAAGGTCTACAATAGTGCACTGGACTCACTTTTAATGGTCAAGTGGGTTGTCTGGTTCTTGCACGGTGCCACAGAATTTAGTTACCCCTTCAACCTTTTTCTCCACAACTGAACTGGCTTGTTTTTTTTTTCGTCAAAGGCTGCTAGCTTCATAGACAACCTATTGCTACAACAGTATTCACGGAATCCCAAGAGTCCCTCCAGTGACCCCCAACCAAGAAAACCTTGAAAGTTTTAGAGGACTCTTTCAGCAGTGGTTTCGAACCCTGGTGATGAAGTCCACTCAAAAGAAGCTTCATTAAAAGAGTTACCATGACCACAAAGGTTGGAAACCATCGCTGAAAGTCTCTCAGTGGGCATCCAGTGAAAGAAAGAGGTTTTTCGGACGGCTAAGAGTCCTTAACTTCCTGAAGGTGTACTTATTCTTAAAGGGAACTCCTCCACAGAGAAGGGTTCTCCCAGAGGAAAGAACAATCACTATTTAGGGGTCGAGTTTTAATCCTTTTTTCTCAGGCTGTATTCCAAGGCTGACCAAGGTTGGGCTTTCATCTCAAAATACTCCAAGGACAAAATTTCCACAAGGGATTCATTTTTCCATCGCAGGTCAGATATTTGAGAGTTCTCAAAAACCTTGGGCTCTTAAAGGAGATGAACTTGTAGTCAGCAGGGAAATCTTTCGATCGAGTGAATCCGAATTTCAGTAGAGACAACTGAGTACATAGAATCTTTCACCTGCTCCTCCACTGGGACGCGTTATAGATTTAACTCTTTTTCACTCCAGTGTCGACTCCGTCAACAGGTTTGGGCTTACATTTCAAGAATTTAAAAAAATATATATACTATTTCCATAAAATTTCTGGTTAAAGAAGAGGAAACACTTTCTCATGGGGAAATGATCCACGAGTGTCCTGTCGACCCTGCATTCCCAGAATACGGTAATATATCGATTTAGGCACTGCCTGCAAGTGGATAGATGTCTCTGTTGATAGGTGTCCGAGCCTGGGTTTGCTTTTCAGAACCTTCCATTTGACTCACTGATTTCTTGTTAGTTGAAGTATCTGTTTAACAGGCTCATGTCCTGCTTTCGGCATTTGCCCCATGAACATTTATTTACCTGTCTACCTACCTGGCAGTTTGATATGATACATGCTAACTTATACTCTATAGCATCCATCATTTATTTGTTTTCATTCATACCCCAGAAAGCCAGCATCATGTTCTTCTCTCCAGATCCTTCCGAGACTTTCTGAGAGCAGAACATTTGAAAATTCGGACCTTTTTGTTCTGTTGGATTTTCTGCCTCCTACTGTCACCCCCTGCTTCACAGACTTCAGCATCCTGAATCACTTCCGCTTTGCCTTTCTGCAAAAATGATTTCTTAGCTGCAGTCGACCTCGCATGCCATTTTTAATAAGACTCCCCCAGCAAGTCGAGGTGTTGACTTTGGTGCCAGAAGACTCTGCCAGGTGCTGAGCAAGCGTTTGACTGGATTTCTTTCTGTCCTTTATAGAAATGACCTTTAAAATGCCGACAGTGTTTCTGGATATTCCACTGCAGTTTTCCTTTAAAGTGCAGTTTATTTAGATTCCTCAGAAACTTTATGAACTTTTGAACATCAAATCGTGAA
Source organism: Tandanus tandanus (assembly GCA_039654325.1). Lineage (NCBI taxonomy): Eukaryota > Metazoa > Chordata > Actinopteri > Siluriformes > Plotosidae > Tandanus > Tandanus tandanus. Next base: position 3,133,686 of record JBCNYH010000005.1, read on the forward strand.
AATCCTCTCTGGTGAAATGCCTCGCTGATGGAAAACTACGTCAGGGTCTGTTGTTGAGTCAGGACTCTACGATCTTCTTGAGGTACTACGGTATGGGTGATTACAAGTTATTGAACCTATGACTAACCAACGGCAATTAAAAGCAATGGTTTCACAATTTCCACTGATCTCAAATATCAAATATTCTTCCAAATAATTCTTTAAATACTCAAAAATAATCTTCCAAGTAATCTCAAATGATCAACCAAATAATCTTAAATTTGTACATTAAATACTCATAATCTGCCCAATAATCCCAAAATAAATAATTATTAGACGATGACCAAATAATTTCAAATAATCCATAAAAACTCATCAATAATATACAAAATAATACAATAATAATCAACTAAATGCTCATAAATAATCTTCTAAATAATTCCAAACTGTTCCCAAAAATCACTAATAAGAACCAAATAATTCACTTTAACCTCCACTCTACACTTTATCTTTAAGAATTGTATCTGACCCTATTTTATTCTATCTTATTTTATTTTTTGAAGTACACCGAGCTTCCTCTTTATCTTGTGCTTGTTTTTTCTGCTCTATATTGCTGCAGCATTTGAATTTCCCCCTTGTGGATCAATAAAGAATTATCTTATTTTATCTTAAAAAATTAATCTCAAAAGTATCCAGTTAAAAATCTCAAATATTCACCACTGAGAATCTTCAGAATTATTAATATAATAATAATTTCCTATGTTCGCCCATTTCTGGGTAAATAATCCCAGATAATCAAGAAATATTGCAATTGCCAAATCACCCAGAATAATCTACTACATAATCGCAAGTAATTAACACTTACGTGGTAATTACAAAAGAAAATTTTCCTATAGTTATCACACAATGCATCAAACAATCAAAATAATCTGCTAGATAATTTTATATAACCACCAAATAATCTCCAAAGAATCTTCAAAATATTTGGCAGGTAATTAAAAAAATTTGCAGAATAATTTGTCAAGTAACATCCGGTAATCTCAAGTAGTTTAATTTCCAAACACCTGCAGAACATTTGGCAAAGAGTCTGCCAAAAAATGGCAAAGGATTCCCCAATAATCTCCAATAATCCCCAGTAATCCCTAATAAGATCCAACAAATTTACCAAATAATCCCAAATACAGAAACACACAGACATTCCAAATAATCAAACACCATGACCATGCTCAGCAAAGGTTAATATATTCTAACTAAATGTCCTAAATATCCCCCAAAAATTACAATTAAAAAAAATTGTGGTGCCTCTAAAATCATGTTTCTTAAATGTTTCTTAAAAAAAAAAAAAAATAAATAAAAAATTTAAGTTGTATTTGAATTGATGTGGATGGATGAATGAATGGAGATGGAGTTAACCTACACGTTAAACTTTTTCTTTTGTGCAGTTATCAGATAATTTTGTGAATGTAAATATAAAACGGAGGGTCTTAGTGCTAAGTAGGCACATGGTGGTCGTGAATTGTGATTAGTGGCATATATTTAACGTGAATGACGTTTAATAATCCAGGCTATTTTAAAACATGTGCTGCTCTTAACGACAGGGCAGATTTAATAAATTGACCAAATTAAAAATCTAAATGAAAAAGTACAGACACACCCGTCATCGAGGTGTTTGGGGGCTCTGGAGAGGGGCTCAGTCTCCGGTTTTAAGAACTTTTGCTGTAGATGAATAAAATTTGATGGTACAGTAAGGATAGGTGAAGGATATTGGATATTATAAATCTCTTAGATATAACTTGAGATAAAATGATATTAGAAATAGGATATTAGCACATTAAGGAAAATTAAAGCCATTTTCCTCGGTTTGGTTATCGGGTAAACACATCTGATATTCCCACTGGTCCTGTGTGCTGGCTTTAATAAATGCAAGTCTTATATTGATTGTGCATATTACAGGTCCAAGAAGACTGACAGGATGTAAATGAATTTCCTGAACTTTACAGAAGTGGAGTGAGTTTTTAGTCTGGATTTAAACTGTTTATTAAATCTTTTATAATACGCAATAAGACTGAACTGAAGAAAGAAAGGAAGAAATGAGAAACTCGTTATGGAAAGGAGTGCCGTTCTAGAAAAGCGCTCAACACCAGGCTGATCGATGCGGCTTGATGCAAAGCGATGATGCACCATCGAGAGTTGATTGTTTTCCTATAGTAGCATGCTCCCGAGCGTTTTATTCATCTCTGGCCATAACCCCATGCCATCACACTATATCCAGGAATCGTTTCATTTAATGTTTATGAATTCTCATAAAAACCAGTGTAAAACCAGTGACTCCTAGGTATTATTACTTTTAATTGAATTTTAATAAGTCATTCATTTTCTACGCCGTTTAATCCTAATTAGGGTCGCGGGGACGCTGGTGCCCATCTCAGCCGACTCTGGGTGAGGGCAGGGTACACCCTGGACAGCTCGCCGGGCCATCGCAGGAATTTTTTAATCACAGAAAACCCAAATATTTAGATTATAGCAAGAGAGGTGGAGGGGGGAAAAAACTGGAAAAGGAACTTCAGTGAAAAATGATCTCGGAATATTAAAAAATAAATTAACTAATAAAAAAAATTACTAAATGTATGCAGATAAAGGCCCATTCGCCCTTCAGTCACGCTGTGTACATCCGACCAAGTCTGATCTCGAAAGCTAAGCAGGGTCGGGCCTGGTTAGTACTTGAATGAGAGACTGCCTGGGAATAGCAGGTGCTGTGGAGGGTTAGGGAACAGGCCTGGCTACCTTCCCCGTAAAAAAATCTGCAGAGAATCTCTAAGAATAAAGACGCCGACCCTCAGCCAAGTCAAGTATATTGCTGTGTTATTCCCTTAATGCCATCTACCCTTGTGAGGTGGCTTCCCGAGTTGCTTGGTCTCGCGGTTACAGGTTTGTGTAGGCTCACGTACTAGAGTCGCCGACCCTCAGCCATTAGGACGGCATTAGACAGGACAAGACAAATGCCGCATTAAACAAACAGACAAATAAACAGACAAATGAGGTGCTTAATTTTTTGTTCAAGTCCATCAACCTCGGAAAAATCCTTTTTGTCCCACTACCAAGACACCACTCTACATTAAATGACCCCCCCACCCCCCACCCCACCGCACCCCCTACTTTCGCTGAGTGAGAGCATCTTGTGACGTCACTTCGAAGCTTTTCTTTTCATCTCTCCTTCAATTTCTGCAGCTCGGTTAGAGTTCAGGGCTGGATGGAAAAATATGATATAAATATATATGAAACCCCGCAGCAGGAAGTGTCGCTGTCGTAAACTTTCTTAATCTGCCTTTTAAAACCCTGAACTAAAAAAATTATAATGTAAACGCGTAAATTAACCAAAAAAAAAAAAAAGCTTTCAAAGATCATGAAATAAAGTTTGATGCCCAAGGAAGGTGTTTTCATTGAGATATTTTACAAAACAAAAGACATGAAGAGCAAATAGAAATGCGACTGAAAGCTAGAGGGGCAAGAAAACCACTGGAGAAGAACCGCCCACCTGCTGCGAAAGCCCACCAACTGACCTAATAACCCTAATACTACTGTGCACGTTTCAACCTCCTACGTGACACCAAGTGTGTTCAGACAGCAAGTTGCACCCACAACAACATGTTCTGAACAAATAGTATTTACACAGGCAGCTAACACGAGTTGTACGAGCAGATTAAGAGCAACGGTGAGAGAAGATTAACTAAATATATATAGAATTATGATTTCTACCTTGTGCAGAGGTGCAATGGAAAAATGTCTCTCTCTCTGTCTGTCTCTTTTGTCAGTCTCTCTCTCATTTTCTCTCTCTCTGTCTGTCTGTCTCTCTCTCTCTGTCTGTCTTGTCAGTTTCTCTCTGTTTCTTTCTTTCTCTGTCTGTCTCTCTGTCTGTCTGTCTCTCTCTCTCTGTCTGTCTTGTCAGTTTCTCTCTGTTTCTTTCTTTCTCTGTCTGTCTGTCTCTCTGTCTGTCTGTCTCTCTCTCTCTGTCTGTCTGTCTCTCTCTCTCTCTCTGAATGTCTCTCCTGTTTTCTCTCTCCAGCAGACACACTGTTGGAATCTCAACCCGGACTGCCTTTACGTTGAAGGTGTGCTTAGGAAGTGGGTGTAACTAACACACACACACACACACACACACACACACACACACACAAAACCTTCCCTTATCATTTCTCTCTGCTACCTGACTCCACATTACACGACTTGCTGTCTTTCTCTTGAATCATTTCCTTCCTCTCACATCCACTCCCTCCCTCTCTTTTCTCTCTTTTCTCTTACACTGATTCTGTTCCTCTCTCTTTCTTTTCCCCCTATCGATTTTGCTTATTGACTTTTCTTCAGGTCTTCACTTTCTTACACACTCTTTTCATTTCCTCTTCCTTCAATGCTGTCTCTCTTTCCTAATCTCACTCACTCACTCACTCACTCACTCACTCACTCACTCATTCACTCATTCATTCATTCACACACTCACTCACTCACTCATTCACTCATTCATTCAATCACACACTCACTCAACCACACACTCACTCACTCACTCACTCACTAACTCATTCACTCATTCAATCACACACTCACTCACTCATTCACTCATTCATTCACTCACTCATTCATTCAATCACACACTCACTCAACCACACACTCACTCACTCATTCACTCATTCATTCATTCAATCACACACTCACTCACTCACTCACTCACTCATTCACACTCTCACTCAACCACACACTCACTCAATCACATACTCACTCACTCAATCATTCACTCACTCACTCAATCATTCACTCACTCACACTCTCACTCAACCACACACTCACTCACTCACTCACACTTTCACACTCTCACTCAACCACACACTCACTCAATCACACACTCACTCACTCATTCATTCATTCAATCACACACTCACTCACTCAATCACACACTCATTCACTCAATCACACTCTCACTCAACCACACACTCACTCACTCACACACTCACTCAACCACACACTCACTCACTCATTCACTCAATCACACACTCACTCACTCATTCACACACTCACTCACTCATTCACACACTCACTCAGCCACACACTCACTCATTCACTCATTCACACCCACTCACTCATTCACTAACTCATTCACACACTCACTCATTCATTCACTCACACATTCACACACTCACTCACGCATTCACACTCTCACTCAACCACACACTCACTCAATCACGCACTCACTCATTCATTCATTCAATCACACACTCACTCACTCAATCACACACTCACTCACTCATTCACACTCTCACTCAACCACACACTCACTCACTCACTCATTCACTCAATCACACTCTCACTCAACCACACACTCACTCACACACTCACTCAACCACACACTCACTCACTCATTCACTCAATCACGCACTCACTCACTCATTCACACACTCACTCAGCCACACACTCACTCATTCACTCATTCACACCACACCCACTCACTCATTCACTAACTCATTCACACACTCACTCATTCACACTCACTCATTCACACTCACTCATTCATTCACTCACACATTCACACACTCACTCACGCATTCACACACTCACTCAATCACACACTCACTCACTCATTCCCTCACTTAAATAATTCACTCACTCATGCATTCACACATTCACACACTCACTCACTCATTCACACACTCACTCATGCATTCACACACTCACTCATGCATTCACACACTCACTCACGCATTCACACACTCACTCAATCACACACTCACTCACTCATTCCCTCACTCATTCATTCACTCACTCATTCACACCACACTCACTCAATCACTCACTCATTCACCCACTCACTCACTCATTCCCTCACTCATTCATTCACTCACTCACGCATTCACACCACACTCACTCATTCACCCACTCACTCACTCAATCATTCACTCACTCATTCATTCACTCACTCACGCATTCACACATTCACACCACACTCACTCATTCACCCACTCACTCATTCACTCACTCACTCAATCATTCACTCACTCACTCAATCATTCACTCACTCACACACTCACTCAATCACACACTCACTCACTCATTCACCCACTCACTCATTCATTCAGTCACACACTCACTGAACCACACACTCACTCTCAGTGAGATTCATTAATTCAAATATCCACACACTGATTTACTCATTCACACATTTACTGATTCACTCACTCATTCACTCCTTTACACACACACACACACACACACACAGTTACTCAGTAATTCACTCATTCATTCAGTCACTGATTCACTTATGTGTTCACTGATGCACTCATTCACTGATTTACTCGTTTACACACATTAAGTCATTCACTGATTTATTCATTTACACACTCATTGAATCACTCACTCATTCACTGATTCACTCATTCACTCATTCACTGATTTATCCGGTCACTCATTGATTCATTGACTCATGCCTACACTCAATCTTTCATTCATTCATTAACTTGTTCATTATCCACTAGGCATTTACTCATTCACTGATCCTCTCTCTCTCTCTCTCTCTCTCTCTCACTTTGTTAGTGTTTTCATTTTGCTCTCTCTCTCATTCATTCACCGGCTCATTCATTTTCTCTCTCTCTTACTCATGCACTCACTCCCTCAAGCTGCTGCTCTCATCTCTTACTGTTACACATTCTGAATCCTTTTTCATTTCTCTCTCTCTCCCTCTCTCCCTCCCTCCCTCCCTCTCTCTCTCTCTCCATTTCTCTGCACTTTGGGCATCAGGTAACCTTCTGCCATGAGTCGTGTGGCAGGTAGAGATGTTTGCTATTTTAAGCATCTCCTAACAAGCCTCGTCAGACAGACCGCAGGGGCTGTGGTAACACACACACTCACACACACACACAAACTCTCTCTCACACACACACACACACACACACACACACACACACACACACGCACACAGAGTAGACCCACTGCTTGCGAATCTCAAACAGTGCATCCAGAGGGCTTACTGAGAGCTCGCAACACCTGCTGCCCCATCACCAACCCCGATCCCCCTCCCCTCCCCCGTCCCCCGGCTCTCCAGAGTGTTCTGATCAATGTGAACCCCATTTGAATGCCTTCGGGGACACGCGTTCTTGGATGAGGAGGTTAATTTGGTGCTGCTGGATTCTATCACTACAGATCCAGAGTAAATACACGTCTCCTCCCTCGCTCCCTCTGCCGCCCACCTGAATGCAGATTAAGATGCAGCCGAGGCCTCATGCAGCGGCTTCGATTTCTCTCCACTGCGATAGCAAGTAAAGGGGTGCTGAGTTTGGATGTTAAACCAGCGCTGCTATGCTCAATATAAAACATCGTTTAATGGATTTACCGCTCCAAAGTTTCGGCACCCCATACAAATGTCAATGCGCAGCTACTCTTTATTTGATGAACTGAACAGCAAAAAATTCAAAATTATCTTTGTTTGCTTCAGTCGACCATAATACTGAAGCTTGCAACCTGGCTCTGTAGTATTGGTGTCATTTATGTGGGTTTGATGGTGTGTGCACTCGTTTCCGAGGGAACGCAGACCTCAGTTTCCCCTGAGAATCGAAGTGTTTATGCGCCACACTACAGAGAAACAGGAATGCGATATACACATTATTGGAGTGCATGCTCATTTTAAAATATCATGCAACAATGCATGGCTTTTGTACTCATTAGTAACGATGTAGGAGGTGTGGCCTAGAGTGTGTGTTTCTTCTTTGTGGTAATAAGTAAGAATAAAGGTGGTGCAAAAATGGAGGTAAAAAACAATAATAAAGATGTAATGCTTTTCATTATCAGTCCCAATAAAGGAGGCATGGCCTTATTGGTTAGCAGAATTAATAAAGAAGGTGTGGCCTTTTGTTTATGAGTAGGCTTGTAGTCTTGGTTTATAAATGCTAAGGAAGAGCACGTGGCGTTCTTCTTCGCAACTATTATTACAGAAAAACAAGAGTGTAAATAAGTAATAATTAAAGAGGTGAGGCTTTTGTGTGAATAAGTAATATTATTAGTATGATGTTTTTCCTTATCAGTAACAATGAAGGAGGCGTGGCCTTTGTTTTTAGCAGAATTAATAATGAAGGTATGTCCTTATGCTAATGAAAAATAATAAAAGAGGTGTGGCCTTAGTGTTTAATAGAATAAATAAAGGAGAAGTGACCTTTGTGTTAAAAAATCATAAAGGGGCATGTCCTTTTGCTCATGAGAAATAATAAAGGAGGTGTGGTCTTTGTAAAATAAAAAAATTAAGAAGGCGTGGCCTTTGTGTATAACATTATTAAAGGAGGCGTGTCCTTTGTGTTAAAAAAGATAAAGGAGGTGTGGTCTTTTGCTCATGAGAAATATTAAGGAGGCGTGGCCTTTGTGTTTAGCATAATTAATAAAGGGGCGTGGTCTTTGTGTTTAGTGGAATTAGTAAAGGGGCGTGGCGTTTGTGTTTAGCAGAATGAACAAAGGGGGCGTGGCCTTTGTGTTTAGCAGAATAAATAAAGGAGGCGTGACCTTTGTGTTTAGCATCATTAATAAAGGGGCGTGGTCTTTGTGTTTAGCAGAATTAGTAAAGGGGGCGTGGCCTTTGTGTTTAGCAGAATGAATGAAGGAGGCGTGGCCTTTGTGTTAAAAAATTATAAAGGGGCATGTCCTTTTGCTCATGAGAAATAATAAAGGAGGTGTGGTCTTTGTAAAAAAAAAAAAATTAAGAAGGCGTGGCCTTTGTGTTAAAAAAGATAAAGGTGTGGTCTTTTGCTCATGAGAATTAATCAAATTTAGCAGAATTAATAAAAGGGGCGTGGCCTTTGTGTTTAGCATAATTAATAAAGGAGGCGTGGTCTTTGTGTTTAGCGGAATTAGTAAAGGAGGCGTGGCCTTTGTGTGTAGCAGAATGAATAAAGGGGGCGTGGCCTTTGTGTTTAGCAGAATGAATAAAGGGGGCGTGGCCTTTGTGTTTAGCAGAATGAATAAAGGAGGCGTGGCCTTTGTGTTTAGCAGAATGAATAAAGGAGGCGTGGCCTTTGTGTTTAGCAGAATGAATAAAGGAGGCGT
>JBCNYH010000005.1:3155124-3167805 GCA_039654325.1 Tandanus tandanus
ATATATATATGCCTGGTCCCCAACTAAAGAATTATGGGTAATTATATTTGCCAAAGCTTAAGAGGATTATGTAGGTGTCGTGGCAACTGTATACTAGAGTTGTGAAACTTTTGTTTCTTTTTGATTATGTGCCTTGTACTTCAGACTTGGCCCATTAAATAAGTCCTCATAAGGCTGAGTCTAATTAGCGCAGGGTTGTACTTGTTTACATCTTGAGGAAAATGGGAAAATGGCCAGACTAATAGTGTAATTACAGGATTAGTCTGTCTGGGGCAATAAGGCAGTGGCAGTACACAGGGCTAATTGCCACCATTTCCAATACTAGCTTTTGTTTTTGATGTATGACGTTCTCTCAAGCTTGCGGCAACAACAAAATATATGAAAAAAATAAATAAAAACAAAACATAACCTGGACAAGTCTTTGCACATCTGCACACGTGAGAAAAAGAAGATTTTCTGCAATAATCGCCTCTTTCGAAAAGCAAATCCAACACTTTCAGGCTTCGGCTGCGCCCCCAGATCAACAAACTGAATGCCCAACTCCCTTCGGAAGTTTGTGCAAAAAAACAAAAGCACAGCTTCTGCTTGGCACTCTATTAGCAAATCAAGATCACACTTTAGATTTTTCCGTGTCAGGACCGAGAAGATGAAAAACGATTCTTGTCTAGGCTTACGTCTGCGAAAAAAACGCAGAAAGCAGGATCAATTAAATCCAGACACACGCTGGGGGGGAAAAAAAAGGTTTCTGAAATGTTTAAGGTGATATATTTTTACAGATTTTACATTAAATCAAGTAAGACTTATCAAAACCGAATGTTCCATATGAGCTCACTTTCATTACTGAAAAGTTTTTTAAGGAACGGAAGATAAATTAGGTTCTTTTATGTATACGGTGGGCAGTACGGTGGTGTAGTGGTTAACATGTCCACCTTACAGCAAGAACGTTCGAGTCCCCGGCAACAGTGTTTTTTTTTTTTTGTGGAATTTGCATGTATTCCCCGTGCTTGTGCGGGTTTCCTCCAGGCACTCTGGTTTCCTCCCACAGTCCAAAGACATGAACTTTAGGCCAACTGGCTGTTCCAAATTGCCCCTACGTATGAGTGTGGATGGTTGTGTGTGTGGTCCTGTGATGTTCTGGCGAGCGCTTCAGGGTGTACTCTATCTTCGCCCAGTGTCGACTGATCTGACTGTGATCCTAGTAGGATTAGGCGGTGTGTGTGTGTGTGTGTGTGTGTGTATATATATATATATATATATATATATGGTATCCTACGCTTAACACTTAGCAGTGCTCGAATTGGGGGCCAAATTCCATGTCCCTTCTGCCACTTTTTCACGATGTCCTGCACACTCTGTGACATCACCACCTTCTAATTTTTTTTTGTTCCCACCCTGGGACCCCACCCAAGGAGCTTTACGCATTGCTTCTAGTTTGTCTGTCTTTGAGCAAGATTATGTAAAAAACTACCGACCCGATTTTAATGAAACTTGGTGGAAGGGTGGAGCATGGGTCAAGGAAGAAGCATTTAACAGTTACAGCAGATCCGATTCACAAGGACCCATGAAGTTCGTTTCTCTTTTGCTAACTTTACGACATATGTTGGGCTTTTGGCTTTGGTGGAAAACTGCACTCAACAATGACATACGTCTTAAAAACCCAATAGATTTCAGATTTCAGTGAGGTTCAGTAGTGCCAAACCATAGCCGGTGCAGGAATACGATGACTCCGTATCACAATCTACATGCACCGGTGCCAGTAATCCTCCATGATACAAATGTAGACCAGTTGCTCAACCGTAATACAGAAAGCAGCCGTCCTAAAGTACTCAAAGTCAGTGGTTTTAGGATATATCTTTATGTGGTTCTTGGTGCAGATTATTATATTGTAGAAGATACAAGTGTTCATTTTGGTGCCGGTCTGTCAGTGCTAATAACCGCGTTAGAGACTAAACACACTAGCCAAAATGGAAATCACTTTGAGCAGGCATGTTACACAGGGCATATTCACCTATGACTGGCTGTCTCTTGGTTTATTTACACCAGCCGTCTCCGGGTGAGAATAAACTCTTATATATAACATATGTATATTGCAAATGCGAGTCATACATTTGTTCGTTCATGTGTGAGATGTATTTGCGGTTATAAGATGATGTGCTTTGCATAAAGTTTCATAATTTTGTATATATTGTTAAAATATAGGGGACATAGTGCTGGGAAATGAGTACAGTGGCAGCTCTATGCTGGCAGCTTCCATCTCTCTGGTGTGTTACTTTCCCCTTAAGGCTCTAAAGGTCAGCAGTAGCGAGTGGTCAGAGAGCTAAACTGCACTCTAACAACAGATTCAGAAATCCCAGCAGTTCTGGCAGTCGGAACAGCACACACCAGTGATACGCAACATCAATACGTTCAATTAACTCAACTTCACACACACACACACACACACTCAATACCTCAACAAAATAAAATCAATACGTCAACACACAGCAGTGATGCATCACATCAACACACGCCATTAAAACATCAACACACACCATCACTGCGATGGCCTGGCGAGCTGTCCAGGGTGTACTCTGCCCTCGCCCAGAGTCGGCTGAGATGGGCGCCAGCCTCCCCCGCGACCATAATTAGGATTAAGCGCTTTAGAAAATGAATGAATGAATGAACACACCATCACTACACAATATCAACACATAGCAAAGATACATCACATCAACACACGCCATCCAAACATCAACGCGTTTACATTTACATTCATGATATTTTGCAGATGCACTTATTCACAAAAACCTTACATCTTTATCTCATTTATACAACTGAGCAGTTTAGGGTTAAGGGCCATGCTCAAGGGCCCAACAGTGGTAGCTTCTTGGTTCTGGGGCTCAAACCCCCGACCTTCTGATCAGTAACCCACAGCCTTAACGCGGTAACGTGCCCTTAATCATTCATACATCCATCCATCCATCTTATTGCATTAAAATGGCTCTAAATAATATTATTTTAAGTTGTGGTCTTCTTACAGTGTATAGGACTTATGGTGCTATAAAGTTTGTGAACTTTCTGTATTTTTGCCTAAATATGACCTACATCATCCAATTTTCCCACAAGATCTGTAATTAGACAAATCAATAATTAAAAAACAGCTTCAAGAGGGTTCACAAACGTCCAAGCACCACTATATATGGATCATCAAAGCACCAATCACGTCTTCGAAGCAAAGCAACTCCGAAGACGGAAATGTCATGAGGGACAGTTCTGTTATCGGTCTAACGAAAAAGAATAGGTAACAAAAACGTCTCGAAATAAAACACTAGGGAATCTGTACAAGCCACAAAAGGGTTAACTTTCCTCCATTTATGATTTTCTTCCCGCTTAACTCTCTCACACGGAGGTAGTTGCTCGCCAGAGAAAACTCATCATATCTGTCACTGCTGTTTTGCTTTGTGTTTCTTGACGAGCATCCCTCATAGCGTTCTGCTGGAGACGTGCGAGCAACGCTGATCGACCGCTCAATCACACATCTCAGTCAAAAAGGCCGAGAGAGAGAGAGAGACAGAGGGAAAGAGAGTGAGAGAGAGGAGGAGGAGAAAAAACGAGCAAAATTAATTAAATAGCAGAGAGACAGAGGCTCGGGCCATAAAGGTCTGCTGTTAGCATTTTTCTAGCCCATTGATTCCTTGTTACACGTCCACATTATGGCTCCCAGAGTCGCCATAAATCAACTCGGTGCCCATTGTCCCGTTTTTTCCAAGCGCTCTCTCTCACGCCGATGCTGCTCTACAGGGCCGAACATAATCTGTCGTTCAAATTTAAGGTCTGAAAAAGTGTGTGACCTCGCCTGGAGGATACCGAAGTTTTGATGAGAAGCGAATGACCCACGTCTGTCTCTCCACATGCCTGTGCAGATGGCAAATCGCACTTTGGGTTTATCGGTCTTGACCCAAATAACTGATAGAGCGTTCAGTCAGCATCCACTTGCTTATCTGATGCTTTTGTTCCAGGCCAGATGCGCCTGAGGAGAAACCTGGGAAGAAGCTTTTAATTCTCTGTATCTGGATGTTCATGTTTGTGGAAGTACAAGGCAAGGAACTGTTCCACTTTTCTTCACAGGTTACGGAAGGGAGTAAGAGCATTTTAACCTTATCCTTAAAAAAGTATTTTCTGCAGCAGTGTAAGTAAGTCCACGTCCTCAGAATCTAGGAAAGCTACAAGGCTTCCAAGAAATGAATCATGCAGCCTAGTTTGAGCTGCTTAAGAAAATCGTTCATTTCTAAGAAGAAAATCTTGAAAAATTATCCACTTACTCAGATGTAGTCAGTTCGCTCTGAGTCATCTGGTGTCCAAAGTTTGCTTCTGTGTTTTTTTGAATGTTGCTACACGTCAACTTCCTTAAACCCCTTGCTCACTGCGGCGAATGTGGTGGCGAATGTCACGAACAGGATTTTTCGCCAAATATCGCAGATGCACGTGTTTCAAATGCAAAATTGGGGCGAATTGTTTGCCAAGTTCGCACCGGTTTGTCTTGTGCGCGCTGGCTGCACGGAAATTTCAAACATGTTTGAAATTATCGCCAAGGTCTGGAGAAGGAGTGCGTTCGACCTGTTGCGTAATCACTTCTGTGTTATGAACGCTGAAACCATTATTGACACAAAAAGTAGTTTTGACTTGGGTAAGACGACTGAATGAACAAAAAAAAAAAATCTGGCTGAGAAGAACTACTGACTAGAAAGCAGTTCTGACTTGGTGACACCACTGACAGGGAAAATATTTCTGACTGGGTTCCTCTACTGACAGGAAAAATAGTTCTGAATGGGAAGAAATACTGACAAGTTGAAAAAAGTCAGGCTGGGTAACACTACTGACAAGAAAGGTAGTTCTGAATTGAGTAACAGTACTGACTGAAAAAACAGTTCTGGCTGGGAAAAACAACTGACTGGGAAATATTTTTTAACTTGGTAATATTACTGACAGAAAAAAAACAGTTCTGACTGGGTTACATTACTGACAGGAAAAATAGTTCTCACAGGAAACACTGCGAACTGGAAAAACAGATCTGACTGGGAAAAAACTACTGACTAGAAAACAGTTTAAACTTGGTAACACCACTGACAAGCCAAAAAAATTCTGGCTGGGTAACGCTACTGACAGGAAAACCAGCTGTCACTGAAAGCACTACAGACAGGAAATAATAGTTCTGACTGGAACCACTACTGACAGAAAACAGAGTTTACTGACTGGAAATACGGTTTTGGCCGGGAATAACCACTGACAGTGTGCTGGTATTTGGTCAGACCAAGCTGCATTTTTTTTAGCAGCGTGAATAAAATTACTGACAGAAAAAAACAGTTTTGGCAGGGAAGAACTACTGACAAGTAAAAAAAAAATGCAAATTATGGCTGGGTAACACTACTGACAGGAAACCCAGTTCTGATGAGAAACAGTACTGACAGTGTGCTGGTATCTAGTCGGACTAAGCTGCGTTTTTCAGCAGCGCTTCGAATTACAAGAAAAAACAGTTCTTTTTGATTGGGTATCCATTTTACTTGAGATTTTATTTAAAAAATGGGATATAAATGTCAGTAAATCTTTTTAAATTGCTAATTAGACTCACCATATGGTAATGTTTCAGCGTTAATGCTTTTTTAAATGTTAATTTATAATTATATAGCTAATAGTTTAAATTATTTTATCTACAGTTCTAACAGCGTCGATCTTTTAAAAAAAAGCATTGATTTAAAGTTTTAGTAGTATTTGAGAGTGAAACGTTAAATCCTCCAGTAGTGCAAAGACTTTGGCATGTAACAGGATGTGAAACAAGCCTTGGCTCTTAGATGAGAGTGCAAATTATATTGAATTGAAAAGAATTTTTCTTTTTCTGAGGAGGGAAAAAAAAAGCCTTCAATTGTTTGCTATTAAAGAGCTTTCCTTTCACCTCTACAAACACACAAAAAAGAATGAGTGCAACTCCCCATGACACTAAAAACCCATGACAAAAATCAGCACTCCCCTCCGGAAAAGCAGCACTTAATCGACGGCGGCCTCTCCCACTCTCTCCCTCTCTCTCCGTCTCTCCATCTCTCCTCCCCAGGGCCACCTGTGTATATGGGGCTTCTTCGTAATGGCCTTTTCACCAGAGCTGTTCCCGACTTCCTCTGGGCTTCCTCACCCTTCTCTCTCTCTCTCTCTCTCTCTCTCTCTCTCTCTCTCTCTCGATTCTGACTGATTTAATTTCCTGCTTCTCAGATGACCCAGTGAGCCTTACATTCACTCAGCATGGTGGTAACGCTCGTCTGTAAACCGCTCACAGATGCAGCAGCACAATTAATGAACAATTAGTACACAGCTACTGTACAAATGAAGGTTTTGAATGAAAAATACAACTTTTTAATTAGAGTCAACGCCAAAGGCAAAAAGAAAGACAGTGCACTTTATTGGTGTCTGTACTTTTACTTCAGTTTTATTTCACCCCATACTTTTAATTTACTTGTTTTACATTTATAAAGGTCTACATTATGTGTCTCAAAAGATATAACGACAATTTCAATTATCTGATAGACGATCCAAGATCTGTTTGTGTACAGCTAGCTATGTATTAGCATTCATAGAAAGTTATGCGAGCTGCCATTTCAGAGATTACGACCTAGATCTGTTGTTATTCCAGGTTAAATAATAATAACAACAACAACAACAACAATAAATAATAATAATAATAAAGTGTACTTAACTTTACATAATATAACTATACTTTCAAGCACATAAATACTGTATGAAAACTGCTATTTTTGATGCGCTAAGAAAGTACATAGTTTCTAATGATATATCTTTAATGCTCCTAAAGTACAGTGTACTATTTTAAGACATCACTAAGATGAACTTTAATATACTTAAATTCACCTTTCCTTATTACTGCTGTAAGGATTTTTAAAGATGTATTTTTAAAAAGTACAGTTTGTACACTTGGTCGTATTTCAGCATGTCTATAGTAACATTAATGTTATATCATTAGCTCATAAAGTTCTTTCCTAGTACTTCCTTTGTAGCACAGGAGTCTTTTTTTTCACTAAATGTACTTATATTGTGTATAGTCAAGAGTACTTTCATTTTTATTATTTTATTTTTAAAGGCAGCCTGTTTTGTGGGCAATATACTTAATATATGTATACAATTTTTAATTTAGGGATTACTACTACCCAGTGTACTTATCATAAGTACTTCAAAGTACTAGAGAGGACAACAAGTACTTAGAGTTAGTACATTTGTGTATTTTTGTTGCACTTATATTTAGCACACAAAATAATGTATTAGAAATGCTAAAGGTAATAAACTACATTTTAAGTACATTAATACACTGTGAGAGAGAGAGAGAGAGAGAGAGAGAGAGAGAGAGAGAGAGAGAGAGAGAGTTATTAGTATGCTAGCTAATAGTTCAGAGATTAAGAATTAAAGCTGTTAGTTAGCTTTAGCTTATTTAGGTTTCTTGTTACAAATATATAATCAGGAAGTGAATTCAGTGTGCGATGACAGTGACATTGACATCTTTTCTTTAGTTCACTTTTTTCTACTTTCTGCCACATTGCATTTCTCCGGTAATGATATATTATTAAAGTGACGCATTACATTGTGAGAGCTATTAGCATTCAGAGTTATTATCATTAGTAGTATTGTAGTTAACATTTGAGTCTACTTTTACTTGCATACTCTTTTTATACAAGTACATTTTAGAGTTTCTACTTGAAGTTTCAACCCCAATGACACTTGGATCAACCTCAAGAAAATTGGGTAGACGCAGGTCAACATCACAGGAATGCAGTAGAAGCTGATGTGGACATGGTGTGGTTTCCACGATATGGACATGTGGTCGAATGAACATGGAGTCGTAACAACGTACCAAGCATCGTGCAGCCTTGTTGAGCATGGCATGCTCATATACATGAAAAAGTGCAGCGCATGGCACAGTATTCATGAGGACCAGTGAGAATGTGGTGCGATCTGATTTGGTTGTAATAAGAACCTAGTAAGAAGGTACTGTATATAGCGTGTGCGTGATTATGTTCCTGGTGAGAAAGTAGTGGGGGGTATATAAGAACCTGGCATGGGTGTATTCATGACGGTACTTGCGCCCTTTGAACTTTTCAAGATTCAGTGCGGACTTCATGATGTTCATCTCAGAGTGATGGAGGGCTTCATTTAGTATTTATTTGGAGGAATAATTCAATTTTACTTGAGGAAGGAATCTGGGAATTGATTTCTAAGGTGCACGACACATGAAAAGGTTTTGAATAGACGTAAATCGCAGTTTATATTCCAGCAATTATTATCTTTTCTATGGGCTGTTGTTTAATGTGAATATTACTGAAAGTCTTCCATTTATATTTTCATGATTTCGTGTAGATCTGTTCCTAATAATCCGGACAGTAAGAGTACATATAGAGAACATTAAAAGTACAAATACTTTAGTAATCATTTTTACGGCCCTTCCCGTCTCAGTAGAAGTTGTTGTTATTGTTGTTCTTGTTTTTTCCACCTTATTACGCTTTATAATTTTTTTAATATTATTATTAATATTATTATTTTTCCCTTCTTGTTCTCCTTTCTTGCAGTTTCCACACTGACTTTTAGCCCCGAATCCTTCAGTCCGCTTTCCCTCCTGATGTAAATGTTGCAACTAATGCTTTAACATCTGTGTTGCTAAAAAAAAAAAATCAGCCGAGTGATCCGTGACTGTATTCAGCTGCAGCTGGAAATGAAGCCTATGGAGGGATTGAGACGGATGTTGGAACCATCTGCCCATTTCTGCTGACACTCTGACTCTGTGTATGTGCATGTGTCTGTGTGAGAGAGTGAGAGCGAATGTGTGTGTGTGTGTGAGTGTGATGATGGAACGCAGGCAGTGATGCCGCTGTGGCACAAATGGCAAATCACAAGCCCATCTCAGATGGAGGCTGTTTGTGATTTTAGACGTAGAAACATCACAGATTGTCTCTCAGTGCATTATTACTGAACCCGTACATAAAAAAACAAAACAAGTGTTATTGTTTTATTTATTTTTTTCATCACTGCTACTGCACTGTGGATCTCACCTGCATTCCCAGTCCTGCTTCACGTCGGGGGAATTTCAATCCAGAGCGCAGCGGGACGCCTGCCTCATTTAGCAGCGGGGGGTTTTATGAACCGAGGGGAGTAAAGGACAGAAGGTTAACTGAGAAACTCACTGGCTATTGCTTTTGAATCTTTTTTTGACGAGCCTCTTGTTTTTAACCCTCATATTCTGTTCACTCCTGAGTAAAGCTGTGACTTATCGACTCGGGTTTTCTTCTAACATTACAATTATTGTCTCAGTTAGGAATAAAAAAATTCTGTGGTGTGCTTTTACTCAACTAGAGTAGACTCAGTACATAATTACTGTAAGCACTTAACCATTTTTATTGTTTCTATTTCTTTTTCTGCCACAGATTATTAAGTAATTCTCAAAGGTCAGATATTATTACACCCAGTTTCAGACCTTTGTTTTTTATTAGACACCAGTGGAGCACCAAAGTACAATCCAAAAAACTCCACAGTTCTACAGGAAGCTGCTTCCCCAACTTTTCCACTTTTTTACTGTGGCAGGCCTGTTTGGCTTCCTCCTCCCATTTATGGTTTTTCCACACTCTGCTGTAATTGGTCATCTGAAAGCTCCACCCTTAGTGTGCTGGGGGCAGACCGGGATAGGCGGAGATATCACTGTGCATGGAGTTCAGTGGGGGAAGACTAACTAATCATAAGGTCTAGCATACTGTGACACACTACTGCTGTGACAATAAAAAGGTGTTCAAAAAAACCTGGTGTTTCCGCCAAAAAACGTATTTTATTTAATACTCAGACGTCGTCCAACACAGCTATTCAATACTGTCAAAAAAGTTGAAAAAGCGTAATATGATATAAAATGGAGTTTTGGTGGACATATTGAACTCACTGGCGTTCGCTTGTGCATCCGTCAGTCTCCTTGTTTTTGTTTGTTTGTCACCCGTGCGTGGATTTTCATTAAACTTGGTGGGGACACTCCCCTACCTAAGTCCCAGACATGATTTGATTTTGGATTGTTAAGGTCAACACTGAAGGTCAGGGCAAGGTCACACAGTTTTGGAGATACAGCGCTTATAACTTTGAGACGGGTGCTAATGGATATCCTGTTACTAGGGAACATCATAT
The DNA here is from genome assembly GCA_039654325.1 of Tandanus tandanus. Classification (NCBI taxonomy): domain Eukaryota; kingdom Metazoa; phylum Chordata; class Actinopteri; order Siluriformes; family Plotosidae; genus Tandanus; species Tandanus tandanus. Next base: position 3,165,313 of record JBCNYH010000005.1, read on the forward strand.
ATAGACTTTCAAATGAGACAAGAATCTTTAACCTTGAGTGACCTTGAAAGGTCAAACCCCAGCTAATTTTTTCATGTCCACGTACTATAGAACATATCATAAGACGAGCTCACGGTTAATTAAAGCCAGTACTCATATAGGGCCTATTAACTATGCTGCATGGTGGAGGTACCTTGCACTCTGTAAGTGCCCCTCTAGTAATTCAGGTTAAATTGATGTTAGCTCTGTAATAGACTGGGCTAACAGCCCTGGGTCCAGGGTGTGATTGGCTCCAGCTCTGCCATGAACCTCAGTGGATACAGAGAATGAGTGGATGGATGGATGGATGGATGGATGGATGGATGGATGGACGGATGGTTTGGTTAACATGGTGATGTGGCTGCAAGGTTAAAAGTAGTTAGTGCCGAATGCATTCAGCCTTTCAGGTGCTCCAGGCCAAATATGCGACATCAGCACTTTATAATCAAATCCAATCTGTTATTAAAAGATGCTCTTGACACTTGACTCCATCAAAGAGAAAACAGAAAGGGGGCGTAATGCGATTGGGAAGGGGGTCGCGGTCAGGGCCGGAGCTCTGCAGGGAATTTCATATTGCATCCTCAGCGTTCACGCCTGAACAAAACGTTTTCTCCAAGTTCATGACCGAGTGTTTTTTTTTCCCCTCTTCCTTTTTTTTTAGGGGGGGGGGGGGGGGTAAATAGCTTTTTCCTTTCACACCTGAAATTGCTTCTCCCCCCTTAGGTTTGAATAGGCACTAACAGTTTTCCAGCAGTGTTGTAAGGTCGGGAAAAACGGGGCCTTGTGGGAAGCTTTATGAGCTGCAGGTTGAAATGATCACACAGTCACAATTACTTTTCTTTTAAACATGGGTTATTATTGTTATTGTTATTATTATTGTTAAAACAAAAAACAGGATGCTGTACATGTTACATATTTAATTATTTAACAATTATTTTAGTATATACTGCACAAAAAAGCACACTAAAACTTTTTCGTTTTTTTCCTTTTTAGTTTATTTTTATAGTTTTGTTTTTATTACACATGTTAAACATGACGTACTCAGTCAGGTGAGCTCTGTACTCTGAGCAACACTAAGTGGTTGCTAGGCTAAAAGCTAACCCGACCTGGCTGGTTCTTCCGTTCATTCTAGTGTTAGTTTCACAAAACGCAAAAAGAATTTTGAAATGAACGTGTTTAATATTGCGAACATATTTTTATTGTCATTTTCAAGAATTCTTTTACATATTTACATATATTACAGCTCTGTAATTGGTCAGGAGGGGCGGCACGGTGGCGTAATGATTAGCACATCTGTGTCACACCAAGAAGGTCCTGGGTTTGAGTACCGTGCTCGGCGAGGACGTTTCTGTGTGAAGTTTGCATGTTCTTCCTGTTCTTGCATGGGTTCCAAAGATATGCACACCAGTCTAAGTGACTGTGTTGGCCCTGCGATGGTCTGGCGAGCTGTTCAGGGTGTACTTTCGCCCGGTGTCAGCTGGGGTGGGCTCCAGCTGCCTCGCCAGTGAGATGAGGGATGGGTAATCGGTCAGGAGGTGTCAGTCGAACAGGAACCTGTGTGAAGGAGAGACGTTACACATAACCTACTCCTAAAAATAAACAGTTTTAAAAACCGTACAGTGTAACTGCTGATTTGGTGGAAGATGGTTGATGGTTTAATGCAGATGATTGGAAGGAGTCTCCAGCGTCAGCGCAGTAACAGTCCGTCAGGTCACCGTGGGAAAGTCTTTTCTCAGTAAAATCGAAAGGATGATGGGGGGATTTTATCTTATTGTGTCTATAATGGAAGCGGAAAAAAAGGAAGTTTGTTGTTTCATTGAAGTTTCACGACATTAAAATGTAGCTATAAATGGATAAAAAGTGTGTGTTGTTTATTAGTAAAAACTTATTACAGATGTGTTGATTATTTCTTTATAACAGCACGTGTTTTAACAGGATGTTTTCCTCATTCTGTGTCATTGTGTTGTTTTGCTGTTGTTTCAGTCACCTTCGTTCCTCAGTGGTGTGTGTGTGTGTGTGTGTGTGTGTGTGTGTGTGTGTGTTGTTTGAGAATTCACACCTCCAGAGCTGTGAACTGATGCATGTTGAACGGCCTCGTTCTTCCCTACACGTGACCAGATATAGAACAGCAGTCATGTTTACCATCCACACAGAGAAACTCGACCTTTCGGAAACCGGTGTATCGACAGCCCTGACATTCATGCAGCAGCTCCATAAGTCAAAAGCCCTTGAAAGAAAAGAGAGGAGTTCTCTCAGAGCATCGATCCTTCAAGAAAACCTGGAAGAGATAGGGATGATTATTATGTTTTTTTGCAGGAGGCACCCATTTCATGCTTGCACTGTAATACGGTGACAAAATAGCATGTCGGTATTTAAAAAAAAAAAAAAAAAAAAAAAAAAAAGGGTTGTTGTGCAGAGGAGAAAATCCACCAGGGACTCATTTCAAAGAGAGAGAAAAAAAAAAAAAAATCCAAA
>JBCNYH010000005.1:3169874-3183873 GCA_039654325.1 Tandanus tandanus
ATATATATATATGAGCGTTTCTTTTGAATCCGTGGTCTTGAAATCTTTCCCAGAAAGTTTTAAGGAGGGCTCACAGTCCAGTTCAGTGTTGTTTAATTTACGAAGGTGACCTTAGTGCATGGAACAAAGGAGAACAAATCAGACTTTTAATCTCAGGATCCCGTCCACATGTGAGAAAAATTCATTTTCTTGCTCTGCAGACTTCCAGATACCTGGTGGCGTGATTTAGGATGGGGTTCACAGAATTGGATGAACTTCAGGCAGGTGAGAATATTAAAGCAAAATCGACCATTTACACCTTTTAATACACTTTATGAACAATCGTGGTTATTTGCAAAGCTACCGAGAACATTCATCTCGTCACTGCATCGACTGCCGTAGAAAAGCCAAAGGATACAACGATGGTATTCGTCCTCCAGTTTCGGAGTTTTGATTGAATCAGTATTAATTTCGAGTAAAAGTGAAAAAAATTGAAATTTTAATACATTTCCAAACAAATAAATATTCAAATGTTAAACAAACAAATAAATAATTATCTATAAAACAAAGAAATAAATATTCAGTCATTAAATAAACAGTAAAATTAATACAAATAAATAAACAAACAAATATTCTGGCATTAGGTAAACAAAAAAAATACATATAATTAAATAAAAACAAATGTTCTGGCATTACATAAGAATAGCTAAATATCAATAAACACATGAACAAAGATACGTAAGACATTAAATAAATCAATAAGTAAACATAAGTAAATAAAAACAAACAAGTATTCAAATAATAAATAAATAAATAAATAAATAAACAAATACTCATAAATAAGAAGTAATAAATAACTAAATAAGTATTCTCAAATAAAATAAACTCCGAGATAAGCACAAACAAATGTTCAGACATTATATAAACAAATAACAAAATACAAATAGGTGTATACAAAAAAGAAGTAAAAACAAACACAATTTTTTTAACCATTAAATAAACAAATAAAAAAAAACCCCAAACATATTTAAACGTTTAATATCACTCACTCATTCACTCATTTGAAAGACCGCTTAATCCTATTAGGGTCGCGGGGAGGCTGGAGCCTATCTCAGCCGACACTGGCGAAGGCGGGGTGCACCCTGAACAGCTCGCCAGACCACCGCAGGGCCAACACACACAACCATTCACACTCTCACACTCACTCTCACACCTAGGGGTAATTTCAAACAGCCAATTAGCCTACTGTTTATATTTGGACTGGGAGGAGACTGGAGTACCCAGAGGAAACCCACACAAGCACGGGGAGAACATGAAACTTCCGAATGTGGGATGAAACCCAAGACCTTCTTTGCGGCGAGGCGGACGTGTTAACCACTACACCACCGTGCCGCCCATTAAATATCACGGTGTGTGTATTATAAGGCATTTTTTACTTTGGCATGAAGTAATACAGGACATGTTTCACTTTATTTCTTTATTTTTTAAAATCATTTACTTGCTTCTCTTCAAAATGTTCGATAAGAAGATCTGGTGGAAGTACACAGCGATTCACGCGTTCTTTAAAGTGTTTTTGACAAACAGACGAAGCGCTCCGTCTCGCCACCGGTGGTTTCATAAGTGAGTAGTCGCGACACTTTTTAATTACACTTGTTTTTTTTTTTTTCTTTTCTTTTCAGTACGATGGGGGATGAATTCATATTCCACTCATTTTTAGTCAGGAGCTGTTTATCTTAACAGATGTTCACAGCAGCAGCGGCTATCTGTCAGCGCAGTGAGGATTTTTATTTTTATTTATTTCTTTTTTTCTTTTACCCCTTCATGCTTTTCTCTCACTGTTCACTTAAAGGTGTAATAAGCAGGATTTTTATACCTCACGCCTGTCAGTCACACTTCTTTGCCTGGGGCCGGCCAAAATGATGCATTATGAAAGATGCAGCTCGGTAAGACCGTACAACTGTCAGTTCTGAAAATTTGATTATATTTCCATCACTGTTGTTTTTTTGTAATTGGTGTTAGCACCACTGCCCAAATAGTAACAAATATTGGTTTTCGACCTTTCAAGAACAGATACAAGGACTAGCCACGCCCACTGTACAGCGCCAACTGTAACCTTCATAACTGTTCATATAGATGAAAGTTTCTTTCAAGATGTTTTCAACACTGTATTTTTGCCTCTGTTTAAAAAAAAATGTGATGCTGATGCCAGATCACAAAAGTCGAGGTGCACTCGGAGTGTAAGGTCCATCCGTCATGCAGCATGTACAATATAACAAATAGACCCTCTATGGGTTCTGGTTTTAATTACCCATGTGCTTGTCTTACGATATATTCTATAGTACTTAGACGTGACCAAATTAGTGAAGAAACCTCTCTTGTTTGAAGGATTTACGACACGGCTGGGGTTTGACCTTTGAAGGTCACTCAAGGTCAAAGGTAACTGTCTTATTTAAAAGTCCATATATGGCTTCCCATTCATAATTCATTGTAACAGCATGTCTATCAGCACTCAAAATCCTCTGACCTTGAGTTTGACCTTTCAAGGTCACTCAAGGTCAGAAGGAAGTATGCTGTTTGAAAGCATGTAAATGATTTCCTATCCTTCCTTCCTTTATTACGTCTATGGGTCATTACGTCAGTTTATTTCTGAGCTATAAGCAATTTCTAACATGCAATTTTTAACATGGGAAATGGTCATCCCCAAAAATTTGTGACCCTGTTCTGACCTTGACCTTTGACCTTGACATTCCAAAATCAATCATCCCTGGGACACAAGGAGGGTAGTGTCCCCACCAAGTTTGGTGAAAAGCCGTGCAAAGGTGTGGACAGGATTTTGTGCACAAGCAAACTGACAAACTGTCAAAGCAGCGCCGGTCATTATAATCCCTCCACCCAAACTCTGGTTTGTGGCAGAGGTAAAGATTCAGTGAGTGGCCGTTGCACACACCAGACTAGCTTAAGCTGTAAGGAAAACGGCTCTTTACAAACATAGCGAGGTGAAAAGGATCTTAGAAGTCAAGCCTTGTTGTGGATGGGCTACAACCATGAGTTCCAGTCATGCCAACCAAGATTATGAACCTGGATTATGATCCAGTGGATGGTTGAAAACATCCCACCATCTAAAAAATGAATCTGGTGTAAAAACGGCGACTGCATCTTTACTTGTGCTCTTGTACTTTCTTACTTTCTCTCTGATGAATAATTCTATGCAACAGATCGAGCGCACACTGACCTAAATCTCGGATCATCCACACGATCCGTCAGATCTGCAGGTGTTGGCTTCCAGTCTGTGCCACGACATGCGAATTCCTTAATTACATTCCCTACGTCGTTAAAGACCTGGTTCGTGAAATCAGAGGGTGTTATGCAGCGGTGCAATAAATACCTGTGGCTATTTAGGGATCAAACCAAGCACCCCTGTCAGGTTCAGGCTGACTGCACAAAAGCTGGTTAATAAATAAACGAAAGAATTCAGCTGTGGTGATGTCGTGATTGCTAACGCAACGTTAGCATAAATATAAAAGACACAAGGTGCGAATTTGAACGAGGGTTAAAGCGAAGTCCTGTAGAAAATAAAAACAGCTTTGATGTGAAGCAACGGCCGAGGCGCGGAAGACGGACAGGTAGGCAGCCGAGGGATCAAAGTCAACAACAAACACTTCGCACCTCTCAATATTTCATGAAGCACATGACCACTAGAACCACAGGGTGTCCTGAACACCACCTCGTGATCAATGTGTGTTGATTAGCTCACAGTCTGTTCTGAGTGCAAGCCCAAAGTGCCTGAAGTGCTTCTCATCTCTCGCACGTCTCACTCTGCTGTCTTCCTGAAGCCGGCAGGGTGCTCCTATCTTTATATTCTCATGAAAAAAACAACACGGATGCCTGGAAGACAAACCTAACAGTATAATACAAAGACCTGCTTTTGTTTTTGTTTTGAAACTTGAGTGATGTCTATGCCAGGCAACATAACTCCCACTGACGATGATGAAATCAGATCTCCATCGCTCCCTCGATCACAATCTCATTTACCCCACCAAACCACACACACGTTTTCTATTTTATCTCGTGATATAAGGTCAGATGACTGACATGTGTCACCTTCACTCCATTTTTTGACACTTACGATGCTCGGCGCATGTTACGAAACCAAATGATTACATTTTAATTTAAAATGAGTGGCATGGCTGATGCCGCCATCTGTACATCAGATGGCGTGTTCGGTGTTCGGGAGCGTTTACTGCAGCGGTTCTTAACCTTTTATAACCACTACGCGATTAAAAAAGTGACATGACCCCCCAAAAATCTTTTGTTAACTGTAACATTGAACGCAGATTTGATTTAATGGACACAAGAGAACTGAACTCTGCCACCATGAATACGGGCTAGCATGTGGGATTGTCGGTTTACTTAACGTACTGAATTTCACAGAGTATTCTCATCAGTGTTGAGCCACATACCAGGGTGTGGAGCATTCTCTTCTATGTTTTCTTGCACTGATTTAATAAATATGTAATAATAATAATAATACATTTTATTTCTGTATACAATAAGTTAAATAAGGGCTGTGGCACCTTTTCTCTCATTCATCCATTTTCCGAACCGCTTAATCCTAATTAGGGTCGCGGGGAGGCTGGCGCCCATCTCAGCCGACTCTGGGCGAGGGCAGAGGACACCCTGGACAGCTCGCCAGGCCATCGCAGGGCAGAAACACGCTGACGGCAATGCAGCTACTCTTGACGAAAATCAGCAGCGGTTCTTTTACATGCCTGTATGTATGTATGTTGATATACTCATTTCTTCATTCTAAGCCACTTAATCCTAATTAGGGTTGTGGGGAGGCTGGTGCCCATCTCACTGACTCTGGGCGAAGGCAGGGTACACCCCAAACAGCTCATCAGGCCATCACAGGGCAACACACAGCCATTCACACTCACACCTAGGGGCGATTTGAAACAGCCAATTAGTTTACTGTACATGTTTTTTGGAGGAAACCAGAGTACTTGGAGGAAACCCAAGCAAGCAATGGCCCTGCAATGGTCTGGCTAGCTGTTCAGGGTGTACCCCGCCTTCGCCCAGAGTCGGCTGAGACGGGCGCCAGCCTCTCCGCGACCCTATTTAGGATTAAGCGGCTCAGAAAATCAATGAATGAATAAATAATAATAATATTAAAGACAATTATAATTACAGACACAGTACAAATAGTACACATTTCATAAATTATATTTTATTATGCACAGAGCAGAGCTACACTTAAAAACTAAATTCTTGGTAAAAAACAATCTCCTGCCACTCCACCTGCATCTCAGACAACCCCATGTGACCCCACGTGACCCTCATGTTGACACCCTATGGTTTACTCCGTTTACCACATTCAGCCACATCCTAGTGAAATTTTGAAAGAAGCTGTAATAGCTGTCTTTTTCTCACTCACTCTCCTTCTTTTTCCCCGCGGAAAAGCAGAAAGCACTTTGTGGCTGACCTTTGCAGGCGTGCGGTGGCTGAAATTGGATGATTGCTTGCTGTGTTAGTGGACAGGTGACAGGTGGCGGTACCTTCGAGCACGGGGGCTGGAAATCTTTCCAATCCAGTCCCGGCCCCCCGCCGCGATCAAAAAGCTTTCTGAAGCTGTAGAGTAACGTAATCATATATTTATGCTATTACAGCTGCGTACACTTGTGCAACTCTTACTGGGATTTTCGATCTGTGTGAAAGAACAGGCAGAGAGAACGGGTACGTCGTGGAGATGCGGGTGTTTTGTTTCTATTTTTTGGGATTGTACATTGAGATATACGAAGAGACAAGATGTTTTTAAGCACAAACACTCTGTCACACTCGCGCACACACTCACACACTTTTCCCAGAAGCCTGTGTGTTTTGCTAGTGTCACATCATTAGAAGCGGAGCGTCTTTACGGATGTTTTGCTAAATAATTGGGTCCCCTGCTCCACCTTCCCACGGATGGCAGAAGGCCAGTGTTAGCTCAATCTGTCTGACGCCTGGGCCAATATTATTTTCCCCGAAGTTACAGTAGTTGGCAAAGGTACATCTGAAAAGCTTCACGCTGCCAAATAATATCAGAAACAGCTGCCGGAGAAAGGCGTACTCTCGAAACAAGACATTTCTGATTATCAATTAGGAAGGGTGAATTAATGGGAATTCCCTTTGTGTCCAAGAGCGTTTCAAATTTCTTTCTTTTGCTACTGAGCAAAGTCAAATCAAACTCGAAGTACTTTGGCCGTGATCTCAGGTTACAGACTTCCTGTGTGTATCTCACTTCTACTACTCTTAATTAGGTTTAGTACACTGCAACCCAACAGTGGTAGCTTGGTGGTACTGGGACTTGAACCCCTGACCTTTGGATCAGTAAGCCAGAGCCTTAACCACCTGCGCCACCAATGCCCTGGTTCTGATCGGTAATCAATCAAGTGAAAGTTAAGCTCAGTTAAACTTCGTACCCTCCCACTTCGCGTGGCTCGAGAAAATAATGCCTCGGGAATGATTGACTTTGCTTGGGCGCTTGTTGCTCATCGCTTCCTGTGTGAATGCGGCTTTAGAAAGGTTCGAACCCTCAACCCCTGAACATTTCTGGATATGGAGACTGGTTTTAATAACGTACCAGGATTCAGTGAGGAAAACTAGCGATAAGGTTAAACAGAGTAATATTTACAAACAAAAAGCGTTCTCCCGAATGAATCGTGACGTTTACACCCACCCGTTTTCCCCCTCGGGGTCAGCATCGTTTGCTTGGATTCCCTCCCGAATACACCGCACAGGCTTGTAAAATAAGACGGGCGTTTAAGAGCGCAGCGATTGGATTAACCGTCCGCTTTCTTTGATGCGCTGAGGTCAAGTGGGAACACAGCAGGTTTTATTTTTGTTGCACGCCTGTTACATAAGCAAGATTATATTATTAATGAACAAAAGTGCGTTCTGAGGAGAGAGCTTTTACATCTACATAATAATAATAATAATAAAAAAAAACTCTTTTGTTATAATGAGGGATATTCGGAGCTGTGATGTACAGCGTGTCTTGCATGGCTAATTACAGGGATGGGATTTTTTTTTTTTTCTGGTCTTTTGCAATTTAGTTGGGAAAATCCCTAAGTTTTTTTTTTTTTGAAGCCCAGAAATAGGCCACATCTTCCTTATTATGTCTGACACCAGCATTAAGAGGGATTAAAAACAAAACAAAACTAAGGCTTTTTTCGATAAATGTAAAACAGGCGTGGTCAGTTTTAACATCATGTTCTTATAGCAGTGGTATGTTGGTGTTTAAGGCGATGGGTTACTGATCCGAAGGTCAGCAGTTCAATCCCCACAATCACCACTGTTGGGCCCTTGAACGAGGCCCTTAACCCTCAATTGCACAGTTGTATAAAAATGATAACTGTAAGTCGCTCTGGATAACGGCGTCTGCCAAATGCTGTAAATATAAATGTTGGTGGCGGAGGAAAATAATCCAATCTGGCGTCAGCTATGGTGCGTGATGAGCGCAAGCCGCCTTGACTGACATTTGACCGATGCTTTGTTTCTGTTTTTAAACTCGACGCTCTCTCGCCCAGGCTTTCCTTTCTCGTTCTCGTCAATCTGCAAATAAACATCGAGAGTGTTTTTATTTATTTTTTTGGCCCAGGTAAATCCAGAGAGGGGCCCGAGAGCACTCCAGACCCTGTGCAGTAATGCCCATTGACAAATATGTCAGGGTCACTGAAGCTCGCTGAGTGGTGATGGATGTCATGCTGAGGGTTGGGGTGGGTGGATGGTGTGTGTGTGTGTGTGTGTGTGTAAAGGTGTGAGATGGTTGGGTGGGTGTGCTATGTGAGGAATGAAGGGCACATACTGTTCCTTTCCTCCATCGCTGCTCCTTTGTGTGTGCGTTTGTGTGAGATTTAAGAAGCACACTATAATTTAGTACAGCTTTTCTGAATTCCTCACCACAGTGCGGTCAATATTAGCAATTATTTTCCCATTGTTACTCAGAAAAGTGCTATAAAATTACGGAGAAGACGTATACTCTCCTGATAATAATTGTAGCTAAATGCTCAGTGCTTAGATCAGTAATTTTACACTCGGTAGCAGCCCTGAAGACCCTGTGTCTTAGCTGGTTGAGCTCATCAGCATCTAATAACAGGGTTATTTATTTATTTATTAAAAACATTTTTATTTTTATTTTTTTTTTTTTTTAAGAATCAGAACTCTAGAAGTTTTTTTTTAAGAGGACTAAAGCAGAAAGAGGGCATTGCCGGTGCTACAATTAGGCGCAGGCTAAAGGGGGGACGTAGCTGTGCAGAATGCAAGAAATTTGGACATGCGCTTTATTTCGTAAGAAGCTCTTTGGAGGTATGCCCATGTGCCATGGAAAATAAAATTTTCAAATCGAATGCATTCTAACGTACATGGCACGGCTAGAGAGAAGAAAATCCGAAAATAGTTTTGCTCCCTAGCATACATGCATGTGCCTGATATCAGATAGATCTAGTTGCAGTATTCAGATATAAAATCAACAGGTTTTTGTGTAATGTTTTTGCTCGGGACAAGAACTGTGGGTGGGGTTGCCAAAAAAGGATCGCGCCATCATGCCTCGTGCTGGCTCTGAAAGACGGCCGTACGGTGGCATAGTGGTTAGCATTTCTACATAGTATATGCAGTATAACTTATCTAAGTCCCATATTTCAGTATAAATAACATTTATACACCAGAACCTCAGTGGATATTGCGGTTCCGAGACGGAACAGATACCTGAGGCAAATAATTAATGTAGTATATACGACATGGAAACATAAGAGATGCAAACAAAAACAGGGTTTATTTTTCCAATTGATTCAAACATTATCCAGAGATTGCGTGTGGATAATAAGCAATTATTGAATGAGAAGAAGTATGATATGGAGAATTATTCGGTCGAGAGTCATATGAAAGTTAAATTTTTTTTGTAATTCATTTAAAATATTTTTAAGGTAAACACATTACTTCTTTGTCCGTGCCAGTGGTGCAATAATCATTCAAATTATCCGATGGCAATGATGCAATAATCGAGCGCATAGAAGAATACTATCAGTTATCAGTTAGATGGCTTTCCACCAATCAGAAACAAGTACATGGCAATGTCTGTTATCCTTGGAGAGGATGAGGATGAAGAGGACATATATGTAGTATAATCTACAACAAATATGGCTACTGTCAATCAGTCTTTCACTAATAAGTCATGATGTTAGCACAATAGCATATGGGAATAAAAAAACACCTAGCAGTGCTACACCAGCTAAGCTCAGCACATTGTGTGACCCAGAATAAAAAGATCCGTTGTTTATTCTGAAGCAAGCGGCATCCCAGATGCCGATATGAACGACTGCATTATTTGTCACCCGCCCTTCCCTATGAACGATGTCGACCATGAAATCCATACGCCCTTACAGCATTACTGTAAAATGCAACACGAGATACAGAGCGTCTAAATTATTTACAGACGAGGGATGAAGGCATTCTCGGAGAAAACGAGAGGAGATAAAAAGAGGCAAGAGAACGACCAGGGTGAGCCAGTTCAGATCATAACACACACTAATAGGGATTTACAACTCTTAGTTACCTTCTATTGAATCCCAGTGCTGTCCAGTTCTCCATTCTGATTGGTCAGATGGCGTTGATTACATTTCTGTAACACCAGCTCTGATAAAAAGGCAAATAACAAATTTATATTCATGTTCTTGTTCCAACATGTTATTGTTCAGATGGTCTCTCATTTAGCTGTTTTTTTTTTTTCTCCAGTGTCGATGATTCAGGCTTTCCATCAACAATAAACGTAAAAGTATAAATATAGCTGTATTATTCATCCATTGATTCATTTTCTAAACCGCTTAATCATACCAGGGTTGCGGGGAGACTGAAGCCTATCTCAGCTCACTCTGGGGGAGGGTGGGGTACACCCTGAACAGCTCACCAGTCCATCGCAGGCCTAACACCCAAACCATTCACACTCATACGTTGGGGCAATTTGAAACAGCCAATTAGCCTAAAGGATGCATGCAAACTTTACACAGAAAACGCCTTCGCCGATCCCAGGACTCGAACCCAGGATTGCTGAGAGGCGGATGTGCTAATGGCTGTATTAGATGGGAAGAAACAGATTTTGGAAGCGGTCATTCAAAACTCAACACTTCGAAAAATGCGATGGCCATTTTTAATTTCAACATTATCCTAAATTTGCGAGGTGGATACTGTCCATTATGCCATGATAGCGACCAATCAGATTTTACCGTTCCCGTGTAGTATATACAAACGATTACTGCTGTACCGGCATGATGACAACTTCGGCAGTGCAGTGTGTATCCCAAGGGCACTCTGCCAAATTTCTTCCCATCAGTCCTCTTTTTGCACGTCACATCACCTGTCCAGGTTCGGGATGTAAGGTGACTTTGTCCCCATGGCTCAGGAATGACAACTCGAGCTTTGGCCCCTCATGGAAAAATCGGCTCCATTTTCCTCCATGGGCGTATTCCCTTCTCGGAGTCCCTGTGTGTCAGTAATAATGGATTACTCTGGGTCTCTGTCAGACCTTGTTCCTGTGATGTAGATCAGTCCGTTATCATTCCTAGTTGAAGTGACAGTTGCTTTCACGTCAGCGACTGGATGCAATCTTTCCTGTACAGAATGTTTGGTGTCTGGATCTGACTGTTTCCCTGACTTCTTGGCCTGGAATGAAAAACAGGGCTGCACTGGAGCATCAGACTTCGAGTTGAGGTTATGAGTCGGGGCCGGAGTCATGAAAAGGGCTCACATGTCCTTGTAAACTAGTTTATTCCTCATTAGCTCTCATTGCTATATTGAACAGTGCATTATGAAAAGTAAGGTTGGCCTCTAAGGGCTTGATAGGTTTGACATTTTAATGATTCATGCCCATCTTCATGAAGCCCCCTCCCAGGAACTACTGTACAATGGACTGTGGGTACATGTCAAAGCCATTTTTTGTTGTTTCCTCGCCTCTTAATGCTTGCTGTTAGAATTGACCTGTAGCTCAACCTAACAACAAGGAGATCGCAGGTTCGAATCCGGGTTGATACTACAGCCATTCGCAGCTGGGAGTCCATTGGAGGGAGGGAGGGAGGGAGGGAGGGAGGGAGGGATGGAATACGCTTTCCTCCCTGTCACTTCCAACGATCAGCAGCCAATCATAGCTGTCTGTGAAGTCAGTCATATAAAAAGGGGCAGGTATTTCCTTTTTTCCAACTGTGTTAGGCCACCCCTGAATGCGCATGCGCAGCAGTTCGTAAAGATGAGGGTGGCAGCATCACACATCATGGAGGGGTCATGTGGTTGCTCCCCTTACGCCCCTTCCTGGTTGGCAGCGGAAGTATGTAATAGGAATTTTCCACTTCCTCCAGCTCTTCTGGGGGGACACTGAGGCGTTCCCAGACCAGCCGAAAGACATAGTCCCTCCAGCGTGTTCTGGGTCGACCCCGGGGTCTCTTTCCGGTTGGACATGCCCGAAACTCCACACCAGGGAGGCGTTCAGGATGTCTGACCCACCTCAACTGGCTTCTCTTATTGCAGAGGAGCAGAGGTTCTACTCTGAGCTCCTCCCGGATGACCGAGCTTCTCACCCTATTTCTGAGGGAGATCCCCGCCACCCTGCGAAGGAAGCTCATTTCACCCGCTTGTATCCGAGATATTGGTCTTTCGGTCACTACCCAAAGCTTATGACCATAGGAGTTTGGGGAAAAAATTATAGTCAAAAAAAGGTACTGAAATTTTTTTAGGCATATTCTTCTAAACACTTCATTCAAACAAAAGAGAAAAAGAAGTTATCCTCCAGAGCTGTAGCAGAAGAGGCGGTGAAGCTACTTTCAGTCGTTGTGTTTCATCTTGAGAAACTACCTACAACTGAAAGCTGAAGAATCAAATCAGTCATTGGATGAAATGTAAGGTTAAGAAAAAAAGTGCTTTCTTTCCTTTTTTTCCCCTTTCTTCTGTATTCCCTAGAGCTTTATGTGGTGCTGAAACTCCGGCGGCTTGCTGGGATCAAAAGAAAAGAGCGTGATGTCAAACGAAGCTGTCCACCTGTCTGTGTCTGCTGCACCTTTATCTTTATCCAGTCAACCTCCAGGCTTCGCAGCATCTATTTTGGCCACTTCATGCTATGGAAACCTCCTGAACTGGGGACTTTTCTTGTTCAAACACAGCAAGACACACCTCTGACCGCTTTCTCTTTTTGTTTTGCCTTTCTGCTGCTGCTATGTCCGACATTGCCCCGTTTTTTTCTTCTCTTCTTCTGAGACACGCCGTTCTCCGTGTGTCAGCTTGAAGATGTAGGCGGTGAGAGTGAGGGAGCAAGATCTGTCTGAGAGCTTCATATTGACTCACATTGACATCTGCCACCATGTCGGAGCTGTGTTGCATTTGCCGGAAGAGAGCTGAGGGCAGAAACGTGCTCTCGCAATAACAGGCCAGTGTCTGAGGACTCTCGTGCCTTGTGCAGATTGCATAAAAAAAAAAAATACCAGGTGGTCCAGAGCGAAAGAATAAGATGACAAAGAGGCCGAGCTGTGTGGGTGAGGACTGTGAATGAATAAACACACTTTAACAGAAATGCACTTGAGTTGTCAGCTGCGAGAGATGGCTGAATGAAGCATGAGCTGAATTAGCCAAATTAATGTTTGTATTCAAACAGTAATCTGATTGGTCAGAAGATCTTGAGTTGTTTATGATGGCTTCTAGAAAAAGGCTAGGAGGCGGCACGGTGGTGTAGTGGTTAGCACGTCCGCCTCACAGCAAGAAGTCGGTGTTCAAGTCATGGGCTCTGAGAGGATGTTTCTGTGTGGAGTTTGCATGTTCTCCCTGTGCTTGCGTGGGTTTCCCCAGGTACTCCAGTTTTCTCCCACAGTCTAAAGACATGCACATTTAGCTAATTGGCTGTTTCAAATTGCCCCTAGGTGTGAGTTTGAATGATTGTGTGTGTTGGCCCTGTGATATACTGATGAGCTGTTCAGGGTGTACCCCGCCTTCTCAAGGAGTCGGCTGGGATAAGCTCCAGCCTCCTAGTAGGATTAAGGGTTTCGGCAAATGATAAATTTTTTGGAAGGAGTCTCCAGTGCCGGTGCTTTGTAACAGACAGCAACGGTGTGTGTGGTGTGTGTTTGTGACCACAGTAACTCAAAAACTAATGAACAGATTTCCACAAATTTCTAAACAAATGTGGGTCTTGGGCCAACGTAGAACTGGATAAATTTTGGGTGTGATCTGGGTCCGGATCTGGGAGGGATTTAAAGGATTTTTTAACCTTGTGAAATAGGACAAGGAGGTGGAAATGACCAGCAGTAAAAAAATAAAAAAATAAAAATACAGAGCTCAAAAATAATTGCAAAATGGGCCCACAAGGGGGCACTTTATCCCATGTAAAGAAGAGATTGCGCTACCTCGGTAGAGGTCTGCACTCTCTAAATGCATTTCTAGTTAGAAAAGTGAAACGAGCGACTGGTGAGGGGTACTATGAATATTCTTGTGCGTTAAAAGATGCTTTAATGTAAGTAAAAAGAACTACAAGAAATTGCTTCATGGTTGTTATGCAACATTAAATGTAGCTATAAATGCATAAAAATTTGACGTCGTTCATTAAAAAATCAGCCCTGATAGTTCGTGTTAATCTACAGTATAAGGGAATTAAAGCATCAGGATGTGCTATAACAGGAAAATTAACTTAAGGCTGTTACTTTGCTTCATCACCCCATCTTACTCTTGATTACTTTCTGTTTCTTACATTAGCATGCGCTCAAGTACTCCAAGCTGATTGAAATTATTGCAGAAGTTACAGTCAGAAGATTATTACCTACTTCTTCCCTCAAACCCAACTTTCGTCTCTGCCGCTTCTCGAATTTCTCAAAGTGTCACAAAAAAACCCAGAAAAAGAACGGGTGAGATTTTGATTGTGAAAGCACCTGTGTGCTATTAAGTGGTGGGGGGGGGGGGGGGGGGGGGGGGGGGGGGGGGGGGGGGGGGGGGGGGGGGGGGGGGGGGGGGGGGGGGG
>JBCNYH010000005.1:3183973-3196645 GCA_039654325.1 Tandanus tandanus
AAAAAATTGGGGAGGGTTGGGTGGTGAAAGAACTTGGGGGTGGTGAGGGGGGGGTCCCCCCCCCCCCCCCCCTGTAAAACTTGAAAGAGCACTCCACAGCACACACAAAACACTTATCAACCAATCACAATGATGACATGATTACAGGAAAGGGAAAGTTTTTCTCGGCAGCTGTCACTACACGACACGTCTGAAGAAAAACACAACTTCTTACAGTTGGCGGTCCCATATCTTCATTAGCATAAGCTCACGCTAGAGCTAGGACTCTATCTAATACAGATCACCGGATGGTAATGGGTTAGACTCCTGCTCAGAAAACCTCAACCGTCCTCTTGTCCATCTGTGTTCATATTAGCCTCCGGAGCTGTTCCCGTGTCAGACATGGTGCTCGGGGATGCTGGGCTTTCTCTGATGTTTCTGATGCTAGAGCGCCGCTCGTGAATTCGCTCGACGCTGCTGATCATCCGCTAATCATCATTAAAACTTTGACTGCAGGATAATTAGCTGGAAGTGCTCTCCTGATTTCAATTGCTTTCCTCGACTATTTTCACCTCAGACTGACAGGTGATGGTTTCATGGTATCAGGATATTGACAGATAAATAGATCTGGATTATTTGACAGCCGACTGCAGGAGATCTTTCATTTACATAACGTCGGCGTCCTGATGCTACCTGCTATCTCCGTTTTTGGTCAAAATGTGATTATGCAAGAATGAAAAATTAGATAACCCTTTGTGTCTACTTGAAAAAGCTGGCGGCTCCATAAAGCTGTTTTTGGGCAACTTCACACATAAATATGTGACTGTTTAATCATTAACTGTACTTTCATTACATTTTTGTCATTCCTGAAAAAAAGTGAAAAATGGAGATAGCAGGTTTCATCAGGAGGCCGACGGTAATCAAACATCCACTTAAATATGGTCTTTTTAAAAATATATTCTGTAAATATATATTAAAAAAAGTGTGGTCCACACATTGTATGCTACGTATACTCTATATAAAAACAACTGAACAAAACAAACAAAAAAAAGTTAGAGCGCCTTTAGCTTTAATTACGGTGCATTTGTTTCGACAAACTTAAGCAACAGAGCAATATTTATTTCCATCCAGAATTGGGTTCATTTTTCACCGACATCTCAAATAGATGACGGGAAAATCGAATCACTTCGTAAAGTCTTCTCCGCCACATCCCAAAGACTTTCAATAGGACTGAGGTCAGGACTCTGGGGTGCCAATACATATGTGAAAATTATTCTTTATGCTCCTTGAAACCCTTTCACTATTCGAGCCCTTATTTTATTTTCTTATTTTCATAAGAAAAAGTCCATCTGCCCATTCAGTACATTTCAGGTCGTCAACTGATTTCATTTTAATGTTGCTGAGCCTTGACCTGACCGACTAAAGCAACAATGCCAAGGCTAAAATATTGAAATATAAAGGCTAAAATATTAGCATGCGTGACTTTTTTTGCCAGAGCAAAAAGTGTAAAGTGTTCTCTAGCTAAAAAGCTTAAGTAGAAACCAGTAATAACTGTGAGCAATTAATTAGTAGTTACCGATTTCAGTATTGCACAGTGCGTTATCGCCAGATGTGGACAGTCCTGAGGTTTTAGAAATTTCATCAAAAATGGGTGTCTTCTAACCAAAAATGTACTTAAGTGTAAAACAGAGTTACCACATTTAAATATATTTAAATAGTGTATGAGTCCTTGGTTACGTCACCAGATCAAAACATTTTACCTTCAGTAGGTTTAAACACTTTTCTTTCAAATTTTCTTTTAAACATTTAAAAAATGTGTTACACTAACTGTAATAAAATAGAATAGTCCATACTTGTTGATTGTGTTATGTTGCTACTGTACCACATGCTAATTTCAGAGGGTAAGTCTGTTGGGCTTCTTATACCCGACCCTAGTGGCTCAGCACAGCTGGAGCTTATCCTGGTTTCTGTAGAATGAAGTGACTACGAGTCTCCAGGATGGGATGCTAGATTCCCATTTATACTGCTGGGTGGACAGACCTTGCCCAGGGGTCGTAGCACAGTGGGGGACTAAACACAGATTCGAACCCACAACCTCTCGATCGTGAGCCCAGCACCCTCACCACTACACCATCGACTCCCGTAGGGTAACATCAAATGAACTGTGTAGTACATAAAACAGACAGGATATGTATTGATATGCATCACACTGTAGGCAAAAAAAAAAAAAAGGATTCAAAGTGACAGAGTGAGAATTTTAAGACTGATTTTATTGTTGAAGATCCTTACAGTTTAGAATGTTACTAATCAATAAAAAGGTAATAGTCAAATAAAAGTTACAGCACACTGCAGTCAAACGAAATTTACACTAAATTCGAATTAGTATATTTTTATATCCCATAAAAAATGAAGAAAACAAATGAAATAGGATTTGTTAATTATTCAGAATATTTTTTTTAAAGAAGTGCTTTACAGAGTAGAAAAATCTAACAGAAGGACTTTTATGATTACGAAAAGCTAATAATTAAAACCACAAGCAGATCATTTAAACCAAGCTAACATCAAGCATTATTCATTCAGATGATCTGATATAAGAGATTCATCATATTCAACTGCTGAAAGTTATGATTTATTTCTGAGCTGATGGGGCCTCTCCAATCTTTCTGTTTGATTCCCTCACAACTACTTTTGCTTTAGTGTAAGTGAGACCCTTGTAGATTCCACTAGTTTTAAACTGTAGCACGCTGCCATTGTAGCAGGTAATATTGACGGTGCCTTTAAAGGGGAGATCAAGGTTAGCTTCGCCAATGGTGATGTCCACATCCAAGGTTTTACCTGGAGGGACTTTAACAGGAAATGAGAAGAGCTCCATCCTCTCGTTAGTGGTGGTTGAAGAATATGTACCCTCAACTCCAACTTTTAATTCAAATCCTGCTTCGCTTTCTGCAATCAGTGGAATTCCTGCTTTCAGTGTCAAGCTGAATGTGAATTCCAGTTTGGCAGTAACGGACCAGGAGGATGTTTCGGTGATTTTCTTTGTGGTTTCGATTTTATATTCTTGAGTTTGACTGGTGCAATTCTGGTAGGACATGGACTTGATCTCCCTGACAGCCACATTGGGAATCACATCATGAAGTGTGGGATACTCGACATCTCTTAGCTCGGTAGACAAGATGGTGTTAATGAACATGAAGCCCAAGCTGTCAATATCCAAACCTGATCGTCCTCTGATTCCCATGCAGATCCCAGAAGCAACATCAACTGGAACTTCTTCTTTCAGTCTTGCCTGTATACTTATAAAGAACTCCCGGGAGCGGTTTGTCTTGAATTTGATGGCTCCCAGACGTTGTCCATCATCACGTGACCAAAGTGAAAGGGAGGTGAAATACTCTCCATCTTCAAAAACGAATTCTTTAAAAGTCCCAGCAGGGCTACCAAACTGCTTGGACTCGCCATCAGTAAACCAGACTTTCATGGATTTCACCTGCCTGTCAGTGACCCACACCAAGATTTTTTTCAATGTGGCTCCATTGTCAGTGCCATTAAATTCAAAAGGACCTCCTCCACTTCCACCGATGACAACAACATCTGCCAGGTATGACATGATATCGTGTATTCTTAAAAAGACAAAAAAAAAATCAGGTTTTAATAACTTTAAAAGGAAAATAAATCATGTTGTGATGATAAATTTTGTTTAAGACAATACCATGAGCTACTCCCAATACTTTACATAAACTGCCTATTAGTCGAGCCCAGGGTCTGTACAGAGAAATCTCAGCGTGAGGTGTTTTGTACAAACTGAACTGAAGTGCTGGGATTTCTCTGTACAGACCGAGCAACTGAAGGTAAGAAGTAGCGTATTATATGCCATTTTGCCCCCACATGCTGTGAGGGGACTGGAACAAGATCACTAGTGGTGAACTATGAGTCAAAGTAAAATCCTGGAGTTACCAAATCTCCAAAGATAAAATCAGATGCTACCTCCATTCCAAAAAAATTTTTTAATTTGGTAGGTGTGCAAGAAAAAAGCATTTTCTGTTAGTTGACCACAAATGTAAGCACGTGTAATTTGCGGACGCCACTACAACTTTGACTGGAACTGTGTTTTAAGGTCTGATGAAACAAAAAAATTATGTTTTGGCAATTAAAACTAAAGATGTCTTTCGTGTAAAAGAGGGATGGCTATAATTGATAAAAAGCTTATCCCAGCTTTTAAATATGGTGGAGGTTCTGTGATGTTGTGGGGCTGTTTTTCCTTTAAAGGCCCTAAAAACCTAATTAAAGTACACAGCATCATGGACTCTATGAAGTACCAGGACCTTTTAAACAAAACACTGGCTGCCTCTGCTAGGAAACTTAAACTTGGTTGTCAATGGTCAGTGGACAGCAAATGGACTTTGAAACCTATTGAAAACTTGTGAAATGAGCTGAAGAAGGACCCTGGACATGGGCCCTGAACAGCTTCCGTAAAGGGAAATGGCCTGCTCTGCTCTTCTCCAAACCTATATGAAGTTTCTTCACTTAAAGGTGAATACACAAACAGTGAGCACACACACTCGGAGCAGTGGAGAGCAGTTGGGGGTTAGGTGCCTTGCTCAAAGGCACTTCAGCCATGAAGGTGGAGGAAGGGGAGGTGCAGCTCACTCCACCACCGCCACACATTTTTCCTGCTGGTTCGGGAATCGAACCAGCGACCTTTCGGTCCCAAAGTTGCTTCTCTAACCATTAGGCCACGGCCACCCCCATCTTCAAAGGGATGCCAGTAATCATGGGTGACACCGTACAGTCCGATTTCACGAGAGCTGGAGAGGCTAATAACATGTAAAAATTCACATTCATGCCAGCTCGCAAGTTCCTGCCTGCCATCACAGTCTCCATCATGATGCCTGTGCCCATACTTGAGTCCAGGTTTATGCCTGCTCCCATTTCAAGGAGTAGCTTGAGAGACCCCAGTGTTAAACTCTTTCCCACATGCATGTCTATGCCTAAACTATGTTCCAGCCTGCGAGTCCAATGGAGGGCTGCTCAAGACTAGTGATATAGTTAGTAATAGTTGTTAATTTTTTTTCCCGCCTTGCTGGTTTTTGCTCTGATGGTTTTGTGCCTGAAAACTTTCCCAATTTAGCAAATTTTATTTTCAGTCATGCATAAAATAATCATTAGTTCAAAAGTTATGTTGCTGTGTTGAGTTGTGATCAACTAATTCTGTTTAATATAAATGTATGCACCTTGAAAGGAATAAATATTAGTTACTGGAACAATAAATTAAAATATTAATTTTAAAATGCATATACAATTAACGTAACTTGCCGTACTGTGCGAAGGCATTTAATAACCTTTTATCATGTGATCAAGAATAGCAGCCATACTTACAGACACACTGAAGTAGTCAGAAGCAGCTACAAGCAAAAGTCTTTGGTTGCCTAGACAGAAGCTGTAGTGACTTGCATTTATATCAGCTGAATTGGCCACACCAAACTTCCAAAGAAAGGGGTGTGAGTGTGAGTGTGTGTGTGTGTGTGTGTTAATCTGTGTTAGTCATTTCCGAAAAAAGTATCATTCCCTTGAAATGCAACAGTGAAACATTTTACTAAACCATCTATCATTCATCAGTCTTGTTGTAACTCATTTTTAAAAATTTTTAAGTATTTGACCGAATCAAATTGCAGTGTGATGCTGACTCTCGACACTATCGGTTTGTTTGTTAATCCGACTCAACCTGTTTTCTCATGCACGAGAATCTCCTGTGACATAGCGCTGAGACACCCGTTGAAGCCTTCACATCTATTAACCTCTATGGTCTTTATTTTCCACCAAAACGTTTCCCAGGTCGTTTCAGAGCCAGGGCCGAATTCTGGCTTATGTCAGGGACTGGAGGTGGGCTTAACAAAAGCAACCAAAACACAGCTAGTGTAGTATCCATTGGTAGCATTTCTGCATAAGCGGCTGTGGTTACTGATTACCCCAGTACCACCAAGCTGCCCCAGTTTGCTACTCACACTCGACTGCTCAGTAGTATAAATGACATAAGTCGCTCGGGATAAGGGCGTCTGCCAAATGCCATAAATGTAAAAAGAAGAAAAGACATGAATCTGTATAGACGTGAAGCTTAGCAGTAGCGTTGCCATGATAGCAGAGATATATACACTACGCTATACCTGAAAGTGAGTACTGCCATGCAGAAAAGTCTTTTTAAGAGATGGGTGTGACTGATATGATTCAGGAGACAAAAGACAAACACAAGGTAGACGTACAAAGGTCTTTTTGTGTCCTCGCTAATTTCCTGGTACTTTTGGGATACTTTGGAAGTTGGATAGGTTTCAGACGACTTTCACAGGAATCTTTCGTTTACTTAAAAAAGTAAATAAAACTTTATTACAACTCCCATTTTAATGTCAACCTTCCTGAATACGAATCTTTCATTCTCTCCACCCAGTCTGGCTAAATTTCTAACTGTGATTGATTTTTATGGATAATATACTTGAACAATGGATTCCCTTTGTAATGATGGAATATTCCCTTTTAGCATGCAGTTAACCTCTCTCTCTCTCTCTCTCTCTCTCTCTCTGTCTCTGTGTGTTTCACTTCCTCCTCCAAAAGTAAAAAAACAAGATAGTCTGTTTGGCTCTTGGTTCATTTCAGTTCCTTTAGCGACACGTGTGTGTGTGTGTGTGTGTGTGTGTGTCTGTTACACCAAACTTCCAAAGAAAGAGGTGTGTGTGTGTGTCACATGAAACTTCCTTTCTTTGGGTAATAAAAGTACCTCCAAAATTGATCGTGTTTGCTTTGTTCTTTATAAATTTTGCTGAGGTGAAGGGTTTGTCCATTCTTTCGAAGCATGCATGAAAGTGATATACGTACATGTAAATATCCTGTTCGTGCGTCATTTGCTTTATAGATTTGGTAACACACATGCTCCTGACAGTTATTTCAGTTTTCTCACATCTAGCACCTAATACTGATTCCATTAAAACGTTCCTGGATGTGCTACATGTTAGCAGTAACGTCATGACTCTGTTCAGTCGATAAGTCACACAGTTAATGTTCTCTACTCTGACACAATGATGAAATTTCATTGGAGATGAAATACTCTCAGACTTATTAGCTAAGAAGTTAATCTATTTTTGTTTAATGTTTAATTTAAAAACAGCTTGGTTTTTGCGTTGTGCTTTGAAAGAAGTGAGGAATGTTGAGCCAGACAACCGTCTAAACAACATGTTTATTGAATGACCTTTTTGAAGACACCAGACACAAGCTTCGGATCAAAGTCTGTCTACTCGAGGGACGCTCTAGTCCGCCTTAAGCTTTTTTCATTTCAGATTTTTTAGATGAAGGAAAGCAAAATACGCAGTGAAACAGTTATACGGTTATACGGTGTGACGATATAATTTTAGAATGTTTACCATTTAATCCTTGACCTTTCATCGATTATGGACGCAAATCACCTTAAAGGCTATTCGTCATATATGATCAGAGTGAGTGAAATTACTGATTTTATTTTTTTTAATCCACTGGATTGTTATAACATTTGAATTTACATTGTTACTATAAAATACATTACGGAAGAGCTGGTTAGCTAGAATAAGTCTAGAATGAATGGACGAGCTGGCCAGATGGAGTTAGCTTTTAGCTCAGCATAGAGTCGCGACAGTTTAATTTGATGTACTAGTGGTATATGGGGTGATATCCTAGTCGTTGATTAGCCAATCAGAACATGCGATTGCTCATATTCAGTGAGTATGGACAGGAAAATTCTAAATATTCTGAACATCACTTCAAAAACTTTTTGACAAGCGTTTTCATCCGACTTCGCATAGCCAGTTCATCTTTCACTATGTTTTCGGCAAACTGTGGAAACCAGAAATCCTGGATTAAACCCATACAGACAATAACCTGAGCTTTGTATTGAAACAAAGTCCATGAAACTGTGATTCAGCAGTGCTACCTGCTGCCGGAGAAAACTATTTTCCAGCGAACTGAATCTTAGAGTCTTACCGGTGAAATTAAACCATGTGCTTACAGAAAATCAATATAAATAGAATTATATAATATGGGCTGTATTGATATTATATAAGTTATATGAGGCAGTATTTATGAGGAATTAATGAGGCAGATTTACTGCTAGTAATATCTGGGACAGTGGCAGTGTTTCACCTACTGTCTGTGCGTGTAGTCATACTCGAAAATAACTACACCCCGTGGTAATGTTGATTTTTGGACATATTTGAACAAGCCGACAGGAGTACCTACAGATCAAGGTGACATACTCCAACATAGTACATACAAAAATGGGCATTTTAAAGTCGTTTTTATATTTTAAATAAACAAATTAGTCATATGGAAAAAGTAAGTACACCCTTAAATTTTTTGTACTGTGAAGTCCATAAAATTCAGTTCAGGAGTTCCATGTAGGTCGAACTTGTCTTATTTAAACCTCACATCTAGAGTCTGGTGGGTTTTTTTTTTTTGTTTGGTTGGTTTTGTTTTTTGTTGGGTTTTTTACTATTGAAGTTTATGGCCAAGATATAAAATGCTTAAAAAGTTCTGTATGTCCTTTAGAAAAATGGTTAAGGAGGATACGCTGATGAGTCAAAGCTCAGATTTCAACACCATGATGTGAAATTGTGTGGGGAACTGAAAAGGGCAGTACATGCAAACATCCTTAAACTGAAGGGAGTCTCTGAGGTCACGCTGACAGCAGGGACTAGGGGAACAATTATTGCAAACACCAACAAGAACAGATTTCTGCTAAAGGGGAAATGGTAGCTTCTGACACCAGGGGTGTACATATTTTTTCCACGTAAGATTACTACATCTGTTGATATTTTTGTTGAACAAATAAATTAAAATGTCCATGGCTTTGTTTTAGTATATCGCTGTTATCTGTCAGAGTGGTTTTAAAGAGGATAAAATAAATGATTGTGCAAATATGTTTTTAAAAATGTGGGCTCCTTAGTTGCACAACGACGACATGTGCAACTATGAACCTGGACAATCCAGATTGATGCCGTAGCTATCTGTGGCTGGGAGTCCATGGGAGCTAATTGGCCAAGCTCTCACAGGAGAAAGGGATGGCATAGGCTCACCTTGCTGTCACTACAGTGCTTACCAGCCAAATATGGGCATCTGTGAGCTCATTCACACAAAGAGGCAGATAGCGTTTTTTCTTCCAGTGTGTTAGGCCGCTCCTGAATGTGCATGCGTAGCAGTTCATAAAGATGCAGATGGCAGCATCATGTGTCATGGAGGGGGCTTGTATTTGCTTATGCCCCTCCCTGATGGTTGGTGGTCGTATGTGATTGGGAGGTAATTGATGGGAATTGGATAAGACTAAATTAAAGAGAGACAAAGGAGGGGAAGTTGAAAAAATAAGTTAAAGAAAGTATAAATCTGATTAAGTATTAAAATGATCAAGATCAAGTATCAAAGCGTTAGTTAAATTTACTTTCTGTTTAATTTTGGTTGCATTGTAGGATTTAAGTGCTTGATTTGCTCTTGACCGTTCATCGTCTTGTTTGGTTTGAGACGGCGTAATTAAACTCATGAATGTTTTATTTAATTAATCACACTACCAGTCCTCATTCTTCCTGGAATGTGCTGCTCTCACTTTCATTATGTGTTAATTTTTATTACTATGCTGTCAATGTGTAGAAATCTGTACACAGAAAATAGGAGTCCGAGTTAGGATTTCCTGCTTGATAATGAATCTACGTTAATTTTTAGCGTGTTAATTATTAAAGCGTATGATTTCACTTTGTGGAGACATCTGTTTTAAAGTCTGTACTTTTGTTTTAAATCTAAATGCACAAGGCTAAGAGGCTAATGCAGAAATTCCAGCCTGGTTTTTCTGTTCAGTGCTCAGGGCTACGAATGTCTCAGGAAGTATGGATTCCTGTAAAGCATGTACAGTACTTCAAGCATTCTTGAATAAAACATATTCTATTTGTTGCCTGAGATTTATAAAAAGCTTCAGCAGATTTGCAAAGTTGTACTATTGATTTTTGACTTACTTGGGTCATTTAATTAAAGGAGAGATATTATGCTTTTTCCACTATTTTTTACCCATAAATGTTGTTACAGTGTTGAATAGCCGTGTTAGATGACGCCAGATCAAATAACGAGGTTAGTGCCTGTTTTTCTCTGGGCTTTTTCAGTTGGCCATAAGCACAAGGTTTTTTGTTTGTTTGCACACTAGTGCCACACCTTCTGATTAGCTGGGCTTCAAGCACGCCCCCCCCAACCCTGCACAGCGGTATCTCCGTCCCTCCCGGTCTGCCTCCCAGCACTCTGAATGTAGACTTTTCAGTTGACCAATCAGAGCAGAGATGGCACACAGAATAGAAAGATCATAAATAGGAAGAGGAATCCAAACAGGCCGTCCATTGTGGAGGGAGGTGGTGAAGCTGCTTCCTGAAAAACTGTGGAGTTTTTTGGATTAGGAATCGTACTTTGGTGCTCCACTGGCATCTGAAATGAAAAATAAAGGTCTAAAAATGGGTAATATATCTGACTTTTAAAATGATGTCATGTGGAAAGCTTCTCCTGATTTATTTTAATGATTTGTTCTCCCCCTGCCACTTCACAAACACAACACCCCCCCATTCCTTTATACATCCGATGGAATGTATTCCAGAGCAAATGCTGATGATGCATGTTGTGTTTTTTTTTCTGTTGTCCATATTCGTAGGGAAATTTGTGATTTGCCTAGAATGACCGCCAGCTGTGCAGAGACGCCACTGCATTACATTGTCTCACGATGTGACTCGAGTTTTTGTGGCAATCAAAGAAATTGTCTTTGCTGCACCCCACTGGATGATGGCACTGCATTTCTACGGCCCGTCATCTCATCGAACCATCAGTGCTTGGTGCAGGTATGGGGGGAAGATGAGTCGTATGTGCACTTGCTGGGTTTATACAATAACCCATCAGAGATACGCTTTTCACACTCTGGCCTGTCTCACCTTTTCTTGGTCTCACCGATGCCACACTTGTTTGAACAACACAGATTTGTCAGTTGTTGTTGATTTTTTTCTGTTTGTTTATTATTTATTTCTACAGCTGTAAATGAAGCTACGTAGAGCTGAAGTGCTAATTGGCTCCAAAGCCTGATTTATTTTCTTGTAAACATCATTCTCCAAATACCCCGAAAGGGTTTTCAGAGGGTGACATTTTGGCTTTAAGAGTCTTTGGGGTTTTTTTTGGTTTTCCTTTCATTTTTATTTGAAATTAAAATGTTCAGGTATTTTTATTTTTCAATTTAATTTGCATGTTCTAGTGATATCTATTGGCGGAAATGAGATTTCTTTGTCGTTTCTTTTCCCCAGAAATGATGGTTGTCGTCTTGTAATTGCGGCAGCGGTGCATGACAAACACCCGTGAAAACACAGTATTAGTATTGCATGGTTTGGAAGGTGTATAAATATTGAGCAGCGCTGTTAAAGATAAACGAGACCATGTTGGTATGAAAAGGGGCATACAGGTGACACAGATTTCCTTTTCATTGGCCTTACTGGGTCATTTCTCCATATGAATAGGCAAATCCGGTCTGGATTATTGATGGCGTTTTTTGTTGCATGTCCCTGTGGGGAGACAGCAAATGGTCTCTGTTTCTTCTCTTGCACAGAGAGTTTTACAGCACAAGTGGAATCACTGAATAATCTTCAGAAAGAGAGGCTTCAGAAAGGCTGTTGGTCTTGAGTCAGAGGCAGGTGGATGTCCAAATAAATGACAAAACCTTGCGAAGAACATCCACAGGTGAGCCGTTTAAAGTCCCCATTCTGACACACTTTCTTTTGAATTAAGGTATCTATCAACAAGTGACATGTCGCATTAAATTTCTTGATTGACTTTAACAACAATCCATAGTGTTTAAACCTCAAATCCAAACCTATCCAGAAATATAGTCTTTACTCCTAGAGGCTAAATATGTAGACTTGAAGATCCTGATTTGGGTCCCAGGACTGCATCAACTGAGTGCAATCTCACAATCACATTATTAAAAAATGCCTTAAAAGCAAGGTGCATCACAATTATTTTGAAAATCTGGAGCAAAATTTGCCATTTCATGCTGCAACTGTAAAAAAAAAAAAAAAAAAAGAAAAGAAAAAAAAAAAAAGAAAGAAAGGCTGCAAAATCCTGAAGGGAGTGGAGCACCATAGTAATTGAATATGGCTTAGATGGTTGTTCTGTGTTTGTCCGGTGTCCATGTGTGCCCACCACAGGAAACATAAGGCCGCTATGTTGCTGTATCAGTTGATGCTGATTGGCTGTTTTGAATGGGCAGCGATTAAAAAAAGAAGATCAGTTATTAATAACGGACCTGAACCCCATAAAATAAAGGCTCATACACCACCACTCAGACTTGTGCAGAATATTCAGGTGGGCAGACAAACTTGCAGGCAAATAAATGTGCGTGGTCGAAATCAGAAGATTGACAGAACATGAACTCGTTAAACGGATAATTGAACTAAAAAGACAGGTGATTCAAATAAACACAGAAATAAGTGAGTAAAGGTGGTGAAAAGCAAACCCAGGCTCAGACACCCATAGAGACATCAGTGGGGAGCGCCACATTTTAGGCAGTGCCTAAATCTATATATTAACACTAGAAAACCCCGAGTTTTCTTACTCCTGCTACAATGCCCAGAAGGCAGCCAAAAGGCTGTGTGCTTTGGAATTAACAACTCAACGGCC
>JBCNYH010000005.1:3196745-3209158 GCA_039654325.1 Tandanus tandanus
TTGTGTTATTGTTGAAAACAGCATAGGCAAGTTGATGATTATTTTGTACAAAATAATGGCTAAACAGTCAACAGGCAAGCCAGAGACAACAGTGGCAGGGAACACTCCCTGAGATCACCCTAGGAAGAACTTATTAAAATGAACCAGACTCACAAAAGAAACGTATCTTATACTGGGTGACTGAAAAGCATGATTATAATGCAAGTGTGGCAGAATGAAATCCAGTCACAAAGGACTGTAGTTCTCTCATAATCCTGGGATATAAACTCACAACCTTCTGAACACTGGGAGACAAGTTGAACTGACCACTTGTACTATTGTATAAATTCTTAAGGGCAAATATTCAAAATATTTACCCTACATTAACATTAGGGTACAAAAATGCAATAGGTGAATATGGTCTAGAGTTCTTTTCCAGGAGAACTGAAGGTCATCTTTTTTTAATTCACTGCACTCTTGCAGGAGAGTCGCGGGCTCCCACAAACAGCCGCTCAACAGCTTGCTCTGTAATTACACAATGGAAAGTAATCACCCTGAACAGTGCTCCTTAATTAGCTCAGCAGAAAGTCTGGATTACCCACAGGGGGCTTGTGTTCCACAGACACCCCGAGACTCTGGGTTTGCACCCGTCCTGTTCCACCCATCCTGCTCCCTCTTAAACTTTAGTTTCCAACCACAAGAACCAGACAATATTTTTTAATGGTCCAGTCTTCAGATGGCAAAAGGGAAGTGGGGGCAGGGTAAGGGCGTGGCAGAATAGCACTGCTGGGGATAGATTGTTCTAGGCGGGAGTGGTGACTCAGGTAGAAAATCCTTTCATACCATTGTGCATCTTTAGAAAATGGATGCTCCGAGGTTCTTCAGCATGAACAGCATTTCAATCTTTCCAGAGCTATTACTTGGTTCTTGTGGTATAGAATAGGATAATACATGTGTATGGCTTTGCTAATGGAACCACAAATTGGGACACCTAGTCTAAATTTTCGAGTTAAATAAAGCATATATGAACATATGAATGTGGAATAGATTGAAATTTGTTCAGTGTGCTAAAAGTATTCTGTAGCATGTGCAAAATCCTAAATCCCATGTCCAAAACTCACAAAAACTAGTGTTCCATTAGCGAAGCCGTACTCACATGGAACCTTTAATGATATCCATTTTCTAAAAATATGTATATTTGCATCATCAAGTGGTTTTTACTTATGTTTTTACTTAAGTTGTAATCTGCTGAAATGGGTTAGAGAGTTTGCATTAGCCTGTATTAGCCAGCAAAAGGCCAACTTTTGGAGTCCATTTTACTCTCAAGAGAATAGGAGTTAAATTCGTCAATTCATATAAAGCAAGATAATGGCAAAAATAACTGTATACAGATATTAAACCAACAAATCAGATGTAAACTAGTGAATAAAAACTTATGAATAAAATAATACTAGGCATAAGTACACATATTACATTACATTTACATACATCATACAAGCGTCTGCATGGTGGTCTATACCGCAGTGCATTTGTATGCAAATCACCCTGTGTTTACATTTTCTTCTACGTGAGTCACGTAGGACTTTTCGCTGTGCAATGGCGCATCCCTGTGAGAGAATTTATTACTTGTTTTTTTTCTTTGCTTCATGAAGAAGACTGTAATAACAATAGCGTGTTTTATTGTAAAAAGACAATATTGTAAAAATGCATTCAAGCTTGTATTAAGTTTGGGTTTATTTCCCCTTTAAGGGATAACAGCATTTCACTTCCAGAAGCCAAAAAACTGTCTACTCTTGTTAACTGTTAAGTAATTCACAGCTACGATAGACCAAGGCTTTAGACATATGGTTCTTAAAGTGGTCTTTAAAAAAGTCAAGGTTCTTAGCTTCCTAAAGTGATCCACAGCACTTGGAACTCTCTGGCAGCCAAACACAGGCTTAACAAAATATACACCAGGTGACAACAACGATTGCAATTTTTTATTGACAAAAATAAAAAATATTTGTTCGTTAAGATGAGGCGTCTCGTTGATAAATGTTTCATGACACGTAAATGCATTTCTCTTGGTGGGGGAACACAAAAGCAGTGATTCCAGCAATGGTAACAATGGGTCAGAAACTGAAGCCTTGCCTGCTCGGAGATGTTATGGAAATTTATAATGTTGGGAAATAAAAACGCATTAAAATTTACATTCCAGGGTGTTTTTAAACGATATGTATAGAACCTATGGAAACCTTCAACCCAGTGCTTGGTTGATTTTATTTGCTTGGATTTAAAAAAAAGTCTGAAATGATTTTCTCCCTTCTAGAACTTTCCAGCAGACTGAAATGAAATGGCTGATATGTTTAACACTCACCTCTAAAAAAAAAAAGGAGCACAAACACACCTGTCACCTGCGAATCAACCCTGATGCACTGTGTTGAAATCTCTCAGCGTGCACTCCGCCAACTCCCAGCCAAGTGCAGCGTGCAAAATGCAGATATTGAAAATCAGTACTGGCACAGAGTGGAGGAGTAGCTTACGAGGCCTTGCGCCAGTTTCGATAGAGGGATGGAAATATTTAAAGGGTTTGTAGGTGGCAGGAAAGAGTGAGCACTCAGTACTTGGCATTTCCTCTTCAAACGTTAACGCGAATGAATTTTGCCCGGCTAATCCGTTCTAATCGACCTCACCGCGCCAGGATGGGAATTTGTTAACGGATAAGAAAAGCAAGAAATGGCCACCTCCATGAGTGTGAAAGTGTTGTTTACTTTTCTCAGGGATTGCAGGAAGGAAACACTCTATATATATATATATATATATATATATATATATATATATATATATATATATTTCTTTTTTTACCTGGAGAGGATTTTGATTGAGATGTGCCTGCAAGGAAAGCTTTATTCTTTTTGCGCAATTTATCACCATCGAAGAAGTAATTACTTTTCTCTACACTGGCCAGTGATGCCGTTTGAATCTCACTTCTGCTCTTGCGATCTTGGCTGTGTAAGAAAGAAAACATGTAGAGGTCTCTTTTGTCTTGCTTTCACTGATTGCTGTCGGGGTGTAAAGACCATTTCAACCAATATAACAGTTTGTGTATACAGCCAAAAATTTACCAACCCCAGCTTTATTATTTTGCTATTTATAGTTATATTTCATGTTGTGGAATGTCAAGAAAATCCATCCATTCATCTGCTGAACCTATAAATCCTTAAACCGCTTAAACTGGTGTACCCAGAGGAAACCCGTGCCAAGTATGGGGATAACATACTGTACGGACTCTACACAGTAATGTCCTTGCCGAGCTCGGGACTCAAACCTTCTTGCTGTGAGGCGGATATGCTTCCCACTATGCCACCGTGCCACCTGCATCAAGAAAACATTGTTCCTATTACTACCTGAGTTCCCTTACCCCACATAAGGAAATAGCTCTTTACCGAAAACCATAAAAATGGTTATGCATGTTTTTAGTAATAATTAGAATAAAAAATTTAACAGGGCTGTAGTAGAAAAAAAAAATCATCTTCCCTCTTCCGGACTCGGACAACTCTCTTCAGGATGATGTGATTGTCCTGTCATATTGATCAGACGCCGTCTTGTTATTCCTCATTATTATGCAGGTGTTCATTTGCGGGTGACTGTAAAAAAAAAAAAAAACCAAAACAAACAACAGTTTCCGAATTCGAGTTAAAAATAAAAGGGCAGATCGGCATTATTTACAATCTAGGACACTTTGTCTAGACGTTTGCAGAGTTAAAAGCAAGAATGTTGTGTCTGGACATGAAACAACGCCATCTGTGCTGGAATTGGTTTTAATAACAATACCCATGATTAATAGGACGGGTGCGGAGTTATTTTTAGACACTTCTGACCTTTCGAATTTGGAAGGAAGATCCACCGGAGACGCCGACATGTGCTATTACACTTTTAAATGTCTCAATAATTTGAGAAGTGTACTTTCCATGGTAATTAGCCACACTGTTTCTGACAGGATGGGAAGTCATAATTTCCTGAAAGGCCTAAAAGTTTACTCTCTATAAATATAACGTGTCATATAACCCCCTGGTTACCATATGGAAATAAACGTATAATGTAAAGTGACAAGTCGGCTTGGTGTCTGAGGCTTGAAAAAAGTTTCAATAAATATCTGCCTCAAACCAAATGTTATATAAGCATCAATAACCATGAATACAATCTCACTGTTGTCGTCCAAAGTTATGTGGGCAGCCATCTTGGACAAACACATTTTTTCCCTCTTAATAGTAAAGTTTTTAACCAAAGTTTTAGACCCGTGTCTTAAAGATTGAAGGGATTGTAACTCCAGAAGTAATGTGGATGGTAGTATAGTTCCAGCTTATGAAATGCTCCTCAAATCCATCATACACTGTACAATGCGGTTTATATTTAATATAATAACCTCCGACAGCCTCCGCTTTGATTCTGAAGAGAATTAAGTGTTCTCTGCACTCTCCAGGCCGCGTGGAATTCAAACGGCACTTTTATCATGAAAGCGATGCTGAGTGACAGATTTAGCGTCGCTGATGATCTTTTAAAGCGTCTCATCATCATCACTTAAGTTCTCAGCACGGAACAGAAGCAGATCACTACAAACGACCACAATACGCTTTGTTCTTTTTTTTGTTTGTTTGTTTTTTTTTCAGTAAATATAGCAAACAAATAGCAAACATTATTGTTTTGCAAGAAGTATAAGCTGACTTCAAAATGTTTCTGAACTGTTTCTTTAAAACAGAATCATTAGTAATAATCCCTAATTACTGAAGAGTATAATCCTTTTAGTCTCCACTTAATTATAATATTATTTGCTTCTCCAGACTATAACAGCCTTTTTTTTTTTTTTTTTGAGAGGCTGTGAGTGGTTATGTGTATAATAACTTGTGTGTTAGGCCGTCCTCACATAGGGGTGGCTCTGATGCCGGTTCAGCCCAGTTCCAAACTTCACTGAACCACCAAACTATTACAGCAGTGTGTCCAAAAAGCCTCACACAGGAGTGGTTTTGAAGGCGGTTCAGCGCTGTTTGTTGCAAAACAACTGTTCGCAGTGGGTGAAAACACGTTGTGAATAGGTTGTAATGAGGTTGTATTGAACACGGTTCAGAAAGGTTGCGAAATCTGACAACACGGCTGCTTTACGACAGCTAGACGCTGATGCACTTGCGGTCTACGGCGGTCAGTGTTGGTCGACGGCAAACATCACGGTGTCAAGGCGAGGTCCAACATGATTTGGAACTGCGCTGAACCGCCGTCACATACAGTGCAATGCTAGTTACCTGGCTTTGTCTTTGCTACATATATTTTTTCATAGCTTAAATTTCTTAGCTGCCTTTAGTTGTTAATAATTAGTTACATGCTCGTAACTATTGCTGTGATTAAATACAGTCTTGTTAAATAAGGCCGGTAACCAGGGTGACCTTATAGTTCAGCAAATAGGAGAATATAACTAATATGTTATAATAAACGATCCTAACAGGATCATTCTATTTTATACAGTAGCTATAAATAATGACATTTTTGTCACATAATCTCTATAATATTGTGACATCACCGGCCCTGGTTTGGGCTCTCTGTATGGTAACTGTCACCTCCGTTAGTGTGAAGTGCATCAGGGTACACTTCCTCGTCACTGCAGAGGACACTCGGGCGCAAGCACCTTCGCTTCGCCTCTGTCACTCCTCTGACATTGCCAGCTCCATGTTTCTGCTTCTCTTGGGTGACATTCGAGTTGAGCTGCAGCAGCTGCGAGGGTAACATGGAGGCGGGAGAAGCAATCCGTCATTCCTCTACTTATCACAGCAGTGTGCTGCGTGCACTTCCCCGTGCCTCTCTTATCATGTGGCGGAGTATTGCCATAAAGGCATGACACGTAGGAACTGAGCACTAGGGGTATCGTTATTATTATTTTAAAGGTGGTTTCAAGCACAATTCACTTTAACAAAAGTCGGGGAAGTTCTAGATTGGGGGTCAAGGGGAAAAGTGCAGTCCATCCAAATGGATTTCACTAATGAGATGTAGACATGCTTGCACCTGGATCGTCTGTCTGTTTCACTGAGGCTCATTCCTGAGTCATAGACAGTCAGGGTGGAGGGTCATAAAAGTCCTGCAAGATGCCAAATAGACAGTGGTCGGGATTCATAATTTTATGTTTAGCATCTTGAAAAATAGTACTAGTATGTCTGAACCTCATGTTCACATTCCCATTTTCACAAGATTATAAGTCATACATGTCAGAATATACTGCGTATGTGTTTTAAAACCTCTGGCTAACATGTAGTGAGTTGCTGCCCGTTTATATTATAGCTCAAAATAAGCAATTTTAGTCAACTAACTTAAAAAAGGAAGGCTTATGTGTGTGTGTGTGTGTGTGTGTGTGTGTGTGTGTGTGTGTGTGTGTGTGTGTATATATAGCCCTGCGATGGCCTGGCGAGCTGTCCAGGGTGTACTCTGCCCTTGCCCAGAGTCGGGTGAGATGGGCACCAGCCTCCCCGCGACCCTAATTAGGATTAAGTGGTTTAAAAAAATTTACGAATGAATAAATTGTAGTAACTCTTTTGGGTAATGTGCTGTTTCTTTGCTCTTTTTCATTGCAGTAAATAATAATAGCTTTTTTTTTTTTTTTAATAAAATCTTTTCTGGTAACCTGACATTTAAAATAAATGGGAAAAAAAGAAATTATCCACCTTGTACTGTATATTGTTGGCTAAAAAATGAGGTTCTGCTAATTATGCTCATTTGTTCCAGTGTGTAAAGTCCCTGTATAACATGATATATAGTGTGAATTAGTGAAGTGTGGGACATTTTAAGCTAAATTTTAAGCCAGCTCACCCTATGAAACATCACAAGTTGATAGGTGTCCCACATTCCCGCAATTCACCCAACATGCCGTATCTGCAAACCTTCCTGGCTGGCATGCTAGTTATATGTGCTTATACATTTATGTAAATAATGATAGCTAAATTAAATATTTTTTTTTAAATCATTCTAGTTAACAGATTTTTCTTTTTTGCTAAGAAAAATAAAAAGTCACTTGCTAAATTTTTAATTGTCAGCATTGTATGTCAAATAAATTCAAAAGGAAATTTGCTAAATGGTGTGGATGGCTTGGCATATCTCTTGTTGGTTAAAAACAACCCTGGATAATATTGCGGTTATATGCTTGTATTTATTGTTGGTAATAAGCTAATTTTAATTATCTGCTATATTTAATGCTTGCAAAATGCCTTTTAACGCCTTGGTTGTTTATGCTAGCCAGTTGCTGCTTCTCTAGCGAGGTGGTTAGAAAATTCCCAAGCTAATATGCAAATTATCTTTTCATAAATAAATAAAATGCTCTTGGCTAGCATGCTAATTTTCTTGCAAAGGTGTTGCTAGTTACATTTAAAACTGTTTCTGGTTAAAAGGATAGTTATATTTCATGCTAACAATTTTAAATGCGAGTCACATAAAAAGCAAAGGTTACATACAATTTATTATCATTTTTTTCCCGGATCCGCTATGCTTTTTTCCCCTTTCTGTTGCTGGATAAGTGGAAATATCTGTGAGGAAGAATCGCAAGTGTCATTTTTATTTATTTATTTAGTGAAAAAACTAGTTTATTTTCTGGCTAAGCTGTTAATCATGTGTCATGCTAGCTGATTGTGTAGTTTGAGTTGCATGCATTTGTGTATTTTGGTTTTTTTTTTTTATATTTATTTAATTTTTGTAATTAGCTCCAAAAAGACTTGCCAAAAACATATATTTTTAGAGATGATTAGTGAATCCCTGCCATGAACAGAAGGGATCTTGTAGTTATAGTCTCTTCTGTATACTTTTCCTTTCTCAAACACCTAATTCAACCAGTCAGCTAATTATTTATCCTTTTTATAAAAGCATTAGAGCATCGAAAGCAATAAACAGTGGCATCCTGAACAGGATTTGTGCATCGCTCTAATCGTTTACAACATGTGGCAGCCATTTGGTTGCTAATAGGATGATTTATATATTCATGCACGCTGGGAAATGTGCAGTGTCGTCGGAAAATGAATGTTGCATGAGCTCTGGTGCTAACTAAGTGTTGTGTAATTTGTTTTAGCCACTGTTCACCTGTGTTTCTTTAGAAGCAAGGCATGCACGTATAGTACTACGCTGAGTTTATCCCTGGTGAGAGAATATCATGATATAGGAAATGAGATAAATGGAAGAAGATCCTGAGGTATGTGTGATTAAAAATAACAATAATAAACTCTCAGGGTCAGACTGGCACCAAGCCGCGAATCGTCGAGCAAAAGCGAGCTGGCGTTTTCGAACATGAATCCACGCTTGGTATGCAAATTGTTTGGAACTTTTGTGCAGAAGTCATGTGGGCGTTTAAGCAGAAGGAGACGATCATGAGTGGAGTGGAGTTGGGAGCGAACAAGAGGATGGAGATCTAAAATCTCTGCCCTCGCCGTGCCTTCCTGTTGTCATTTGGCAACGATTGCCATCTGAAAATAGCAGCGCCTATTA
Source organism: Tandanus tandanus (assembly GCA_039654325.1). Taxonomy (NCBI): domain Eukaryota; kingdom Metazoa; phylum Chordata; class Actinopteri; order Siluriformes; family Plotosidae; genus Tandanus; species Tandanus tandanus. Next base: position 3,205,212 of record JBCNYH010000005.1, read on the forward strand.
GCGATTGCATCATTTCCTCTACCCGGCGACCGTTTTCTTCCGAAAGGCCTCCTCGTGGCAAGATATTAAATCCGGCGCCGTGGAAAACGTACTGCGGCTTTTTCTGCAGATGACAGAAACGCAATTTCACGTGAGATTAGAAATCACTTCTGTGCCAGCACTGACCTTTTACACGAAGCATTTTTACACGATAAGAAATGTCAGAGACAAACTTTTTTTAGCGCTGTCCATAAACTGGAGATATAATTGAATATGAATTCTTTGGATATCTAGTCCCCACCTTAACGTGCCGTAGATATGTTTAGCTTGAGCCAACAGGGTTAAGGGTCTGGTCCAAGGGTCCCAAAGTGGGATCTTATGGCCTGAAGCAGGTGGGCGTAGGCTTAAGCCTCTGACTCCCCTCTATACACTCTATAATATATACACGAATGCGTTATTCAAATTGAACAGATAATGTCTGAACAGAATATTCCAAATAAATTATGACATATTTTTCTTTTTTTGCCTAATTCCTCACTAACTCATTTGCTGAACCGCTTAATCCAACTAGGGTCACGGGGGAGGCTGAATCTGACAGTGGCCGAAGGTGGGGTCCACCCTGAACAGCTTGCTAGACCATCGCAGGGCCAGCACACGCACACGGCCATTCACACTCACACTGTTTAGAACATCCAATTAGCCTAATGTGCACGTCTCTGGTCTGTGGGAGGAAACCAGAGTGCCCGGACGAAGCCCATGCAAGCACGGGGAAAACATGCAAACTCCACGCAGGAACGCCCTCGCCGAGCACGGGACTTGAACGCAGGACCTCCCTAACCACTACGCCACCATGCCACCCGCGCCAGGGACATTCGTAAAAATATTTTTATCTGTGAAAAAAAAAAGAATCAGTATTGTGTAGATTAAAAAAAAAAAAATTCAATAAAACCTTTGTGCTCACCCACACTATAAATAATGGCGCACTTGGCAGACTGCAGCAAATTTAAGCGAATCACATAGTGTGGTTCATGTAAACACTCCCCGCCCCCAAATTTTGTGATCTGAAAGGGAACCGCTGACAAATACACATGCGGTGAGGTCAGTTTTTTTTTTGTTCTGGCCTTTCCACTATAAATAAATAAATGTGTAAATGTAGAAATACAAAAACAATACAAATAAATAAAGAAACCATTGAATTAATAAGTAATTACATGCGGAAATATAAAAAATATTAAATAGCCCAAAATATCCAGCTTTTCTCAAAGAAATGTTGAAACAATGATCAAAATATATTTATTTATTTCTATATTTAATTAAAAAAAAAACAACAACATATTTTAGAACACGTGTATTATGTCTCCGTGGTGTTGGAGGCATGATGTCTTCGCCCTGTCCGTGTGTCTGTGTGCATCCGTCCGTACTTTCTTGTGTGCACTCTATCTTCTGAATTCCTCACCGGATTGTTTTTTCCCAGTGACTCACTACTAAAGGCCCTCGAACAGGTACAGGTTCTGTGGTCAAAGGTCAAGGTCATATGAGGTCATCTTTAAAAAATGTTGTGCATCCTCTGCAGACTGAACCACTGCATTGCAGATTGCAGATTTGGACCAAACCTCCAGCAGTTACTCATTACTCAGTACCCATGACCTGGAAATGAGAAGTAGATCTGAAATGCAGAAAAGTAAAAAAAAATGTATAAATAAAAATAATAATTAGGCCACGCCCACTTCAGGTTTAAATATGAAAATATGATATTATTAGCACCGGATAAATAAAATACTCAGGAGGAGGGTTTGTTGTTGTGTAAACGTGTCTCCGAGGTGACATGACACTAAGGAGTCTACAATCTTTCTGCATCAGCATTCTCTTTCTTTTTTCGTGTTTTTTTTTTTTTTTTTTTTGAAGTGCAAGGACGATGGGTGGCATTGACCTCAGAGTCAAGATGCAGATCAGATCATATCGGATCAGGCCAGCAGGTGTGCTGTGTCAGAACTGTGAGAGAAATCCAAGGTCACGCACCGCACACTCTCGCTGACACACACTCTCACTCTATCGCACAGCCAGGAGGAACACCTGTTCATGCCTGGAGATTGATTTTTGCAGTGCAAAGGTGATAGCCTGGACCTCCTGAGTCCATACGGAGCACGACACACCATCAGGGAAGAGAGAGGGAGAGAGAAAAGAAACTAAAACTCAGTGACATGGAGTCATCCAGGAGTGGCGGGGAGAACATTATTGGTTAGCAAGGATGTTGATGATGTTTCTTTGAAAGAAACAAACACACACACACACACACACAAAATGGCAGTAAATCTTCATGCACCACGCATTCGTAGCTCATTACAATACACTTGTCCTTCCTCTGCTGACCTCATTTTTAATCCTTAATTAAACGCTGCAGACCAACATTGGCCTTAATGACTTTGGCTTTGTCCGCTCGCAGGTGTACGTTTGCTCTGCCGCACACACCGCCTTGTAATCTCTCTCCCTTATTTCATTAACCCTCATACATGTAATTGCATTTCGGATGAATGAAGTCTTCTTCAAATGTGGAAAGGAGCCTTTTATGACCCGTTGCAGGGAAATGAAAAAGGAGAACAGGGACTCTGGCAGGGCGTGAGTGAGGGATGAAGCTCCAGACGTCGTCTTTAAACATTGCTTCTTTTTTTTTAATGCTAATTTAAAAACTACATATAAGCAGGAAGGACTGGGGAATTGAAGAGGAATGAGTTGCCTTCTGGGAAATGTCTGGAAAGGGGGTGGCGGTTCGGAGGGCGGCGACATGTACATTATAAATGTGTCAGTCTTTTGCTGGTTTGCATCGGGACTGAAATGCAACGATACACCAGCTGAAGCCTTTACTTCACTGAGCCATGGAACAGTGCTCTGATGGTGCGACAAAGGGCCTCAGCTTAATCAAGTTGAGACAATTCTCATCCCAGTGCCAATATTTACTCTTGAAAATGGGCATGTTTTAAACGACAAGTTCTGTTTCCTCAAATACAGTGTAAACTAGAGGGGCCCCTCTAAAGTGCAAGGTACCGCCGCCAGGCACAAATTGATTTTGGGAACAAGTGCATTGATTAACTTGAAAACTCTCCCGGAGACTGCAGGTTTTGTTATAACTTGGCATAGTTATAATGAAATGTCTCCCCCTAGTGGGTGTCTAATGAATATTTTAATATGTTAAAGAGTGCGGATTTTGGGGAATTGTTTTTTTTTTTTGATGATTCCATGCACAAATGGAGCAAGACATAACACTGTCAAAACGATGTCACTGCGGTCCAGCACGGTTTGAAATCTTGCTAACCAGCCGTCAGAACCGCCTACACGTGAGGCCTGTTGAACCTCCTGGCAGAGGTAACAAACTGGTAGCCTAATTTAATCCCCCATAACCCTGACCTCTTATTCATAGCTGTATTCGTATACATTTAAAATATTTGTTTACGGATAGTGATATTATGTAATTGATTTAGAACTAAGCGACGATAGGACACTGTTTTTTTTTTTACCTGATTTACACTCTGGACCCTAAGAGCGTACTTGTGCATTCTTGTACTTAATCATCTCCAGCAAGAAGGTGATGTTTTTGTTTAGGTGTTTGGTATAGTGAGTGGTAGCAGGACTACGTACAAATGTTGTTTGTGGAGTTTCATCAAATTTCTTCCAGAGGCGGGGCTTTGGACAAAGAAAACTCGATTCAATTTTGAAGATGATCCAGAACAAATTCTGGATCCAGGAATTTTTTTAACAATTCTTTAACATTGTGAGATACGTTCGGACATTTTTTGATGGTAGTGTGGTATTCCGGCAGGCCCACCAAGGGGTGCTGCATACATTGTGTTATTTCATTTTTTTATTCTTTTATACTGTATTAATCGGAGGAGAAGAGGGGGGGGGGGGGGGGGGGGGGGGGGGGGGGGGGGGGGGGGGGGGGAGGGGGGGGGGGGGGGGGGGGAGAGGGGGGG
>JBCNYH010000005.1:3215315-3232788 GCA_039654325.1 Tandanus tandanus
GCATAACAGCCAATCAGCATCATTATATATAACAGCCAATTAACATCACACTGCATAACAGCCAATCAGCATCATTATATATAACAGCCAATTAACATCACACTGCATAACAGCCAATCAGCATCATTATATATAACAGCCAATTAACATCACACTGCATAACAGCCAATCAGCATCATTATATATGACAGCCAATTAACATCACACGGCATAACAGCCAATCAGCATCATTATATATAACAGCCAATTAACATCACGCTGGGTAACAGCCAATCAACATCGCAATGTATAACAACCAACCAGCATGGCAATGTATAACAGCCAATCAGCATAATTACGTATAAAGGCCAATTAGCATCATGCTACGTAACAGCCAATCAACATCGCAATGCATAACACCCAATCAGCATCATTATGTATAACAGACAATTAAAATCACAGTGCGTAACAGCCAATCAGCATTGCCATGCATAACAGCCAATCAGGGTCATGTTGCATACAGACGGACAGATGAATGATGCCATGAAAAATCAAGTCGACGGTTTCTTAAGTATGGTGCTGTACTCTGCCAAAGGTCTGCATGGGGCCTCCGGTATTACAGTAGCTCTGAAAGTTGTTATGGTTTCTATATAATTCTTTATGGCTAATCTATGCTTAGAAATAAAAAACTTGAACTAGTATAGAAAAAAACGTAAGCGTGGATTGGAGGTTAACAATACAAATACAAATATATGGGAGGCATTGCGATGAATCAAAGCAACATGAAACAGCTGAACACAGTAGGACAGTAAACCAATGATGGGACGGCACAGAGACAAGACGCAGCATGGGAAATGAGACATATGTTAAACAAGGGAGTTCGTAATAACATTCTTACCAGTTCATATCGTATTAGTTTTACTTTTAATTAGTTTTATTTAAACATCTTCTCGGTGCTGAAGCTCTGACATCCGGACAACAGGAAAATGAACTCATTCGAAGAGACGTGTGCATTTGGACTAAAAGGATCAGACGTCTCCTAAAATTGGTGAGAAACTGGAGGTATGTTGGCGTGTCATTTTCAGAGCAGAAACCAGAGAAAACTATCCTGTAAAAACAGGAAACTACCCCAGAACCTCATGTCAATCCCATCCCACCTCTAGGCACCTTGATGACATCATCCCTAAGAGCAATGAAAGATGACCGGAGACGAGGTTACAAGAAAATAATCTACTTCCTGGTAGTAACAGTAACTTGGATCCCCACGTCTCCTCATGCCATCAATGATTATTTTTTTATGACGGCATGATATGAGAATTGAGTATTTCATACCTCTTATAGCTCAACCATGAAGAGAATAATCAGAGCAGGTCAACACCTGCATTTGCTTTATGACCTCACGGAAATATTAAGTCGAAAATAACCTTTTTCTCCACACTTCTGCTTCTGATCAGCTGTTATTCTTCATCCGTGCGCTATTTTGATGAATGTGATGCTTTTGGCCACATTACTCATTTTCCGAGCGTTATCCTGCGACACTATTTAGAGTAGAAGAACACGATTTCAGACGCAGCATGAGTTCCCGTCCCATCTGTGTGGTTCCAGTCTGGTAGCGGTTAGAGCGCTGAGACCCAGGGCCTGTGTGCTGCACCGTGACTGATGCATCTGCAGGGGAAATAGGCCATTTTCCTGCACCGCTATTTATTAGCCACTCTCTCCCGGGGTCAGGAAGAAGGCGGGGGTGGTGAAGTGGGGGGGGGGGGGGGGGGGGTTTTTTCTTCCCTGGGCCTTTCGGTTTCCCATGATTTGAAAGAGACAGGAGATTGAGGCACTTCAGCATGTCTAAACAATCTGCAGATGTCCAGGGTTATTATTTCCTCAGGCTCTAAGGGTTAAACCAGGAGCCAATACTGTATGGTTTCGTCATGCTCCAAGTCACTGGAGTCAAATTATTTGCACATTAGCAAGCTCTCAGAGCTGCTTGGTTGATTTTTTTTATTGATGTCACCAATACAAATAATGTGGCGATATTGGAAGAACATGATGCGAAAGGTTATTTTAAATCATTTCTATGCAATTTAACCTCGATTGTATAATCCAGATATAAAAGTGCAGTAATTCTGGCACATTATATGATTTGAAGTTGATCAGGCCAATATTTGTATTAATTATCGCCATCATCATCATCATCTGCCTAAGCAATGAGGTCCAGACGTCCCTCTCCCCAGCCACTTCCTCCAGCTCTTCCGGGGGGACACCAAGGCGTTCCCAGACCAGCCGAGAGTACCTCCAGCGTGTTCTGGGTCGACCCCGGGGTCTCTTCCCGGTTATACACACCCGAAACACCACACCAGGCAGGCATTCAGGAGGCATTCCAATCAGATGCCCGAACCACCTCAACTGGCTCCTCTTAACGCGGATAAGCAGCGGTTCTACTCCGAGCTCCTCCCGGATGGACGAGCTTCTCACCCTATCTCTGAGGGAGAGCCCCGCCACCCAGGAAAGGAAGCTCACTTCAGCCGCTTGTATCCGCGATCTTGTTCTTTCGGTCACTACCCAAGGCTCGTGACCATAGGTGAGGGTAGGAACGTAAATCGACTGGTAAATTGAGAGCTTTGCCTTTCGGCTCATCTCCTTCTTCATAAATAATTGAGTGTATATACTACATGGGAACATCAGCAAAAAGTACACTAAAATGAGATGTGATAAAAGGTCTTTTCTCCCTCAGATAGTGGACCAATCAGATCACATGTACTATGTAGTGTATATACTAAACTGTAACGTGGACCTTGTGTATTTTAAGCAATGTAACATAGCGATCATACACATCCCGGCTGTTATTTTTTCGTCATATGAAGGTAACGGGTTAGTTTTTAGCCTGAATTGCTAAACAACCAGAGCATACAGAATACAGAGAACGGAATTCCAGGCATCTTTCGGCCGTGTCCATATGCTAGTGGTGTCTGTTATCTGCCGTCATGTTGCATCCGTTTGGAATGTAATATAATATAGCTGCCAATGTGTTTTCTGAATATGGTGGTGTTTACAGCTTGGCCTGCTTCCCTCAGTTTTATTAAAACTCGTTGAAATAAAACGAAACCATTTTCTCTTTAATTAAACTGATATGAAATTACATAGCAGCTCACATAAAGTTTACACATGGGCTAGATTTGGCCCATGGGCCAGCTGTTTTAGAAATGCCGACACTAATTTGAAGTCTGGATAACAGCCTGAGGAAGGCGCATCATTTTAATTTGGATAATTTATGTCTACTAGTGCAAAAAAACAACAACATTTTTTTAAATTTTAAAATGTTTCTGAAAATAGGTTAGGTAGATTTTCAGGTCACATTTGATCACATGTTCTTGTGCACGCACTCGCATTGACTGCGTCTCGAGTGCACTCGTTTAATGGAGGCTTTGTAATGGAAAGCGGCATTCAGCATCTGTCATGCAGTCAAATGCATGAACAGTTCCTTCTGTTTGTCTCTCTGTGTGTGTGTGTGTGTGTGTGTGTGTGTGTGTGTGTGTGTGTGTGTGTGTGTGTGTGTGTGATGTAATTTACACTCTGAGAGAAGTAGGCCAGGCCTCCGCTGTCACTTGTGCTAATGCATCCACCTGTCGGTCTCTTTGCATCAATATGTCAATGCAGGAGTGTATTTGCATGCTGGCGTGTGCATTCACATGTCCTGCGGGGTTTGTGTGTACGCGGGTGTGCGGCTCTGTGTGTATTTGTGGATCGTGTCTCAAGGCACTGAATGTGTGCGTGGGGAGGGGGTGTGTGTGGGTGTTTGTGTTCCTGCTTGCATGTTGGTGTGTGTGTTTACAGAGTATAAAGTTCTCAGTATATTTAACATGAAGATGATGTCTGCAAGCGTTGTGCAAAAATCAACCCACGTTCATGAGCTTATAGCTGGCGTACTCTCTGCAGAGCTGCAGGTACTTCAGGACAGCATGTGGCGCTATTAAATTTCAGGACAAAAGTCCTTAAAGCCATTAAGGGGGTGATCACACTAGAACCACCAACCATATCGTGAGCGATGGCAGAGAAGCCGGTCATCAGATCGGTGTTAACAAGACTAAGACCATGTTAGTTGGAAAATTCCACAATCAACTCCCCTATCCACTTGCCGAGACATTGGACATAGAAGTCGGGGGCGAGCTACTTGAGCAAGTAAACCTCTTCCGCTACTTGGGATCCACTATTGCTAGCGACGGCTCCATTGATAAAGAAATCAACATCAGGATTGGTCTTGCATCTAGCGCTTTCAATACGCTAAATAATCTGGAAGAATAGGGGAATGTCGCTCGGAACCAAGATCACTATCGATGAATGTGGAGTAGTAACATCTCTTCTCTACGGCTGCACAACCTTGGCCCTTGTTACAACGCCGTGATGCCCCTCATCACAACGGTCTTCGTAGAATCCTTAGGGTCCGTTTCTATGATCACGTCTCTAACCATGAGGTCAGGGAGAAATCCGGCTTCTGCAGGCTTTCCATCACAATAAGCGACAGCTCCAATACTTTGGACATGTAGCCAGGATGCCGGATGCGGGGCTTCCCAGTTATCTACTAGGTTGGACGCCTGCTCACGGTTATAATGGTGTCTGGATAAAACCTTGTGAAGGTCCGGGGAGATTATCTTAAGTTCTTACTGGAGGAAGATGTTGACCTGGCGGCCGGAGCGAGGCTTGCCCTAGACCGTCGCAAATGGCGAAATCTCCTGCAGTCCGCTGTACGCAGCCTGGCTTGTCAGCAGGCAGACCCAATTGGGTGATGACCTCACCAAGGTACAAGGTAAGGTACATTAGAGGTGCGATAGAAAAGCCACTGAGGCGAATGGCAATTTGCGGCTGACGCGTTTTATTCTCAAATTTGTCATGTGACCTTTGCGGCAACGCACTTTGGTCGCCTTCCTCGTGAACTCATCGCAAAAAAATTCAGATATGTTACAAAATTTCTGCAAACATCACAAAACGAGGCTCTGACGCAGAGTAGTCTCACACTCTTCTCAAACACTCTGCACGTGTCGCGAGAAGCTCGCAAAGTTGTCGTTTTGCTCGCAAATTATTCGGGTTTTTTTTGTTTACAAGGAAAAGGGACAAGCTGGAGACGTCCACATTTTCTTTACAAAAAATTAGTCGCAAATCAGTCGCAAAAATTGTTGCGCAACCTTCTTGCGACTTTTGTGCGATACTCGTATATAAGCCGCAAAATATCCGCTTGCATGTGGAGTCGCAAAACATCTTGACGCGAATTTCAAAATTCACAAAAAAATCAGTTCACGCTTTTCTATCGCACCTCTATTGTGATCACCCCCTAAGCTAGTCATGACAGACGTGTTTGTATGCATAGCTACCATATGCACATCATCTTCCCAGTGATTTCATATTGTTTGTGGAAGCTAGCTAAAAATGAAAATAAAGAGAGTAAAACTTTTGTTGTGTGTTGCTTTAAGCTCGAGCTTTCTGAAGAAGTGCGACTCTAATTTATTCTGAAATATCTGTTTCTATCTTTGGCTTTAAATCCAGTTTATATTTGTCTCAGGGGCATGTTGTCGATAAATCCCTGAACTAATCTGGAGTTTAAACAGCTCTAGGGGAACTGTTTTATCAGTATGTATAGCAATAGTGTGGAAACATCCATCAAAGTAATGCTGGGGGAAATATATATATTTTTTTCTTTAAATAAGGAACAACAAAAAACAATAAGATAATTTTCCCTGCATATTTTTTTGTATAAAATGTGATAATATTGAGTCGTGCAGATTCAGCAATTGATCCGGTTTTTAAGAAAAATATTTATCAAAATGTAACAACGTATAGTCAGCTGTTTAATATCTCGAACTCACTCAGTTATTTGCCAATAGGATCTCAGCCGTCAGTGGGTGAAGGCAGGGTCCACCCTGAACAGCTCTCCAGACCATCACAGGGCCAACACACACAACCATTCACACTTCCTCCTAGGGGCAAATAAGAACAGCCTTCGAATTAGCATGTCTTTGGACTGTAGAAGGAAACCCGAGTACCCAGAAGAAACCCACGCAAGCACGGGGAGAACATGTAAACTCCACACAGAAACGCCCTCGCCGAGCCCGGGACTCGAACCCATTACCTTCTTGCTGTGCTAACTACTACACCACTTAATAATAATATTATTAAAAAATCGTTTCCAGTGAAACATTTGAGATAGTTGCCCATGCCCACTTTCTGTTTACATGCATGAATTAATAAATAAATTGATGAAAGCGCACTATCGGTACACTGTTGATTTATATATATGTATACACATACAAAATGTGTGTGGGGTGTATACGTATGAGAGAGTGGGGTGTGTGTGTGTGTGTGTGTGTGTGTGTGTGTGTGTGTGTGTGTGTGTTTCTGTGCACTTCATGGAGGATTCAGTCAGACGGAAAAGCCAAACAAAAGTCAAAGGTTCATTTCCAGTTCAGCTTCTTGACACAAAAACCCTTCAGCTTCAATATTACATCAACCTCCAGTTTTTAATTTGCTGAAATAGAAATTTCCGGAGCAGCAGCCATTTGGGAAAATAGAATTAGATAACACTTGGGATCAGGCTGTGAGAGGAAAACAATCATGAGCGTGTATTAATGGTTGATTTATTTTCCAGTGCTGAAGTGTTTTATTCCTTTTATACCACAGCAATTCATAAAAAATGTGTATTTAAATGAATTAAAAATGAAATATAATATTTAAAAAGTTATTCGTAATTTTAATATGAAACATTCGGGGGGAAAAACAAATTAGTTCCTTTTATTGCTTACATTATAGCAGCTATAAAGAGTTTTTCGTTTTTATGGGATGTCCCATGTAATGAACACACCTCTTAGCAACTCAACTCAACTGCGAGCCGGTCTTCGTGTCTCTCTGTCTCTTTGTCTCCATGTCACAATGTCCCGCCAGTGTATCACATGACCTACACACTCTGTGATGTCACAGAGAGGCGCACTACCACCCTGGGACATCCCACCTGCAGAGATTTACACACTGCACCTAGTGTTATCTTTAAGTTAATTTAAAAAAAAAAAAAAAAATTTTTCAAGTGACTAAAAACCATAAAACGCAAACTCATATCCTCCTCTCAGACTTCCCTGTGTTTACCTCAGACTGTTACAAAGCACTGACACTGGAGACTCCTTCCAAAAAAACCTTCTTCATTTCAATTTAAAAAAAAATGTTTTTCACTGTACAAGTGCTTCAACCTCTAGAGGTTTAAAAAAGTAAGAAATAAAAGTAAATACGGCAGTAGATAACTGAGTCCGTCAGATGGATTATTTTCAAGCACTGACTTAATAAACATGTGACATTTGTTTAAATGTTAACTAAATCCAGCTGCACTGACTGATTATTTAATCTGTTAGTAAAACGTGTGACATAATTAATATTAAAATTAATTAATTTAATTGGCACCATGTTTATAACACTTAATAAGGTGGAAATATGGAAACAGTTTTTCAGATAACAAGCACAAAAAAAGTTGGTTGTCAGTCCTTCAAAGCAGGTGATAATTATTTTAAAAAATTATTTATTAATTTATTATTAATTTATTATTTAAAAAGATTAAAATGTCCTGTTTCCCTTTTACCTTACTGTTTCCATGGTGACAAGCAGCACAAGCTCATATGTGTGTTATGTTTAGTCCTTTATCTGCCCATGTCATGTCCAGCTTTGTTACCCTACTGTGTTCATCTGTTTCATGTCTTGTCTCTCTGCCGTGTTTCATCTCTGACCAAGTCGTGATTTTTGTGTTTTAGTGTATCATGTTATTCTCCACCATCGACCTGGATTGTGAGTCTGGGATTTGCCTGTAATAAGGAATTAAAGCACAGTTTACACACTGTTTCACAGCCTTTCAACATTTTACAAATACTAGTATTAGTTACGAAGATAACATTTTTAAAATGTATTATATACATATATAAAAACATAGTACCAAAGTTGTAGTAGCATTGTTGCTCTATCTAAACAATTGTGACCATCACAGCAAACTGATTAATAGGTTAGAAATTAATAAATATTTTGTTGAACTTTAAGAATGATTTTCTCTTAACTGAAAATTCCTGGCAGGTTTGGGTTAATTACTCCAAAACTAGCAACATATTCATATAAAAGTATAAAAAAAAGCTTAGGATATCAGCAACAAAATGGTACCAATAACTAAAAATTCATAACTTCCCACTTAATACCCACGTTGATGTGATGGGTGACATTTATTCATAGCAGCGTTGATGGTGTATTGTGTCTATATTTATTAATATAAAATGAGTCATCATTCCGGAGTGCAAGCATCAATCAGAGAGCCATTCGTTCCTTACTGAGGTACCAGTATATAAATTATTTTATGACACACTGCGACCCAATAACTCAGACCTTCTATTTTTCTCTCCCTAATTAACTTGTAGCCAGTTCCTGCTTCACCATCACACAACAGCGACCAACCAGGAAGGGTGAAGGTAAGCACGTAGAACCTCCCAGGCATGTGATGCCAGCTGACCGCATTTTATTTATTTATTTATTTTTACATTGCTGCGCAGACATATTCAGGGGTAACGTCACACTCAGAGGATGGCACTATCCGTCCTCTCATATGCACAGCCTCACAGACACACATGATTGGCTAATGTAAGTGACTGGGAATAGATCGTATGGCATCAGTTACTCCCTGAAACCGCGGCCAGTTAGCTCTCACGGTCTCCTGGCCGTGGATGGCTGCATTCAATACCCGAGGTGCAAACTCTCGGACGATAGTGGCGCACCCTGTAAGTCAGAATTTATAAGCTGTTTTAAGTAATTTGTTGATCCAAATTAATCCAAGTTCTACTGTATGCTAACGATAAAGTTAGCTGCGTACCACAAAGTCGTTGAAATACCAACGGTACTCATTGAATCCATCTTCTTTTATGAACTGACGCTGTAGAAAAGTGGTAGAATTTATAAGACTGGCTCTCCGATTGATGATTACACTCTAAAACAGAACACTGACCCATTTTATACCCATAACTGTAGTCACGCTACGCCGTCACCGCCATTGTGAATGATTGTTTAGATCCAGCAGAAATGCTACCATGCGCGCGTGATGTCACACCTCGCTACTCTATTCACACCACAGCATTTTAAAAAAAGGTGACCTGGCTCAATAGCTTGAGTGCGTGCTCACATCTATTATTCATTTATACCGATGTCTTTTCCTGCTTTCGCCATCCATCCTTGTTCTGCCGCGTCTTTAATCGTGAGGCGGTTGTTTACTTTATATTGATGACACAATATAAAGTGAGCGCTACAGTGAGCGCTTTTATGTGTCACCGCCACCTGCTGATGGATGGCTTGAGTGATAGGAATTTGTTAGTACAGCATCTAGAAAGACTCCCGAGTCCCACTTTTGACAAAAGCAATGTTTGTCAATGGCAGTGTGTTTCCCAGACTACTAAACAATCGAGCGCACACACTTTAACTGCCTCCTCCTACCTCTGGGACAGTAAGGAGGGGGAGGATAACTGAGCTCCTGAGGTAAAAATCATGTTTATGTAATAGGTTGGTGGGAAAACTGCTAAAGCGGATCACGGTGATGTTTCCCCAGCTAACGGAGAGCGTGGATAGATTATTCAGGAAGCGTTCTACAGATTTTAAGAAGGTTCGAACTGCGACAGAGTGATTGTAAATAACGTTTCTGGAGTGTTTCTACTTCATGGTGGTGCTCAGACAATTTTTTTCAGACAAATACCAACATTAAGGAAATATCACCTGTCGGAGCTAGAAATGTTGGAGAAATGTTCTCGGAATGTTCTCGAAACATATTTCCAAATACTTTTCTTGTTTTGGTAAAAATCTGTCACATCCACTTCACAGCAAGAGGGTCCTGGGTTCAAGTCCCGGGCTGGGCGAAGGAGTTTCTGTGTGGATTTTTGCACGTTCTCCCCGTGCTTGTGTGGGTTTCTTCCGGGTATTCCAAGTTTCCTCCCACAGTCCAAAAACATGCACATTAGGCTATTTGGCTGTTCCAAATTGCCCCTGGTGTGAGAGTGAGTGTAAATGGTTGTGTATTTGTTGCCTAGTGATGGTCTGGCAAGCTGTTCGGGTTGTACCAGAGACGGTTGAGATAGGCTCCAGCCTCCTCACGACAGTAGTAGGGTTTACCAGTTCAGGAAATGGATAAATGGTGGATTTCCAGAATTCTCCAAGATATTGGAGGTCATTATTTATCTGAAATAATCAACACCTTGTAAATACATTTTATTTTCACAGAGAGATAAACACTGGAAGCTGACCCTGGTCACTGTGATCACACCAGTCTCAGGAATCTGACCTGATTACACTGAGTGTAGAGGTAGGGGTGGGGGTAAATGCAGGTAAGTTTTTTGTTATTGGTTTGTTATAGCTGATTTTTAGTGACTTTGTGGTTTATTGTCTCATTTTGGTGGAGCTTAACAGCTTTTATTGCAAGAAATAGGCATCATCCGCTATGGTTGAGTTCCAGTTTCGGTAGCGAGAACTGACTAGGAGTTCAGCTCCTCCTGGATGAGACGCTAGTCCATCACAGGTTACCTTCCCAGCGTTTTTACTGGTATCCGTTTATACTGCTGAGTGGACAGCAGCAAGAAGACCTTGCCCAGGGGTCTTAGCACAGTGGGGGTCTAATGGGTATTCAAACCCACAACCTCTCGATCATGAGCCCGGCCGGCACCCTCACCACTACAGCACCAGCCCCAGTATGTTTAAAGCAGTAACCTAATTTTGCCACAGAACCTGATTGATCACCGTAAACAATGTGGAGTTCATGAAGAGTTTTTGTGACTTTGGTGGGGTTCTCTCGGACCAGGTCACATTTTCTTTAGTGCAAGACCTGATATTTTTATACTGCAAGCTGGTGTTCATGTTCATTTGTCTGTAACGTTCCAGTAAAGTGCAAAAACTTTCTCCTGCCATTTTGTGATTACTGAGAACGGGACACTCTCTCTCTCTCTCTCTCTCTCTCTCTCTCTCTCTCTCTCTCTCTCTCTATTGATCTGTTTATATACATATATATGTGTGTGTGTGTGTGTGTGTGTGTGTGTGATCATGTTGATAGGTTCAAGTCTATGTTACCTGGAATAAAATCCTCATTTCTGTCTCTGCTGCCACTTTTTGATTCATGAGGGTCTAAATTTGTGCAGATTTCTCTCAAGTTGCTTTGGGATGATGTCTCTACAAATAAAATTGAGTTGTATTGAATAAGTGTAGCGGCAGTCAGTATTTATTTTTCATGCGGAATAAAAGCCACTCGCTCTTCCAGGCATAGAAAAGGAAATGATCATGGAATAGATATACATACATAAAGGCATTCATCCCGCCTGCCATATAGTGCTGAAATAATCAAGGTTCTCAATGCAGGCTCAATAAAATATGATTTAGTGATTATATTGTTATTATCATGAATAGGTTCCTATAGTTAGCAGGTTTGAGCAATTACCTGAACTGAAAGGGTTTAATAAGCATAATAATAATGTGATGAATGAGAAAAGTATTAGAATAACTAGATCACTATTAAAGTAACCTTAAAATAAGTCATGCCAAAATTTCAAGGTATGACAAAACATATGTAAGATAGAAATCACAGTCAGAAGGAGAGGAAGGTCAGGAAAAAAAAAAAAAGAATCAAAGTGAAACACAGAACTGCCGAACACATGAGGGAAACAAACCACTGATAGCGGAGCTCCCACATGGAGCCCCATAGTCATGGAAAATGGCTTGGATGGTTGTCCCATGTTCGGTCTGGTGTCCGTGCATGCCCACCGCAGACAAGAAGCCCAATAAGGTTGCAGCATCGCTGAGTTAATGCTGATTGGCTATTATGTATTCCTGATTTGCATAACAAGCAGCAAAGAAGGAAAAAAAAATAGTGTATGATTAATAACAATACCGTAACTCCAAAAAAGAGACTCGTACACAATAAAACACACGCAAAGTAACTCAGGTAAGCAGGAAAACTTGCAGGGAAATAAATGTTCATGGAGCAAATCAGAAGCTTCACAGAACACGAACTCGTTAAACGGATAAAGTAACAAGACAGGTGATACAAATGAAGACGGAAATCAGAAAGGCAGTAAAAGGCAAACCTGTAAAGAGAGGTTTATCGGGAGCTCTGCTTTTAGGCAGTGCCTAAATCTATATATTGAAGCTTGGCTGAAAACAAAAGTGAAACTAAAACACAATAAAAACAACAAAGTTGTCCTGGCTGTGCTGAGATGATTAATTAATGACAACTTCCAGGTTAGCAAGAAGGTCTTGAGTTCGATTCCCCGGCTCGGGGCGTTTCTGTGTGGAGTTTGCCTGTTCTCCCCGTGCTTACGTGGGTTTCCTCTGGGTACTCCGGTTTCCTCCCACAGTCCAAAAACATGCACAGTACGCTAATTGGCTGTTCCATATACCCCCTTGGTGTGAGAGTGAGCGTGAATGGTTGTAAGGGTGTTGGCCCTGCAATGGCCTGGTGCGCTGTCCAGGGTGTACCTCGCCTACGCCCAGAGTCGGCTGAGATGGGCAGCTAGTGGACTGAGGGAGCAAGTGAACACTTCCTGTCAAGGCCAGACAAATTAGACAACATAGTTTGAGGTCAAAAAGTACAGTATTTACTCAAGAACCCTGGAAAAAACATGGAAGCTCATTCATTCACTTTGATTTTTCCAGGGTTCTTACGGTACTTTTTGACCTCAAACTATGTTGTCTCCTTTGTCTGGCCTTGACAGGAAGTGTTCACTTGCTCCCTCAGTCCTCTCTCTAAAGTACTCACCAACAAAAAGCATGAAGGCGTAACAAAGAAAAATCTTTTTTCCATTCAGTTTCAACTCCAAAAGCATCTCAGCCTTCATTTGGGCATATTAATGTATTTCTGGCCGGCGTATCGTCCGTCCAGGATGCCAGTGATTAGCTAATCAAAAGATCTGATCTGTACACGCTTCTATTACAAACCCTAAATCACAAGGTAATCCAATTTGGCTGTTGTTATATTGCCATAGTTACGGCTCCTCGCTTCTCGCCACTGATTAGATTGATGGTGCCGAATGCGCTGACTCACGCAGCTGGATATGAGTTCCTGGTACCGTTAATGGACAGTGAAGACATTACCGCTCTCCCAAGCCTTTCTGGGACATCTCTTGGCCAATCAGAGCGTCAGGCAGCCGTCTGTAACCACAGTGACCGAAGGACAAGAACAGATCGTTCAGTGCTGTGGGGAAAATGGCCGGAGTTCGGGTGCTCTCACGTCGTCTGCGCTGTTAAAGAGAGATGGTGAAGTTGCAGTAGACTGTTCACTCCTAGACCGTTTTCACACCTTGTCAACATGTGAGATGCTATTTTTTTTTCCGAGGATGCTGTGATTAAATTTACAGCTTGTATGCAAAAAGTTTGGCACCCCAGTCAAATTATATTTTCCAGACTTTCCAAGGGACCATATTTAAAACCTATTAAAATTCCAAATGAGTAATTATGTGCTGAATAAAACTAATTAAAAAACTAAATTTAAAAGAATTAAACATAAAATGTACTAATTAAATTTGTCATTTTACTCAAAGGGAACAAATTTAAGACCGTATAATAAAAAAGTCACAATTATGCGCATGTATTATTTGTTGTTATTTGTTTCCTGAATTAAACAGAATAAAAACAGAATCATGAAATGTGTAAGGTGCAAAAGTGAAGTATATTGTGCTGACGTTTTTCTCACTCCTTTGCTGAACCGCTTAATCCTACCAGGAGGCGGGGTACACCCTGAACATCTCGCCAAACCTTCGCAGGGCCAGCACAAACAAACAACCATTCACACTCACATCCACACCTAGGGGCGATTTGGAACAGCCAGTTAGCCTAATGTGCATGTCTTTGGACTGTAGGAGAAAACCGCAGTACCCAGAGGAAACCCACGCAAGCACAAGGAGAACATACAAACTCCATACAGCAACGCCCTTGTCAAGCCTGGGACCCGAACCCAAGACCTTCTTGCTGTGAGGTGGACGTGCTAACCACTATGCCACCATGCCTCCCATGCTGACATTCTAAATGAACAAAACTATAATCTTATAAAAAATACTCTGTGCCCAAAGGTATATGGACACCTGTTCAATCCTATCCATACAGTGGGGATAGAAAACAATCTCCTCCCCTAAAACTATTCACATTTTCTTGCTTTGCAGCCTGAAATAAAGACAGAGACAAAATACTTTCCAGCTTTATTTACTGAGTGCAACTGATAACAACCAGATGAAAGATATAATAGTAACAGTCCCAGTATTCATCTCATGACTAGTGCCTGTCCGCAACTTTATCCCTGAGATCTTTTAACAGTGCCTTGCAACCCATAGTTGATTATTTGCTTTAGTTAAACTTCCAGGCAATGGAATGCTCTAGGAATAGCTGTTTTATGGAGAACCACTCTGAATAATTACTGATTTGGTTTGCAGTGTGTGATAAGTATTATTATTTTTTTTTTAGCAGGGCGAGATCCTTGAGTCATTTCAGTGATTCTCTTTTTTTATTTTTTATTTTTTTATGAACTGCTGTTATTATACCTTTCACTTGGCTGTGGTAGGTTGAATAAAGTAAATACAGCTGGGAAAATATTTTGTGTGTGTGTGTGTGTGTGTGTGTGTGTGTGTGTGTGTATGTGTGTGTGTGTGTGTTTTTCAGGCTGCAAAGCAACAAGATGTGAATATTTTGAAGGAGGGCGATTCTTTTCTGTAGCCACTGTATGTGAAGGTTAAGTATCCTATTCCAGACTCTAGTTAAACGATACCCTCCACTCTTATTATACGTATTGTTAGGAATTGTTTGGGCCCCTTAGTTACAGTACAGACAAACTGCAGACCATTGTGAGCTTCGAAGCTTGTGGAACAGATTAATAGAAAGCCCATGAACCATGTTACCTTTGGTGTCTATATACTTTTGGCCATATAGGTTTCTTTTGGGAAAGTCTTGAGGAAGGATGAAAAAAGTGATGAGGGAATGTTTCTACCTACGGTACCATGAGTCATGATAGGAACCCGTAACAAATGGTGGTTAATAAATCACTAATACTCGCTTCGATTTATAAGTAAATTATTCAGGATGGTGGGAAAAAAACCACATGCTGGCAGAAATAAGATAAGAAGATAAATGGACTGTTGTCATCATGTTGTTCGGCTCAGTTAATTTCAAAGAACCTTCATTAAAGAAGTTTTGGCGTTTGCACTGAACCCGCAGTCGAATGTGCTCGTACGCAGGGGGAAGCCACGTCTCGTCACGCATGAGGAACACTGCCTCGCATTCTTCTGGCCCTGCTGCTTGATTGAGATGGCAGTGTATGTCCACACTCTAATTGTGTGCGATTTTCTCCGTGTTCAGCTGAGCATGCGGTTGCCATGGAGGCGGGCTGGCAGCACTGGCAGCAGCCCACCGGGAGCTGTAAAGACCCGGAAAGATCTTTATATTTGGGGGAAAAAAAAAACAAAAAACAGGACAAGTATAATAATAAAACGAGTCTAGAACGCAGTTATCCGTAGCCTTGCGGAACAGCTGTGGATTTCTTCTGTCCTCCATTTTTTTCCCCCCCTGTCTGGGTTTTTGTGTGTGTGTGTCTGTCTGCGTCTTCCTCTGTGTGTGTCTTTCTCAGTCTCCTTCTGACATTTCCCCCTTCAATCCATCTCATTTCTTCCAGCTTTAATGACAGTGATTCATCCCGAAAGGACCTTTGGGCTTTTTTTTGGCCTTTCGCACTCAAATTACTCTGAAACTCTGTCAGGAGGTAGCGTTAGGCTGCATCGCAATTCTCTAGTTGACATATAGGGCACTACGTAGGGCGGAAGATGCAGTGACCCGTACTGAAAATAGTGCAGTTTGCAGAAAATAAGCAGTGAGCTTTAGATTCGGGTTCTGGACATTCTCACCTCAGCGCAGTCATGACAAAGGAAGAGTGGAAGCAGTGTTCAAATCTTCACCATCGGATAATAATCATTTGTTTGTTTGTGGGTTTCCGTGTTATATCCGCAGGATATTTTCGCTGTAAAACACTTGAAACTTTCAGTCAAGTCTGTACCCCCCTCCTTCTAGGTCTTCATTTTGGATATGTTGTATATCAGTGTCATATACTACTGCATACGTTTTCACCTGTGTCGGTTGGTTAATTAACTTGTTTGTTTGTTTGTCTGTCTGTTTGTGGGCAAGATATCTCAAAAGGTTATCCACGGATTTGGATGATTTTTTTTCTCTCGATTAGAATGTGATACAAGTAACAAACCATTAACTTTTGGAGGTGATCCGCGCTTGAAATTAATTTTGAAAAAGATTCCCAAAATCTTGAAAAAAGCCCATTTTGTAAGATGCGCCAAAATGTTCATCAGACGCCCACTAGGGGGAGATATTTCATTATAATTATAATTTAATTCATTATAATTATGTTATTATAAAGTTATAATCATCCATTTTTGCTTATCAGCGGTACCTTACACCCTATTAACTCTATGCCCCTCGAGTTAGAATAGAATTAACATTAATACTATTTTTAAACACACACACATATGAATTTATGTATTGACTGAGAAAAAAATGTCAACATTTAATAAAAAATACCATTAACAGTAATTCTGATGAAGGTTTGTACATCTTGGCCTCCTCCAAACAAGCAATTTTATTTATTTATTTATTTATTTATTTTATTTTATTTTATATATATATATATATATTATTTTATTTTTATTTTTTTGTGGTTATGTTTGAATTTAGTTATAGCTTTAAATATGATTTTTTTTTTCTCTTAATTTTTTGAACATAATGTTCTAAGAATAACTTTACCCATATAATGGTTAAATTTTATCATATTTTCAACATGAATTTTAAAAGTCTTCATGAAAAAATACAGTATATCCATTAAATATCTACAACAACAACAATATAATTTGTGTAATAAAACAAATTAACCGTGTATGACTTTCCTGCTGAATTCTTGATTCTGATTGGTCAAAAGCTGTTTGTCCAATAGAGGATATAAAGAACTTATTTTTGTTGACGTTCAACACCAGTAAATGATACGAAAAACATTTTTTTTAATAAGTAGTCCATCTGATCTGTTAGTTATTTTTTCTTTAGGAATCTGTTTTTGGTTTTATTTTTATTTAAAGAAAAAAGAAAAAGAACCGAAATCAGGTTGTAGCTGTAGATTCTCCCTGCTCCGAAAGAATCCTGAAGATCAGTCATTTATCTGGGTGTCCTGAAGCGAACCTCATCTTCATAAACACCCTTCCAGCAATCTGTTCCCCAGGCTTTCTCAGCTGTGTCCCTTTTTATACGGATCCTTTTCTTCCCACCAGTTTTCTATTCCAAACTTTACATACTTGTTTACTCGGAGCCAGAACAAATGGCAGTGCAGAAAGGCCATGCCAGTGTGTGTGTGTGTGAGTGTGTGTGTGTGTGTGTGTGTGTGTGTGTGTGTGTGTGTGTGTGTGTGGGTGTGTGTGTGTGTGTGTGTGTGTGT
>JBCNYH010000005.1:3249681-3259730 GCA_039654325.1 Tandanus tandanus
ACACCCTTCTTCCGATGGCCGACTGCCTTCCTTGTTTCCCTTGATCCTTTCTTATTTTGATTCTTTTTCCCTTTTTCCCTTTTTGGGGCATTCTACATAGTCTCATATAGAGCTGTTTAGAGTTAAGTACATGTAGTGAGGAATTCAGATAATTGCTTTATTAGCATATCTCTGGAGTTAAGGCTTATACGGAAGTTAAGGGAGAGTTACAAATATGGGGCGGAGTTTGCCTCTAATTGGGGCGTGTCTCCGTTGAACACAGTTCTGCCCTTGATTTAATAAATCCTCAAATTATCTCTTGATTTTATAGACAGGAAAGATTAAAAAAAAAAAGCCCTGATTTTAAAGGGTGCTGATTTGTGGTGGCTTTTTTTAATTCTAGTATAATCTGGCAACCATGGAGGCATCAATTATGTGCAAGTGATTTGCATAATGTGGATGGGAAAGACAGAAAATGGACCTCAGCAGGTGCGTAACCTGACTCTGAATACGTGGAACTTTCCCAACAGGAATACTGACACCTTTAGACACCTTGCAGATGCCTAAAAGTCCAGACATCTGCAACACAGATTCTTGTCAGTATCTCTGAATACTGCTCAGTTACTGTATACATATCGGCTGGTTAATGTAATGAACTCGCAATGTACAGATGTGTGCAAAAGTTTGTGCACCCTTCAGACTAAATGAAGATTAACAGCAACGGGATGTTTAGTGTCACGCTTTAGGAACATAGATTAATATAAGACGATAGTGCATGGTTAGCGATTAAAAGCGTTTTTAAACGGGAACGTACACCCAGAATGAGATATGGGGTATCACAGGGGCTGATCCACTTATCAGTGTGTCCTCAAGAGCTGGGATGAAATTGGAGAACCCAGAGGAAATACAGGTGGACGGTAACCCGAGTTCAGGATGAAACCCAGGACCCTGGATCTAGGAGGCTGCAACGCTACCTGCTCCCCCATTAGATAACTTATTAGTGAACTTATACATACTTTTCTTTGGCACGTAACTCAAGATGTTCCTAAGTAATGTTCAGGCACTTACTCTTCTCCACTATGTCCTAAATGAGTTTCTGCTCGAAATGCGCGCGACTCAGCAGTGTGCACTCGTTCAGGTGTCAAAACCGAAAACGCAGTCGATGTGAGACTTCTACTACCTCTACACTTAGCTCAGGCTGTCAAGATGACAAATCACAGGACATAACTTTTCAATCAGAACTTGTTAGAAGAGTTCTTTTTTTCAGCGTTGTAGGGAAGCTAAAGTTTCTAGAGTCCCACACATCCTCCCTCTCTCCTGTCTAAGGATGTTCTTGAACTGCCAATCATGGCCTTAATTAAACCTGGTTTCACTCTGATTCATGTCAAAGTCCAATTAAAAAATGAGTCAAAATTTCTGCCTCTGCAAAACTTCATCATCAGAGCAGAATTTGCTGGAGTAATTATTGTGTCGTGTTTACTGAGGGATGCAATTAAAGCCTTGCTGTTTTTCTAACTGTTGGATTTCTAGCCCTCAGGCAGTTATTGCCGCCGCAGACAGATCCGCCGTGCACGTGGTCGTCTGCACTAGTGCTAACCTTTACCTGTCTTTCCTGTCTGAAATAATAGTCTCATTATTGTTAAAGCGATCACGCCAAGCTTTCAGATCTAACGTTAATCAGTCATGCAAATCCTCATGAATTCTGTCCTGTCCTTCTGCCCACACACGACACATGCAAATCCAGCTCATTTCCCTTCCTATTGCTTTTCACTAATGTGGAATCATAATCAAATCTTTTCTCTCTCTCTCTCTCTCTCTCTCTTTTGCCAACTCCAGAAACAAGGGGTGTGTCTGTCCTTTTTCGCTGATTTGATCTCCGATTTGAAATGTGATCAATCGACTCCCAAAAGTCTCACCAGACACACTGGCCAAGTTGATAGTGACATAGGACACACCCCCTACTAAGGATTGACAGATACACAGGACACACCTTCTTCTCTAAAAGTGACAAACACAGAGACCATGCCTCCTTCAGTGAGATGAACATGCACTAAGACCACCTTAATAAGTCCCACAGATGCAATACCTCCTTAAGTTGAAACCACAACCACAGAGGCCAAGCCTCCTTCGATGAGACTGATACCCATAGAGGCCACGCCTCCTTAGTTGGAAACCAAAACCACAGAGGCCAAGCCTCCTTTCAGGAGACTGATACCCATAGAGGCCAGGCCTCATTAATTGGAAACCAAAACCACAGAGTCAAAGCCTCCTTCGATGAGACTGATACCCATAGAGGCCACGCCTCCTCGAGTGAAAACCAAAAGCACAGAGGCCGTGCCTCCTTCACTTGTTCACTAGGGCTAACAGTGAGAGACCTCACTTCCTTCGCTGGGAATTGACAGGCACATAGGCCACACCTCCTGTAAAGAGACTGACACCAACAGATGCCACACCTCCTTCAGAGTAAACCACAAGCCCAGAAGCCACACCTCCTTCACGTGGGCTAACAGTCACAGAGGAAACTTCCTTTATCATGACTTGCAGTCACAGAGGCCACGCCTCCTTCACTGAGGACTGACAAGCACAGAGGCCACACAACCTTCTGTGGAAATAATAGTAACAGAGACCACGCCTCTTTACTCAGACTAACACTCCCAAAGGCCACACCACTGGCACAGATAATCACAGAGGCCACGCCTCCTTTGCCAAGACTTACAGCCATATAGGCCTTGCCCTCTTTGCCAAGACTTATAGCCACATAGGCCACACCCCCTTTGCCAAGATTTATAGCCATATAGGCAGTTCCTCCTGCACTTAGCACCAACAACTGCAGAGGCCACACCTCCTTTACTGGCACTGATAATCACAGAGGCCACATGTCCTTTACCAAGACTTATAGCCACCTAGGCCACGCCTCCTTCACATAGCACCAACACTCAGAGAGGCCACACCTCCTTTACTGTCATTGCTATTCACAGAGGCTACACCTCTATTGCTGGAAAGACAAACACAGAGGCCACACCTCCTTTCCTGGGACTGGAATGGCCACACCCCCCCTAAGGCCACACCTCCTTCGCTCAGATGTGACAAATAGACACAGGTATGAAGGAAGAGATATACAGTGCCAAATAAAACTCATTTGATTCACACATTTTAAATATAACATCCTAGTAATGAAGAGGTGTGTGAATATGCGTGTGTGTGTGTGTGTGGGGGGGGGGGGTGGGGGGGTTCAGACTGGGAGAGATGTCTGGATCTGTTCAGTCATTATTAGTGAACAACTTTTTCCCCATTCTGAATCTTCGCTTCAGTGTTCGACTCAGACATTTCTGCAACTCTCGCCTAACGAGCAGGTAGACGTGGCCGTCAAATCATCTATTTGCAGCACATTAAGAGTGACACTGCTCCTTCACTCCTCCCCTCCTGTCACTCGTCTCTGCACACTCTCCGTCCTTAATGATAGCTTGTCATGATCCATGCTTGGAATGGGAATCGCATGGCTCGGGACAGACCGATGCCTGTCGTAGTTATAAAATAAAAACTCTGTGTGGGAAACGTAATTCATTTACAGGGTGTTAATTCGGTTAAAAAATAAAACGAGTAATAGGGACATTTGGAGCTTTGGAAATTGAGATGTCTCGGAGAGGAATGTTGTGCACTAACTTAAGCTTGTCATTTGTACAGCTATAATTGGTCACATTACTGCACGCATGATTGGCCATGAAAAGGAAATAAAATATTCATCGCCAGGAAGATCGCAGACGATCCAGCCGTTTTTACCTGGGTCCATGTGTATTTATAAAGTCGGCGCGGTAAACATATTCGCGTGACATGATCGCTCAGCGGCTCCATTTCGAACAACTTTTAGCGTTGGCCTTTGCCTAATTAATTTTCGCCAATATTCTTTCGCCTCCTGATGATTCAAGCCCCCGTCATCTGCATACACAAAAATGTTCGATCAACATGACAGGATCGATCTGTGCCATTTATACAAGCGGCCCGAGCATCCAGCCGTATCAGCTTGCTAATCAGTCTTGCTGAAGATAATTTCATCCTCCTGCATTTACATGCCTTGATTACATGGCTGTACACAGCAATATCTCTCTCTCTCTCTCTCTCTCTCTCTCTCTCTCTCTCTCTCTCTCTCTGTCTGTCTGTCTGTCTGTCTCTCTCTGTCTGTCTCTTGATCTCTTTCAGCTTCTGTCTTCTCTTTCTGCAGCAAGATGTCGGAGAAAACCAGAAGAACTTCGCCGTCTGTTCCCGAACAGCTCCAGACAGCAAAAAAGCTATAAAAAAATGTTGTCAATGACTTTCTTTCTATTACAGTTTCTTCCAGTGAACACACAAAAAAAAGGAGAAAAGAAGCCTTGATTTGCAGCTAAGCTACCCCACGACCCAAACAGGTGCGTCAACAATAGCATCTCGCCGCTAAGAGAGCCCTGAAACACAGTGCAAGCTTGACGTGTTCGGCTTTATTTTTGAACCGTAATAAGACCATCAGGGGCTCCGGCAGTAAATCCGGCGCTGCAGACGGTGATAATTGAAGGCAACAGCAGGTGATCATGATGACTCGTCAAAGAACAACAATCCATCCTAACCTGGTAATCATGCACGGTAAACAGAATTAGCCGCCTGATATCCCGCCACCATTTTGTTTTTGTATTTGTCACATCCTCAGACCAGGGGAGGGAGGAGAAGTCAGGTGAAGGCAGAGTGCTTTTAAAGCCGTTTACGTCACACTTCCTGTTTTCCTGATGACTTTGCGCCTGTTCGCGGATTGCGATTATCACGGGGTGGTTTTATCAGCACGGTGACGAGTCATGAGATCTCCAAAACTGTACCTTCACGACATCACGGTATACCTTGTGTGTGTGCGTATGTGTGTGTATATGTTTTAAATCAATTGCCAAAGTTCATCTCGATATCAGCAGTGAGAGAAATTCTTTTTTATTAATGAGAGTCTGATTATTTTGATCACAGGCACGCGTGCAGCCACGCAGAAATGACTCGGCCGCGCGACTCTTCCAGGCTGTGAATCACGACTCTCTCTCTCTCTCTCTCTCTCTCTCTCTCTCTCTCTCTCTCTTCCCTGAGAAATACTCTGGCATTTTGTCTGTATTATTTATGCTGTGCATTCAGTTCATCGCTCTGCAGCCTGGCCGATGTTGTTTTATGACTGGCACAGATAGACGGCGACGGAATTTTTTTTGTATGTAAGTGAGTCATTCCTAATCGTTGCATGTTCGGCCATGGGAAGACTACAGAGAATAGGAGAACATAAGTCACCTTGCAGGGCGTTCCTGATCCAATGTAACAAAATTGTATTGAAGGAAATGACTACTGTTCCGAAAGAAAGATCGTCTTGTGTTGGAGTGCAACTTGCAATTCATAACAGATGAATCAATTTTGGAGTGGATCCGTGCATGGGATCATGTTGAAAAAAATTCCCGAAATCCCGAAAAATGCCTGTTTTACAGTATGCGTCAGACACCCACTAGGGGGAGACATTTCATTATAACTATGCAAAGTTATAATAATTCATCAACAACTGGCAGAAGTTTCTTAGGTTTTATGAGGGGCCCCTCTAGTAGACGAGGCTATCTATGGTTTTTTTGTTTTTTTGGGGGGAGGTTAGATTTTTTGTCTGAATGGTTTTGAGCAGGATTGCACAACCCAATTTCTGTGAAACTTGGTGGAAGGGTGTAGCATTGGCCAAGGTCCCAATGTTAACGACGCAACATCACGTGGCATGCTAACTCACAAAAGTTACTGCTCGCTCTTGTAGCACACGCATAGCCCTGCCACACTTTGTTCGGTAGCAACAGGAACAGGTCTGGAACATTTTAATTGCACCGTCTAGGGACAAAACATAGCAAATGTAGAAACATGATGACTCCGTATCACAATTCGCATTCAAGGGTAGCAGTAATGTGTAGGTTTGAGGATATGTAGGATTATAATTCTAATAATTTTGGAACTGTACTGTATATCTAGATATGGTTGTGCTTGCAGATTTGCATGTTGTAGAAACAAGACAACTTTTATCCTTGGTGGAGATTTGCGCTCTCTGCAAAGAGAGTCCTACTAGTTGTTATTGGTTTTTCTATATATTTATATAGTATGTATAATAAAATCTACTGTGGAGATCAAAAGTCTTGGTTATCGACCAGGACTGCTTTAATCAGTTATCGAAAAGTTTTTTGTTTTATATATATATTTTTTTTATCATATTTCTCAAAACTTAACCATGAGATTTTTTCAATGCTACAGTATAAGTCCAAAAATAAGAAGTCTTTACTTATTGACTACGAGGGATAATAAATGATGAAACATAGTGGTCAAATTATTATTTTTTTTTTTACTCAAGGCAAAATCCAATATTTCAGTCCAAAGGTTTCAAAAAAATTCACCAGTAAAACTTTGTGTGATGGTCGAAAGGTAGAATCAAACCCCCCCAAAAAAACTATCCAGAAGCAAAGATTCAGGCTTACAAGGACATGATGTTCCAACGAGACATTTTTAATTGAGGGCTAATCAGGACTCGTGAGGACAGAATGGTGATCCAGGCAGTCGGCGATGTTGGCTGTAACTGTTCGAAAAGGCCACTGCAGGTCCAAAGGCAGGATAAATCATTCATTCTTGAAGAATTTAGAGGAGTCTTTCATGCTACAGGCAAGTTTATTGCAGTTCGTTTATTCAATCCTACTGGCATTGCGGGGAGGCTTGAGCCTATCTCAGCCGACTCCAAGTGAAGACGGGGTACACCCTGAACAGCCTGCTAGTCTATTGAACAGCCAGTTAGCCTGATGTGCGTGTCTTTGGACTGTGGGAGGAAACCGGAGTACGCGGAGGAAACCCACACAAGCACCGGGAGAACCAAGGACCTTCTTGCTGTGCAGCAGACATGCTGGCCACTACACCACCCATTATTACTGAAAATCCTTTAGGTTTTTATGCAGAGTAGTGGGACTTCATCCAACCTTTACTGTATACAGTAGGTCATGTGGTCTTAATGTATAGCATCATAATCTTCCTTCAGTGAATCTTTATGCTAAGAAACCCAAACCGGATCCAGCATGACGGGGCTCCTGTGCAGAAAGCAAGCTCTGTGGTTCTTCAAGGTTGGAGTGGAAGAACTTGAGAGTGTCCTGCACAAAGCCCTGATCTCCTCACCAATGTCCTTGAGGTCGAATTATCCCAAATCCCAACAGTCACCATATTCCAAAATCAGATGGAAAGCCTTCCTAGAAGACTGACAGACTGAAAGGATTGACTCTTAAATTGGTTGTTCAACGAGTACCGATGAGTGTGATGGTCAAGTGGTGACACACTTTTGTCCAAATGGTATTCTTGCTCTTCTTTGAGGTTGAGGAACCTAAATCTTGCCAATCTACCGTTCCAACCGGTACACTTTCCGCATGTCAATCAATTTCAAACACCTGAATACACACTGTGCGGAAAATATCATTTTAACCCCCATTACAAACACCATTTTGTGGTTTTTAAATATAATACTTTGGTTCCTTTTGTGTTTCTAAAACGGTAATTTCCTGAAGCATGCTGTGAGGTTTCATTTAAATCAGAAGTGAGAGGGTTTTTTTGTTTTTTTTTCTCAACCGGACACCTGTCAAACTGCCGTCACCTGGCAACCACACCACAAGAAACCCTCGAGTCAGGCTGCGATTTTGATTTTCAGTTCATTTTTGCAATCTGCTGAAGCAGATGTTCGCCGCAGAGAGCCGCGCAAAAAAAAAAAAATAAATAAATAAATAAACGCCTGGCCAGAGGTAGCGAGCTCTGTCAGGCGTGTTAATCAGAAAAGGCCAGGTTCCGTGTCCCAGAATACGGCATGACGATATCTATAAAGACATTTGGTTTCTGTTTGTAACTGCTCGTGTTCGAGTTGTTGTTGTTTGGAGTGCAGCGTGTCCAAGTTCAGCTTGTTCACTTTTTACTTTAAAGTCATTCTCAGGCCCATCTGCTCTATGACTCATATGTACTAATACGCCTTCTTATACCTCACAAAAACCTTTCTAGTCTTTTAGCATAGCATTTTATTTAATTCCAATCTTCTAGTCAAGGTTAGAACACATTCTTTTAAACCGATCAGCAGCTGATCAGCAACCCAGAGCCTCAACCACTGAGCCTTACAGTCTAGGGAAGCCTATCGCAGCCGTCTCCGGGTGAAGGCGGTTTACACCCTAAACAGCTTGCCAGTCCATTGCAGGTCCAACACACACACACACACACACATACACAAATATTCACACTCACATCTAGGGGCGATTTGGAGCAGCCAATCAGCCTAATGTGCATGTCTTTGGACTGTAGGAGGAAACCAGAGCACCCAGAGTAAACAGACGCAAGCACGGGGAGAATATGCAAACTCCACACAAAAACACCCTCGCTAAGCCCAGGACCTTCTTGCTTTGAGGCGAACGTGCTAACCACCACACCGCCGTGCCGCCTCGCAGCCTGAATTCCTGAAGCATAAACCCTGCGTGATGGTTTGACTGCATGAAGTCGAGTTATTTTAATGTTCATCATGAACTTCTCGAGGGTGAATGCAGGTGCACAACGGAGAGAACATCGTCTTATCTTATGAGTTTCTGAGGAAAATAATCTTTAGTAGACGTTACGTAACCTCGGTCACCCAGCCATGAGCGCTTGCAGTATCCATGAAGCTTCAATCAAACCCTTGCACACTTTCCGGAGTTTTATGCATTTCTGCCTGCACCCCCCCCCCCCCAACAATCCCCCCCCCCCCTTCCCCCAAATACCTAAAGTGGGGAAAATGTGACAATTTAATGCTTCCAAAGCTTTCAGACCATCGAAAATCCATTCCAGAAAGGGCGTAAGAGCAGAAGGTAAATCCGAATCTCAAACTTCCTACGTGGCTGCCAAGATCCACAGCAATTTGCCAACAGTGACCGAGCCACTAGGTCACATGGCTACATTTCTAATAGTGTAGAGGGCAGAGAAGAGCTTTCCAAAACTTGTATTGAAAAAAATAGTAATAAAAAATGAACTACTTGGTTGAAATGATCAACATTACAGCATTTAATTAGTTCATTATCAAACATGACGCATGTAACCATAAAGAAACGGACGGTTGTGTTTATTTCCACGACTGGAGCACTTACAGGCATGCTGTTATAGAAAAAACAATCAACGATCAATTAGAAAGTTGTGGCCTTAAAGGAAGTGAAGGAAGTGAAGTCTGAATCATATAATTTTCCGGAGGCGGCACGGTGGCGCATGGTTTAGCACGTCCGCCTCACAGCAAGAAGGTCGTGGCGGTTCCAAATCTCCCCTAGGCTGTGAGTGTGAGTTTGAGTGGTTGTTTGCGTGTTAGCCCTGCAGTGGCCTGGCGAGCGGTCCAGGGAGTATCCCGCCTTCGCACAGAGTCGGCTGAGATGGGCGCCAGCCTCCCCGCGACCCTAATTAGGATTAAGAGGCTGTGAGTGAATGATACTGCTGATGTCGTGCCCTGGCACTGAGTAAATAGGTAAGGCTGTCTGGTATGAACTGATGCTATTTATTTATTTTTCTTCGTGTTTTCTCTCTCAATCATCGTAACATGATTTCCGTTGCCTCGGTTAGCAGTCTCTCCTAAAGGGCACGAGTTTCCTGAAGAACGATAAAAGAACAGTCAAAAGGACTGTTAATATTTAACAACAGCAGCATGTCATGCATTTAATCCTCATAAATACTGCACTGTAGATGGGACCTAGTTTACAAACGAATCTAATTAACATTTATCCTTGAAGAGGCATTCGAATGTTCAAAGGAATGCTAATGCCATTTAAAAAAAAAGGGGGGGGGGGGAGTCAGGGCATGGGGGGAAAAAGAGAAGAGAGATTTGTGGCCTTAATTGCAGAGCAATTTGCAATGACAAAAAAGCCATGAGTGTATCAGTGGTCATCAAGTTCTATCTCAGCCGGTCATAAGGGCCGCTTCATCTCCTCTCTCTCTCTCTCTCTCTCTCTCTCTCTCTCCTTTTTATGTGCTTTTTCTCTTTCTCTCATCCATTCCATTTCTTTCTCTGCCCAATCTCTGTGAATTTACCC
>JBCNYH010000005.1:3268518-3281922 GCA_039654325.1 Tandanus tandanus
CATCCTTCCCTCACTCGTAAACAAGACCCCGAGATACTTGAACTCCTCCACTTGGGGCAAGACCTCATTCCATACCCATATATATATATCCTATGCTATATTGCAGATAAAACTTTATTAATTGAAACTTTATAGTCTCAACATTTCAGTTATTTCAAGGTAACCAGGTTAAAGATTAAGGTCAGAGTGATCTTTACAATATATTTTGGTGCTTTTGAGATAAAATCCAGGCATTTAAAAAAAGTTGAAGGCGCATAAAAATGATTCTTTGAGTTCTGCCAAACGAAAATATCTCGAAATCATTTTGCTCCACCCAGTTAAATTTTGAGCTAATTAGCATACCATGCAAAAAAATTGTATAAATCTCCTCTTTAATTCTGGCTGTTACAAACACTTCATTCTAGACCGACTGCGTCACAAAATGTAAATTAGCATCTAAGAAAACAGCAAGTTTTATAACATACATACAAACATTAAAACTAGCGAATAAATGATGTCTAATAATAACCTGTCATAATATGGGTGTATTGGTATATACTTTTAGCTCTCGGAAGAGATCTGCAGTTATCTGAGCTGAACAATCTCAGAGATCGATTCAAATGTATGCGAACTGACATGCTAGTTCGGAGATACAGTACGCTAGCAGAGCTAATTGAGAGCCATAAGTGTTTGGACAATTTATAAGCTATGAAGTTTAGCTGTTTTGAAATAGTTTAGCCAAGCAAAGAATATTCTTTGGTAATTAGCACATACATTTAGTATATTTAGTTGAAAAGTCAAGTTTGGCATAGCATAAAGGGTAGCACATGCTTAGCATGGATTCTAACTTATGCGTGAAATTTGAAGAAATTCAAATTTTTGTGTTGTTGGAAATCAGAATTGTTGCATGATGTGCAGGTGATATATAACACTCCGGTCTCGATTCTGTGTGACTGAGTATCTGTTTTAAGGAGAGCGAAAGGGAAGTGAAAGAAACGGCAATGTTGATGAAATGAAGTCGACTTTTAAAGATCTCTTCAGTTCAAACGATTCTTTAGTTCAGGGGGGAAAAATACAAATGATCTATTTTCTTTCCGTTTCAGCCCCTCTCAATTAAAAACCCCTGCTTTTCTGCTTTAGCATCAGTTACAGTCACCGCGTGACATTTCTAAAAAAAAAATAAAAAAAATAGAACACAGAGCTGGAGGCCGCCATCACAGGAGGTCTCCTAATTAATCCGATGCTCAAAAGCAGAGTTCCAAAAAAAAAAAAAAACTAAAACCTCCAGCTGTCCGTTATCTTTCCGCCTCTTCATTCTCCTCCTTTTGGAACAGGTATGGAGGGTAAAAATACTTTTTTATTTCTTTCATAATCTTCTCTCGGTGTCTGCCTTATGCATATTTCATGAAGAGCGCTGGATGTAAGAGAGCGCCGGGGATTAATCCACTGTAGGATACTTAGTCCCAGATTAAAATCGTTCACTTCGCAGCAGCACAATTTGCTTCCTATCGATTGCCTGAGGAACGGTGGGGTTGGGGGGGGTGTCCAACTGCAATTCAGGGGTGTTTTATATGTATATATATTACATTTTATTTCTGGGATTATATTAATGTGTGGTGGGAGGTGTATTAATATGGCAAAGAAAATAATGTGTATGGGGGGAAATTTGTAGAATTTCATTACCGTATGAAATATTCCACTCCTTGGTGTCATCAGAACTTTGTGACTTTTCATAAGGCGTTTGCATAAATCAAATATTCATGTCAAGGCCATGTTTAAAGCACGAACGTGACCTGTGATCTGGCCTTCATCCACAAGCAAAAGGAAAAAAAAAACAAAAAAATCCTCCAGCACGTACGTGAGTTACACGTGTGCGAGAGCAGATAAATCGTTCACCTTCTCAAATCTTCCTCCTGCACAAGTTGGAACACAACCAAGCTTCCGCATCAAGTCTTCCCAGCTGCCAATTACAGATGGCTGGAAAACGTCGGAGCTGTTCGAACATCCGAGTTCTGAACGAAAGCGACTTTTCCCTGCTGTGACTACAAGACACGGAACGCGAGGAATCTACAGGAGCCGACAGCCATGCGATCTGCTTTCACATCTCGGAAAACATTCGCGCAAAAAAACAAAATAAAATAAATAAAAATATGTAATAATATTATAATATAAATATAAATAAAATTTAATAATATTATAAAATAAATATATATATATAATGTAATAATATTTTATATGAATGTTTGATGTTTTTAACAAATAAAAAACTAGATTAAGATTAGCAAAAGCATTGCTTTAAACTTCCCAGACTGCAACAGAAATATTGCCTAATTAAGCTCAGGCCCAATTTCCCCTGTACATTAATTGAAACTTGTTTTAAATTGTCTTCCGACAGGGTCAGAGGAGACATTTTTTCTTTTCTTTTTACTTTTACAGAAATGTTAAAGTTACTTTTTGTTTTGTTTTTTTAAAAAGCTTGAGGTGCGCAAACGTTTGCCCTAAATTGTTATTGTCATCACCATCATCACCATCTTCATCTACTTCCACTTGATCCGGGGTCGGGTCATGGGGACAGCAGCCTAAGCGGTAAAGTCCAGACATCCCTCTCCCCAGCCACTTCCTCCAGCTCTTCCGGGGGAAACACAGAGGCATTTACCAGAACAGCCAAGAGACATAGTCTCACCAGTGTGTTCTGGGTCGACCCCGGGGCCTCTCCTCGGTTGGACATTGCCCACCACGGAGATGTTCAGGAGAAATTTACTATTATTACTATTATTATTATTATAATTATTCATTCATTCATTTTCTAAGCCGATTAATATTAATTAGGGTCGCGGGGAGGCTGGTGCCCATCTCAGCCTGAACAACCCTGTTTCGCTCCTTTGTGAAGATGACGTCCCTGACATCGAGTTTGGCACTGAGTCAGAACACCAGATGGTTCTCTTCCATTAAAGGGAGCCGATAATGGGTTTTCCAGAATCCATTTGTGGGTTTTTTTCCCCCCCAACTTGGTTTATCCTAATAATTGCCTCATTCTTGAGTTTCTGGAGTTGATTAAATTAATGCACATCCTATTAGGCTCTGTGTATTTCTATTTAGCATGAAGCACTGAAGCAAAAGTCAGAAAATAAGGCTTGTGGGTATTTTATTCAATATTTTTTGCTTATCTCTCTCTCTGTCTCAGTCAGTAGTCACCATCTGGGATGCTGTGGTCAACATGATGCCGTTGCTCGGGACCACAATCCCTGGTGCGGAAAGACACTGACAACCTACTGCACTATTCTGCCATGAGAGTCAGCATGGGATTTTTGCTTATGGACTCAGATATACAGTTTCACATGTGATCAGATGTGTTTCCGACATGACTGTAAGCAAGAGGTGTAATAATGAAACTGCACGACGGACCCCAGGTGTGAAAAATCCGGAGGTGAAAATCATCACATTTTAAATAAAAATTCGGTGCTAATGTGGTAAAATGTGTCGGAACAAACGTGTGAAACGTGAAAATCAAGGAGGAAAATCGCCAGGAAAATAAAACTGCACGTGAAATTTGTACGAAGTATGTGTCCCAGGACCACATGTGTAAATTTCATGCATGTGATTTTCTCTAAGAAATCAAATGAGCTCAGTGCTTACAACTTCATTTTCCACTCAATGGTGACATCATAAGGTGATTCTGTACTGCCGACATATCTCTACTTCTGCCTTCTAGACAGAGCATGGCTTTGGTAGTGGAATGTTTTAAATGCTAATGCTAAATGAAACACGGCGCAAAGCTGTAAGCTCGCTACATTATAACTCGTTCTTGCCACTGTCTGAGGAAGAGCTTGGGAAGAAAGAAGGGAAGAGAGACGAGAATGACTTTCCCTGCCTGCAGCCAGATAAGGACGTTAGCTAATTTACTCGAATCAAATTTGCTAGCTGGCTTGCGTAAGTGTTCAGCCAGCGGCAGTAGTCACCGATTGTTGGTCAAATGTGATTTCTGAAGAACCCCCGCCCCTCCTAATCAATCATTAGCTAATTATACAAATTACATCTGTTTGTAATACAGTAACATGTCAAAACCGGTTTAAAAATCTGTTGAACACAGAGCAGAGATCTTCGAAAAACATCAGACATGAATTATATGGAGCGTTTTGTGGGATAATTAAGACGGGGAATGATAAACACATTCGCGAAAATAAAATAAAAAATACAAATAAATAAAATAAAAAGCCTCGCGAATGAGAGTCGCATATCTTGGCTACATTCCAAATCTGCTTCAAACTCGGTAATGTTTATGAAGTTGGCGGCAGAGTAGAGCAGGCTAAGAATGAGACACAACTCAACAACTGATGCTTTTCTGTAAGGGACTGAGATTCTGACGGAGAATGTAGCACATGGACCCTATATGGGTGCTGGTTTTAATTACCCATGTGCTCGACTTAATTCAGTTCAGTATTACGTGGATGTAATCAAATTTTGAAGGATTTTCAGGATGACTGGGATTTGACCTTTCAAGGTCAAAGGTAATCGTCTCATTTGAAAGTCCATATATGGTCTCCTATCAGTGTTCTATAGTAATGGCATGTCTATCAGCACTCGATTTAAAGTTATAAGCGCTCAATCTACAAAGATTTGTGACCTTGCTCTGACCTTCACCTTTGACCTTTATATTCCAAAATCAAATAATCTTTCAGACTAAGGTGGGGTAGTGTTCCCACCAAGTTTGGTGAAAATCCATGCATAGGTGGGGTCTCTGTTGGGCGGAGATCTGAATCTGGAGATCTGCATCTGCATTTGGATTTGAACCAAGGTGGGTGTGGCTTATATGAAGTTACCGTTAAAGTAAATCTTCAGTTTCTTATCCAGTTTTTATCTGAGTAAGCTTCATATCTGACAGCTTAGTCACACCTACATTAAGGTAAAACTCTGCTTCTGTGCCCTTTGTTGGATCCCAAACCAATACAAACCTTGAAAAGACCGAAATATTCCGCCTACTATTTGTATCTCTGTAGAACACATTACATCTCTATTATAGATGCACGAATACAAAATATCGCACTATTCTATTTATGAGAAAGTACTTGAAGTGCTGGGAATGCATCCTGGGAAGAAAAAGGGTTCCCCAAAGTACAGGATTTTGAGAGCGCCTCCAAAGAGTCGTTGATTTCTTTGCCGTTTTAATGAGGTCTCCAGTGAAGACGTCCATTTTTGGCGTGTAGGTCTACAGGGGGTTTATTTTTAAGAGCAAGCTCTTACCTGTGCAATTCCCCTGAGAGTCACTCCACTCACCATGCCATAGCTGTTCCTAATGGAGAACAAAAGAAAAAAGGGGTAGGGGGGTGGGGGTTGTCCTGTCCGCCTCCGGCACACTTCATTTCATGAAAAGAGAAAGTAAAAGGAAATGATGAGGCCGACAGCGAATTCCGACCACAATAACAATTAATGAATGAAGTGAACCTAAAAGAAAACTGACGTGATGTGTGTAATTTCATTATTTCTTACCAAATAAAGTCTCCATTAAGATATCTTTATTGTTATGCCGAGTCAAGTCGAATTATTAGTCGGAGTATGAAAGTTTGGCTGGCTTTTAGGTTTCGTCTGAGATAATTAGACTTTCAATAAAACTTGATGTTACATTTACAACAATCCCTCACTAATGTCTTTTAATCCATATTAAATGCAGTCTCGCCTTTCGCTGAAGGATTTTCTCATTCGATTGGATAAAAGATTTAAAATCCCTCAACTCGAACTGAGAGGCTCTTAATGCGACAGCGGACAAATTGCCGTTTTGTCTCGTACAACTTAGAATCCTTCATTTTTCTCCCGACAGAAACATTCGGGCTTCACTCACCATGACTCACTTCAACTACACACATCTACAACACCATTTCAGAGAAACTTCAAGTCAAACAAATGTCCTGTCTTCTCTCTAATTAAACGAGACGAAACTCCATTTCCCAGAATCCGCAGCCTCTAGCCCCATCTCCCCTGACGACCTTCAATCACCTTCATTACAATTGCTCTGCTTTCTGATTGGCTGCACCTGTTGCTCATTCTCACCTCAAGCAGTTTGCTACATTGCTAAGTCCTTTTCTCCCCCAGAATCCTCAGCCTACAGCCACACCCTCTTCACCCCACTAACTTTCAAGTATACCTGCTGTTGCCTTACACTCATCTTAACCAGTCAGCATCTTTGGTAAGTCTTCTTTCCCAGAACACTCAACCTATTACCTCTTATAATACTAACTTCCCTGGTCCCAACAAGTCACCAACATTCAACTCGATATACTCAACTATGCATTCCCATCCCACATCCCAGCATGCATTGAGCCATGTCTTTACCTGAGTGGGTTGCAAACCCTATGCAGAACCTATTCCTTCGGACATACATCCAGTTGACCTAACATCTTTATACTGTGGGAGGAAACCAGAGTACCCAGAGGAAACCCACACAAGCACAGCAAGAACATTTACATTGATGTAATTCGGCAGACGCTCTTATCCAATCCAATTATCATTTGTATACAACTGCAATA
Source organism: Tandanus tandanus (assembly GCA_039654325.1). Classification (NCBI taxonomy): domain Eukaryota; kingdom Metazoa; phylum Chordata; class Actinopteri; order Siluriformes; family Plotosidae; genus Tandanus; species Tandanus tandanus. The sequence continues at coordinate 3,275,019 of JBCNYH010000005.1, forward strand.
GAGGGTTAAGGGCCTTGCTCAAGGGCTCAACAGTGGTGGTACTGGGGATTGAACCCCCGACCTTCGGATCAGTAACCCATTGCCTTAACCACTGAACTGCCCCAAACTTCACACAGAACACAGGGCTCGAACCCAGGACCTTATTGTTGTGAGGCCAGAGTGCTAACCACCAATCCACCTAAACATATTGCTATCTATCTATCTATCTATCTATCTATCTATCTATCTATCTATCTATCTATCTGTCTGTCTGTCTGTCTGTCTGTCTGTCTGTCTGTCTGTCTGTCAATTTATTAATTGATCAGCAGTGGTCAAATTTGACCAAATGTGGTTTATTTTTCAACATAGTCTCCCCTGCGGTCTACTCACTTCTTCCATCAGTGTTGCAGCACTTGGATCCCTTTGCTGTCGAAGCTCTAATCCTGTTAAATTAAATAGGTTACAAAGTTAATAAGAAACTTTATTCAATACTGTTTTTATTGATCACTAATTGCACACATGAAATTTAGTGAGGTCTGCCGGGAGCCCAACAGCAACTGTCCTCAGTCGGCACTTCGCAAACAGCCGCTCACTGCACAGAGGGACTTGTGTTCATGTAGCATGCTTTAGCTGTAGGGATTTCCCGGTAAACCGGGGCAGTGGTGGCCCGGTGGTAAGGTGCTGGATTACTGATCCCAAGGTCCCACTGCCAACGGGTTGTCATTGCTGTCCCCACCAGTGCAGCTAAGTGGGTTATCAAAGGCCGGCCGTGTCTCTCTCTGTCTGTGGTGAGAGGAATGTAAAAGAACCATTGCTGATTTTCGTCAAGAGTAGCTGCATAGCCGTCAGCGTGTTTCTGCCCTGCGATGGCCTGGCGAGCTGTCCAGGGTGTACTCCGCCCTCGTCCAGAGTCGGCTGAGATGGGCGCCAGCCTCCCCGCGACGCTAATTAGGATTAAGCGATTCAGAAAATGAATGATTGAATTTTATTTCTCCTGTTGCTAACTTTTTGCAACTTTTTGGTCACATGATCATAACATGAATGTGGTACATACCTGTGCAAAGCCTGATAGCTTTCTGTACTCTACATTAAACCCCGAGACGAATCACTTTCATAAAAATTCCGTTGAAATATCAGCTGTGTTTTAAACTCAGCTTGTTTTTTTTTTTTTTTAAGTTTAGTGAGGAATGATAGCAATAAATAATACCAGATCATAGATCATACAAAAAAAAGAAAGAAAGAAAGAAATACCCGAGATACTATAGTAAAATTACATTACTTCACATTTACAGAGCACTAATCCAGTCTGAGCAGAGCGATAGTCTGAAACTGGGCTTCATAGAATCCGATCAATAGCATTAATAGCTAGACTTTTCCAATGATTAAATTCTAAACTTCATTTTCAAGTGCGCAACATCTATTCAGATCCTCTCTGTTTACAAAAAAAAAAAAAAAAAAAATGCTCTCTCCAAGCAGTTCTTTCTTAAATAGTTCCAAAATAAGAAGCTCTTGACTTCTTGTCATCGTGGTGTTTCGCCTGCCGAATATTCTGACGAGTTGGGAAGCAATTTCCAGGTAGGAATGTATGCCCTTTCTCTGGTTCACTCGAGGACGCCAAGGGTGCTCCGACTTCAGAAGTCACTCGTCAACTGCAGAAGGGGGAGGGGTGGGGGGTGTTCGGTGTCTGCCTGCTGTATTTTAATGAACAGGTGTTAATTTACTGTTCGAAAACTCCTCATGTCTCTGGTCATTACAAGCCTCTGTGCCTCAGAAAATGCCACAATACCTTGCTGGGGTAAAGAACTTGCTGTGTCCATCTTGGGATCCAATTAGGAAAAGATGTGTCACTGTTGGTCTCCGGAGATGCCTGTCATCCTTGGTTTAAAAAAGAAAAGGTATTTGCTGCAGCCCGTGGCCTGTGCACTGCTTCCATCAGTCCTGCACCGGATGACACCAGGATTACGCCAGAAAATACACGCCGACCGGACAGGCACTATTCCACTGGACAGTGGGGTCCTCCTTTTTTGGAGGGTAATAAAAATATTCCCTTATATTTCCTTCTACAAGCCCAGACGCCTCATTTGAACCAAACTCAGTCTCAGTCTACTGCTTGGAACTACTGACCTTTATAGCACTCAACACTCCGGTCTGTGGTATAATGCGGTGGGAGATCCATAAAAGGATTTCGGACGGATTTAGATGTTCCCCTAAGTCAAATAGAGCGATCCTGCTGTCGTTCTCCCAGCTGGCTTTACCACCTTACTTCCTCCAAATTCATCTTTGGGTTCTCATCAGTACTCCACAGCTGCCCAGGTGTGAACATAGCTCACTCTGGAATCGAAAAGAGCACAAATCTCATCTCAGGATCAACGGTGTTATGGATATTCTTCATTCCAGCTGTGGATCTTCAGGTTAATAAATATTTTAGTGCTGTAATCATGGGTAGATTTGGATATTCCCCGCCTCCGATACAACCTGGTATGCGAAAAAAAAAGTATTTAATAAATTCATAAAGATGGTAGCAACATTAATTCTTGCTGGGATTTTACATGAAGCAGGAAACATAAAACCAAAAACCATATAAAAACAAAAAAAAAAGTTTTAATAGCCATGAGCAACAATATGAAATTTCTACCTGGATGTTGTACCAAAGGGGCGGCACGGTGGCGTAGCTGTTAGCACGTCTGCCTCACAGCAAGAAGATCCTGGGTCCCAGGTGTGTTTCTGTGTGGATGTTCTCCACGTGCTTGGATGGGTTTCATCCAGGTACCCTGGTTTCTAACTGGCTCTTCCAGATTTCCCCTTTGAAACATGATGTGTGTAAGGTTGTATGTTTTGGCCCTGTGATGGTCTGGCGAGCTGGATGGCTAGATGGATGGAAATGTGATGAGATTTCCAACTCTTCCTGTTTCACGTTATTCATTCATTTTCTAGGCTGCTCGATCCTAATTAGGGTCGCTGGGAGGCTGGCACCCATCGGAGTCGACTCTGGGCGAGGACGGGGTACACCCTGGACAGCACGCCAGACCATCGCAGTGCCAGCACACACTCACACACACAACCATTTACGCTCACCCTCACAGCAAGGGGTGATTTGGAACAGCCAATCAGCCTACTGTGCATGTTTTTGGACTGTGTGAGGAAACCGGAGTACCCGGAGGAAACCCACGCAAGCACGGGGAGAACATGCAAACTAAGCACTGCGCCACCGTGCTGCCGTATCACGTTATTACTTGTTTAAATGTGAGATGAAGAGTTCATCACTGACTACTCGAACAACCACCAAGGATTTGTGCTGTGGGCATAAAAGGCACTGGACTTACTCAAAGTTGCAAAAATATATTGCACCATAACTTTATAAAATGCAAATTAAATCATAAAAAATGCACAAAATGAGCTTCGGGGAAAACAAACCTCTTTCATCCTCTCAGCATTCTATGTCTGGTTATCGCTTTGAACTGCAATGAGATACTGCCGAGATGCTCAATGACTTCATACCTTTACTATTTACTGATGTAATTCAGAACTTGCTCTACCCTGTTCTCAGGGAGTCCGCATTTCTGCCCTTTCCCAGCAAGTAAAACACTCCAGGCAGGCGCTCAGAATCTTATAACACTCCGATCACCGAGATTAAGCATTTTAGGAGCTGGAAGAGAGTTAAGATTGCTTTAGATTGAGGAAAAGCTTTGTGTTGGAAGCCAGTGTCTGATAAGGGGGGTCGGAATGGCTGATGATTTTTCCGCATCATGAAAGTTGAACAGAAATGCCAGAAATTCTAAAAATCTTGTCAATATCCTTTCCCTTGTCATAACATTCCGCATAATATTTGCATTTTCTTTCCTCTGGCATGCTTCGCTTCAGTTCAGGTGTCTAATGATCGGACCCATACCTCATATAGCTCCTAGTGCAGCTTGGCAACATGGCATGGTACGCCTGGGAAGATACTTCACCAAGCATTGCTTACTTTTCTTGATTTCTTTTTTTTTTGTTGTTGTTGTTGTTGTTGGGAGAAATCAACCCAGTAAGAAAGTTTCATTTCCATAGTGATGAATTTCGTATGTAACAGTTAAGAACGGTTGAGATTTGAGTGAGGGTGTCACGTCTACATTCCATTCCTCACCTGGCATACACGCCTCTGGGTTTTTTTTTTAACTTTCTATTTATTGATTTTCTCCTGATTGTCATTCCCAGCTTAGTCGTAGTTGTAGCCATTCCCACCCATCAAGAAGTTCTTCCCTATCACATGACAGCTACCCAACCAAAGAGGGTGAGGCAGGCACATGCTTTCTCCAAGACGTGGTTCCAACTGACCACAATTAAAAAAATAAAAATAAATAACAACTGCTGTGCATGCATTTTCAGGTGCAGCCTAACACACTCGAAGGAAAACACTATTACAGATGCCCATGATTGGCTGTTGTCACTTGTGATTGGCAGGGGACAGTGTAGACAGACTCCTCCAGTCGGCGCCTCTGGGCTCCCAGCCACGGATGGCTGCATCCACCGACTGACTGTTTTTAATATAAACACATCTTTAACATCCGTCTAAAACCGTATCGGTGCCATTTATCAATATATAGGGTTGTGGCAGAAGCTGGAGCCAACCCCGGCTGACTTTGTGCGAGAGGCGTGTACACCATAAACAGGTTGCTAGTCTATGATGCGACAAATGTAACCACTAAGCCACCTTATCACCCTATGTCTACAGCAACAAAAACAACATAAAAATTTAACTATTATGATATTTTAATACAATGTGCAAAATAATATATCAATGTACCATATTACACACGTTTTACCTCGGTGGTGTTTCTTCCTTAAATGGAGGATGCTACGTTCACTGCAATGTCTGGGAAGTTTTTCCATTGCGTTGAACTTCTCAGTGAGCTGGCGTACACATTTCAATGGGTTCAGACAATGCCATGCCGTACAGCAGCGGTACATCAGGCAAAAAGAAAGAGCAGGGCGTCAATACAAAAACGATATATTGAATTTTGCCAGTAGGTGGAGCTTTGAGTACGACAGGCAGCGGTATCTTTCATACACAACAGGATGTAGCTTTATTCCGAGTTTATTTCGCCTGTTTGCAATGTGTTGTTTTCTTTTAAATTTGTTCAGTAGTAAATAAGGAACAGAACCCTGGGGTCCCTCTGATTCTTCTTGGTATTGTACGTTGAGTTCCGGTTCTGTCGATACTCTGATGTATAACTTGTTCCTTATGGACGCACCCTTCTGATTTGTTTGTATTGGTTTCCTTTAATAATACTTAAACATAGACTTCTATTCTTTTGTCAGTTTATCCATACAAACCATATGGTGGAATTATAGCTTTCTTTTAAGTGACTTGATGGGATATTTTATTGGCATTAGCTATAGATTTAGCATCAAATCACTTTCAGCGCATGTTTTATTATTGGTAATAATCCGTACACCTTTTTGCGTTTGAATAAACCCGATGCTGTTTCCCTTCACGGTGTGAGATGTGTATTAAGCATTAGGTAGCTGGGACAACAGAGCTCTATCAGTGTTTACTTCTTTCAGGGTCCTGCTGTGGAGCAGCTTTTAGCTCCAAAAAGCGAGAGATCGTTATTGGGCTATAATTAAGCGCTGGTGAACTGAGCGCTCCCCGCTTTTTTCTTTCCATGCTTGTTGTTCAAAGGCAAAAACTCACTCGTTTCGCTTCACGCCGCTTTCTTCTTACGTCTCATCAGCAAATATGAGCAAATCAGCCCCAATGGGCCGAAAGTAGGCGAGCCAGTTCAACCATGTTGTATTTCTTTACCAGGAGTAATAATAATTATTATTATATATAATATTTATTTTTGTCATTTTGAAGATTTCTTCTTTTTGTTCTCTTCATATTTACACAAAGTAAAAAAAAATAAATCTTTACTTTCTTTCTTACCAGTTCAGTGTTCACACGCTGAATGTAGACACGTCTGAGACGGTTTAGAGTGTCTAGACGACCGTCTTTAAACATTTTATGCTTCGAGCACAAAAGTCAGGCATCGGCATTGTGGATGTTGGAAGGAAATGAAGAAAGGACCTGCAGGAATAAAGCTATTTTATCATCATGGTTTTAATTAGCTCTGTTAAGCTGGAATATTTGATAAGTTGTTTTAGAAAGGAAAGAGTCTCACCGATAAGCTGACCATCTGCTACAAGTCTTTAATTACTGCGTACTGTATCATATCTTATACTACATTATAGTAAAATATAAGATATATACCAACTCTATATTATTTTTAGACCACCCCACAGCAAGACGGTCCCGGGTTCGAGTCCTGGGCTCGGCGAAGGCGTCTCTGTGTGGAGTTTGCATGTTCTCTCCGTGCTTGCATGGGTTTCCTCTGGGTACTCCAGTATCCTCCAGCAGTCCAAAAACATGCACATTAGGCTAAGTAGCTGTTCCAAATTGCCCCTGGGTGTGAGTGTGAGTATAAATGGTTGTGTGTGTGTGGTCTGGCGAGCTGTTCAGGGTGTTTTACTCAGTGTCGGCTGAGATAGGCTCCAACCTCCCTGTGACGGTAGTAGGATTACAGGTTTGGCAAAGGAGGCAGTGAGTGAGTGAGATTTATGTCTTTCATAACGTTACATAATTTACACTTATAGAGGCATATTTATGAAATGTTTCTCAGAATAGTTTTTTTCTATTATTAATATTATTATTTAAAGTTTTAACCCTGTTTCAGGGCGGCACGGTGGCGCAGTGCTTAGCCCGTTCGCCTCACAGCAAGAAGGTCCTGGGTTCTGGGTCCTGGGTCCTGGGTGTGAGTTTCGTCCAAGTACTCCAGTTTCCTCCCACAGTCCAAAAACATGCACAGTAGGCTCACTGGCTGTTCCAAATCGCCCCTATGTGTGTGTGTGTGTGTGTGTGTGTGTGTGTGTGTGTGTGTGTGTGTGTGTGTGTGTGTGTGTGTGTGTG
>JBCNYH010000005.1:3293647-3313640 GCA_039654325.1 Tandanus tandanus
ACACACACACACACACACACACACACACACACACACACACACACACACACACACACACACACACACACGCACACACATGCACGTGCGTGCACTCACATGTACACTGAGGACTTGTGGCATTTAAAAACCTTGTTTTAAGAATAAATCTGAATAAATCTCTTGTAAAGTCGTTTTTAATAGACTATAGTGCCACGTCCGTGTCTTTACTGTAGCGCTTCCTACGTCTTTTACCTGCTGGGATTTACTCACAGTAAATGTCACTTGGCACACAGAGTAGAATTTATTTATTTTTTTAAATCAAGCAATTTTCCTGAGCTGAATGAACAGCATGTGCAGCGTACAAGATCTGCACTTGTCACCAGAATTGAGCTGTCTGTCAAAATCGCTCTGACAAAATGTGGCCATCAAGGGAAGCAGCGATTAGGGGGCCAAGCATTTTCCCCAGAATCCACTAATCAGCACTTGATCTCAAGGAAACATGAAGACCTTGACGAGATATTACCTGACGTCATATTTTTATTGTCCTTTCGGGTTGTAATTGAACTGAAATGTTGGTTGAATTTAGGGTACACACCACTTACTGTTCGGCGACCAAGCCATCAGATTCGTCTCACGTATCCACGAAATCTAGGAATCGTTTCTTGTTTGGATTTGGTGATGGATGCTGTGCTTCAGATTACATGCTGGAAAGATATTGTTGTAAAATTCGAAATGCCGAGAAACAGAAGGGCACAAATTGACAATTTGTTGAACGTGGCACGGGTGGCACGGTGGCGCAGTGGTTAGCACATCGACCTCACAGCAAGGAGGTCCTGGGTTCGATTCCCAGGCTCGGCCGTTTCTGTGCGGAGTTTGCATGTTCTCCCTGTGCTTGTGTGGGTTTCCTCCGGGTACTCCGGTTTCCTCCCACAGTCCAAAAACATGCACAGTAGGCTAATTGGCTGTTCCAGATCACCCCTAGGTGTGAGTGTGAGTGTTTGCCCTGCGATGGCCTGACGAACTGTACTCCGCCCTCACCCGTAGTCGGCTGAGATGGGCGCCAGCCTCCCCGCGACCCTAATTAAGATTAAGAGGTTTAGAAAATTAATGAAATGTATGTGGCTTGGGCCAAAAATCCAAAATTGGTCGTGTTGGAGGGCTGAAGTGATGTGCTATGGGTTGTCATGGATGCTCATTGCAGAAGAAGAAGAAGCACAGACCACTTAGCAGAGGGGCCCCCCCACCAGGGGCCACATTCTGTGTCCTGGTTCTTTGTCTCTTGGACTGTCACAATGTCGAACCAGTGCATCACATGACCTACCCACTCTGTGATGATGTCACAGAGAGGATTGCTTCCACGCCGGGACGTCCCAGCGTCAGAGCTTGACACACTGGTTTCTATAGTTTCTGTATTATGTTCACACGCAGGGTGCCATTACATATACACCTCACCACGCACACAGGAAGAAAGTTTACACTGCTTATCTATGGTTAGCAGAACATTTCAGCGTTCACGCTGAAGAAGGGATTTTAATGAAATTGTGTAAATTATAATATAAAATTTGTGACTCTTGGTATTTTGTTTCATCAGCCACTGCGCCCGCCCCAACCTTTTTTAAGCCCCGCTCTGCCACATTTCCCGTCATTAGAGTCTGACAAAACCTGCCACTTCTTCATTTTCCTTAACAGCTTCCTCGCAGTGGAAAATCTGTCACCGCGTGACGCCCGAGTCCGGCGAGCTGGATATGAGGCTCAGAGAAAAAGGTGAGTTTAATTTTATCTTTATCATACACCTCTTACACCAACAGCTTTATTTTATCACCTACTGTACAACAAAATGTCTAAAAACATAAAGAAAGAAAAAAAAAATCCTGCATATATACAGAGATGAAAAGAATTTTAATGAACAGCAAATTTAAATCAAAAGTCAGATTTTTCTTCCTGATTATGATTTACATATCTGCTAATGATATCAGTAAACTTACTACACTCCAAAGTGGTTATTTAGAAAGTCGGGGAGAGGGGCGGGCCTTAGATAAACACACCCCATATCAAGTTTCTTCTTTATCTTCAAAAAATTATTATTATTATTATTATTATTATTATTGTTATTATCATTATTATTATTATTATTATTATTATTATTATTATTATTATTATTGTTATTATTATTATTATTATTATTATCATTGTTGTTGTTATTATTTTCATCATTATTATTATTATTATTATCATTGTTGTTATTATTATTATTATTATTATTATTGTTGTTGTTATTATCATTATTATTATTATTATTATTATTATCATTGTTGTTGTTATTATTATTATTATTATTATTATTATTATTATTATTATTATCATTGTTGTTGTTGTTGTTGTTATTATTATTATTATTATTTTGCAGCTTTTTTAAACAGTAGTGCTATATACAACAACATGTACTGAATCTTATCAAGTTCACATGTGCTTGCCATCAACCTGATAGTAGTCGTGGTGCCAACATTCCATATATGGTGTCACCTTTGTGTTAGTTTTTTAAGTAGAGTAAGGGGCGCACCTTTCAGAGGCAGGCCTTATTGCCCATTAAGGGTCTTCGTGAGTGGGTGAGTAAGTAAGAAATAAAAAAATGATCTATATATTATAATATAAACACACTAGAGGTATTATATATAAAGATACCATAATATAAACACTAATATAAATGAGTAAATAAATAATTTGCGGTTCCAAATTGCCCCTAGGTGTGAGTGTGAGTGTGAATCGTTGTGTGTGTGTTGCCCTGCGATGGTCGGGCGAGCTGTTCAGGGTGTACCCCACCTTCGCCCAGAGTCAGGTGTGATGGGCGCCAGCCCCCCCGTGACCCTAATTAGGATTGAGCGGCTTAGAAAAAGAATGATTAAATTAATAAACAAACAAACAAACAAACAAATAAATAAATAAATAAATAAAATATTATGAATACACTGGAGATATAAATATAATATATAAAAATATAAATGCTAATATAAATATAATGCAAAACAATACGTGCAAGAATATCACTATAATTCCATTTTTATAAATTATAAATAAATTTAAATAAATAACAACAAACAAAAATACACAGCTTCACTTTTCTGTGTATGAGAGTGTAGCTAAAAAAATTCAAACACAGGTGCGTGCAGCGTATTTCAAATGTTCTGTGAAAATCTCACAAAAAAAATATACAGAAATCACTGGGAGAGCGCAAACCTCTACCCAGCCCAGAAAATGTCAAAAATCATCCTTTCTTACAGTGTTGAAGAATTCTTTAAAAAAAAAAAAAAAAAAATCCTGGATCCAGAATTTAATCCGGATCATCTCCAAAAATCTAAAGGAGGCTTCCTTGTCCAAAGCTGCGCCTCTGGTAGAAACTTCATGAATATGCAAACATAAGTTTTTGTGTAAAGGAAGTAATCCTTTGTGGAGGATATAATATAAAATATTAAACATCATTTTGGATAAACAGCCTTTGAATGTGAGGAAGTACATTTATTAATGTTTGAGTGTGTAGATAAAAGATGGAATAGTGCATTCTTGTTAAATTAATCTCATTATTTATGAATAACATTATTCCTTATTAGTAAATAATGCAGCTGAGGAATAAAAGCCTGTTTTTGAAACAAAAGGAAATCTGTTGTTGTTGTTAGTTTGCTGCCGTCGTCAGTATTTAACAGAAGAATAAAAACGATTTCTTTTTCAATGTCAGTAAATCTACCACGAGTGATAATATCGCGGATTAATTAGCAGCGGTTGGATGTGGAATTGGTGTTTCTGGGAAAATGCCGGAGGTTGTTTTGGGGTGAATAAAGTCATTTGTAGAAGTTTTAAAGAAGCGCTTTGCTTATCTTAGACAAAGAGGTAATTAAAAGCTGGTCCACTGGCTCAGGGGTGGGGAAGGTTCCCATCATGCTTGTTTCATGCGCATTTAAAATGTCCTGAGTTTAATTAACATTAAGTCGTCAAGGTGCTCCGGTGACCAGCTCGAATCTCAGTGCTGATTGGTCAGAATGAATCCAGCTGCAAGGTTTGTGCTAATGCATTTGTTCCAACACACCGTGGTTTCTATAGTAACAGTTAAGGCAGGGAGGGACGTGGACGGGTTTCTGAAAGAAGATGTTTATGAAACATATTTGGACGAAATCTTCAGTGGCCGTGCTGTCAGTCAGGGGTAAAGCTGGAATGTTTCATACTCAGGGATGGTGTTAGGATCGTCTCAGTGTTGTCTCAAGATGAGGGTTTTTCCCTTATGACATTTGAGAGAGAGAGAGAGAAAGAGAGAGAGGGAGAGAGGGGAAGAGAGAGAGAGAGACAGAGAGAGAAACAGAGAGAGAGAGATAAAAAGAGAGAGTGACAGAGAAAGAGAAACAGAGAGAGAGGGAGAGAGAAAGAGGGAGAGAGAGAGACAGAGAGATAGAGAGAGAGAGGCAGAGAGAGAAACAGAGAGAGAGAGAGAGAGAGAGAGAGAGTGTCAGAAAAAGAGAAACAGAGAGAGGGAGAGAGAGAATGGGAGAGAAAGAGAGAGAGAGAAAGGGGGGAAAGAGCAACAGAGACAATAAAACAGAGAGTGAGAGGGGGATAGAGAAAGAGGGGGGGGGAGAGTGACAGGGAGAGAGGGAGAGAGAGACAGAGAGAGAGGGAGAGAGAGACAGAGAGAGTGAAACAGAGAGAGTGAGAGGGGTAGAGAGAAAGAAAGAGAGGGAGAGAGAAGGAGAAAGAAACACATGGAAAGAGAGAGAGAGAGAGACAGAGAGGGAAAGAGAGAGAGAGAGAGAGAGAGAGAGAGAGGCCTTTTGTTGCCATGACAACAAGCAACTCAAGTTGTTTACCACCATCTAAGATCATCTAAAAATAAAAATGAATTGACACTGAGGAGTAAAACCTAATTTTGAGGAAATTGGGTAAATAAATGTAATGGGAGGTTGTCCCTGGATGATTCATATTTATATTTATATTTTCAGTTTGTTTGTTTACGTTATTCTGTATTTGCATATGATTGCATTTGTTTAAATTTTAGGGTTTACACTTTTTATGTCCTTTTTTATGTGTTTGTATTTACAGATATTTTATTAGTATATTTGTGTCTGGTTTGTTTCGTTTCATTTTACGTGTTTGTTATTATTATTATTATTATTATTATTATCGTTATTATTATTGTTATTATTATTATTAATGTGTAACGTTTTACAACTCCCCTACCCTTATCAGGGGTTTATGAGCAGTGTATAATTATTTTATGTAAGAGGATTTGAACACTTTATAAATCATTAATAAGCTGATAATACATTAGAAGTGGCACTTAAAGGGCACCAGGGAGCTGTTGCTTGCCAAATAGTGAGCTTCAGTAAGACGACACTGATATTAGTTTGAAAAATGTTTTATAGATGATGTAATCATGAAGAATCTGTTGAGAGAGAGAGAGAGAGAGAGAGAGAGAGAGAGAGAGAGAGAATATTGAACCAAGTTAGCAGATCTTAATGGCAAAAAAGCTACATCTGGACTATCAGTAAGTAAAATATCAAATTATCATCTCGAAGCTCTAAAGGCCGGTTTACACTGGAACTGTTTCTGAGACGTTTTTTCACTCGTCTGTCTGACGGCCGTCTTTCACTTCAGACAGAATTCCGCTGTAATCAGTGCAGCGCTGGAATTGTTTTATGTGCATATTACAGGCGTAAAAGTGTTCTATTCTTCAGGTATTTCCAGCCGTGTACCTTATCTACTGTTTGTGTATCCGGATCTCAGGTTTGAGCTTGTGGGCACAATTAACGTTGCAGTACTGAGCAATGATTAGTCACCGTAACACACGTGCTAGTGAACAGGTTGACTTCTCACTCGATATCGTATTTTTTATGTCATGGTCCGATCTATGTTCTTAACACCGGTACCAGTTCATGGGTATCTAGTAATGAGTAACTGGTGACAGTTTGGTCCAGGTCCGTGCAGGTATTCAGCCTGCAGAGTGTGCGCAGGATTTTGTTAAGATGTCCTCATGTGACCTTGACCTTTGACCTATGAACACAGAACCTGAGCATTTAGTGGTGAAAGTTTGATCAAAGTCCGTTAATAGAGTGCGCATAAAGAACTTCGGACGCACGCGTGCACACAGGAACGCACAGATATACAGACAGAGTGAAAAACGTAATGCCTCCGGCACAACCATGGTGGGTGGAGCCATGATAACTGCCAAAAGGCAGCCTCATTGTAAAGTGTAAATATATTAAAGCTGGTCAGACACAATGCATTATGTTTGATATCTTACATCATCACTTTATTTTGGCTGAAAACAAAAGTTTCCCTGGTGAAACCCCCCTGGCTCCCCAGTTTAGTATTTCTTATTCACCTGTTTTACGTTTTATTTTGGTTCTGTGTTTGTCAGTATTATCCAAGTGTGTCTGTACACAGTAACAAGACCACATGACTGGGGGAATGATCTTCCTGTTTTTTATCAGGATGAAATATAATGCGTCTTGGATTCACGTTTACTTCTGATTGCTTTAATAAGTAAATCACATGTCACGAATCACAAATATATATCTGATGTGATAAAACTTCACCGCTCGCATTGTCCGTGTCTGTGTTGTTGGTCGGCAGGTTAACTGAAGTTAATACTGTACTCTTGCCACCAGATGTGTATACCAGATGTTCCCCAGATCATCGCACCCGGTGCACAGGTCATTGACACTCACGTACAGGAGTAAGCAAATGTTTTCAGATTGAAATCTTGGCCGATTTGATTTGATTTCCAGGAGAGAATTGTATTTCGTGAATATTTAATATGCCTGGTAAATAAATAGGCACCGTTAAAGTTAGGCTCTGTGTTGTACAAGACAATCAACCATCACTTGTTTAATTTGTAAACAAAAAGCAATGAAAAGCTGGAATGAAATGTACAACAGACATAAAAGAAAAAAACACACCTGCGCTTTTGTTGTCTTTAATTACATTCCACAAGCCATTATGTCTGGGTAAAAAGCAGCTAATAATAATAACAGCACGGAGCACGTTAACCATGCAGCACAATAAATATTCGCTTTAAAGCTGCTGATGAAACCAACTTCACTTCAGAACAAATCATTCATATTTTACATTCTCTTGCTCGGACACGAGCTCCCGCAGACCCCCGAAAAAAGAAAGCGTCCTCCTGATGGTATCACAGATACCATGAAATTAAATAAATCTGAAAATGTATATGTATAAATATAAAAATGTCAAATCAGAGAATAAAATAAAATGAAGACAGAATAAAATAAATTGGAAAATAAATGCAGAAATAAAATCATGAATAAACAGTGGTGTGTGTATAGTTTAAATAAAGATCTCTCTCTTTTTTTTATATAAATGGTAATAACTCATCAACTGATCAAATTCACTCATAAAAAAGGACTCTTAAAAAAAAGGACACTTAAAATATTAGTGAGTCTGCATTAGTGTATAAAAACTGTATAATAACTTGTTTATAACTGCTTATTAATGATTTATAAAGTGGTCACAACCAGTTTATAATGCAGTTATAAAGCCTTTATAAGTGTAGTCTCACTTTAAAGAGGCTCCAATGAAGGTACTTGTCATTATTTATGTTTTTGTTTGTTTGTTTGTTTGTTCATTGTTTCATTTCCATTTTGTGTTGTTGTTTTCATTTGTTGTCACTGTGGTGTAGTGTTTAGCTTGTCTGCCTCACAGCAAGAAGGTCCTGGGTTCAAGTCCCGGGCTCGGCGAGGGCGTTTCTGTGTAGAGTTTGCATGTTGTGCTCGTGTTTGCGTGAGTTCTCCGGTTTCCTCCCACAGTCCAAAGACATGCACATTCGGTTATGGTTGTGTGTGAATGGTTGTGTGTGCATGTTGGCCCTGCTATGGACTGGCGAGCTGTTCAGGGTGTACCCCGTCCTCACCCAGTGTTGGCTGAGATAGGCTCCAGCCTCCGCACGACCCTCGTAGGATTAATTAGTTTAGCAAATGGGTGGGTGGGTGTTTTTAAAGTAGTTGGTGTATTTATTGGCTTCCATTGTTTTGTGTTTCTTTTTGTTTTCCATCAAATTCATTTAAAAATGTAAAAACTATTTTATTTATTAATTTGTTCGGCTTTTGTTTGTTTGCATTTATTTGTTAGGATTTAATTTATTTACAAATTTACATGCATTTTAATATTTTATATTGTACTATATTATATTTTTTACTTTATATTTATGTTTTTGTAAATTATATATAATGATTTGTTTGTTTATTTAAATTATTTCTTAATTTATTACTTTTTAATGTTTTTTAAATATATTTTTTTCCGTTTGTAAGGTTTTTTTTTATTGATTTTTTTTATTTTTTTTAATTTTAAGATCCCATTTCCAAACTTCTCTCTGCACTGAGTTATGTTTTATTCATTTATTCATTCTCAATCTATCACTTATTTCAAGGCAGCGTGCTGGCTGCCCGGTCGACCTCCTCCACTAACCCACTATGACATTCAGAGAAACTCAACCCTGCGTTTGTTCCGACTGCGGATGGAAAAAAAAAAAGAAAAGTGTTAATTTGTTTGTGTTTGTGCGTGATTTAAAGAGAGTGACTTACTCACCACTGCACTTTATTAATCAGGATAATGGATTGGTGCTGCTTTTGTTCTGACCTCTGCATTTCAGCAACGATGTTTTGGACGAGCTTCAGTAGAAAAGCTCGGCAATTTGGTCCAAATGCCTCCAGCTCCTGTTTTGATTCTGTTAACAATGAATAAACGTTCACACTTTTATTATTAACAGCTTTGATATCTGCCCGATTTCTCGACCACACATGGATTTCAGCCGAATAGAACTTCAGAGTTCAGGGTCAAAATCAACAACTTCAGGCTTTTGTTGTTGAACTTGTGCTTGGATCTTCCTCCTCTTTATTAAATTAGCACTTTTATTTACTTTTAGCTCTTAACTTCTGGCACTTTTTACTTATAATACAATCCTCCAGAGCTACTGATTTTATTAAACGTCCATTTCTTGCTACTTTCAAGTCTACTCAGTACTTCATGAACATTTCCATAGCTGTAAACTCGGGCTGGAGTGTGTGTTGCGTCCTATTTTGATCCCGTTTGGCCTAAATATAAACAACCACACCGTATTTAACAGTGTTTTCCTGAATTCTCTTTCGTATGTTGTTTTAAGGTTCTTATAAGGTTTAGATGATGATCTTCCCTGACAGACCAGACGAATGTGGTACATCTATACCCGACTCTCTGGTGTTAGCGATCAGGGTGTAATAATTCACTCATGATGGCCACGATCTGATCCGAGTCGATTCAGGACACTGGCTTCCTGATCCAATTTATTTATTAAAATAATTCAGACACATTTTAAATGAAGAGCCTTTCTGTGTGGAGTTTACAGGTTCTGTTTGTGCTTGTGTGGATTTCCTCTGCGTGCTCCGTTTTCCTCTCGTAGTCTGAAGACATGCCTATTATTTCAGCCGGCTACTCCAAATTCCCCCTATATGTGAATGGTTGTATGTGTTTGTGTTAATCGGCGATAAACTGAAAACCTATTCAGGGTGTAACCCCATCTCTCGGCTGAAGGTCGTCTGGCATTGGCTTCCCCATGACTCTAGTGGATCAATAGTATTGTTAATAGATGGATGAAAAGAAAAGTGTTGACTGAAAAGACTTTTTTTTATTTGTAGTCATGAACAATGCAAAAAACGTGATACATTTTAATAAGTACAATAAATAAATTTTTTACAAAACTTGTATTTAATAAACAAACTTTTTGAACTGGGAAAAAATTGATTGTTTCATACATAAGCACTGTAGTGAGTACCTGAGGTTATTAGACCAGAAATAAAGCTCCAAAGTGGCTAAAATTATCTGCCGCAATTCAAGATGTGCAACAGACGCATTGTTAATATTGACAAATTTTGAATCCTAGGATGCACGTTGTAACATTTCACCCGAGGTCCTGATTTTCTTTTCTATTTTTTTTTTCAAAAAGTGAAAATATCAACACTTTCTACAAGCCATCGAACTGTAACACATTCTAATGGTTATATTTATTGAACAAAATAAACAAATAAATCTGCGTTTGTGCTTAGAATTAGTAGTAAGTATCACTACATGCTGTTTAAAGTAAATAATTTTATAATATCATGTGAACTCTGGAGATCACATTAATGTTAATGTCGTAACACCTTATAACACATGTATAACCATACTGTGCTATTATAGAAAACATTGACATGACTGTTTAAATCTTCTAGAAATAAGAACTACTTTTATGTTTAGTAAAATAAGGTTTTATTTTGAAAACTATTTCTAATTTAAACTAATTTTCTAATTCTCCAACATTAAATGTAGATAAAAATAGGACGTGTTGTTGTGTGATGGACTTTGTATATGATTTGTATATGGTTGTTAATAGCTTCTAAAAGTAAGAATTTAATCATCAATAAATTAATCTTAATTGTAATTTTAAAACTTTATATTACTTTTAATCAATTGTCTAATTCCCCAACATCAAATGTAGCTACAAAAAAAAAAAAAAAAAAAAAAGAGTATGACATGAGGATGTGTAATTCAGTTATTCGTTGGTATTGTTTCTCTGTTTTCAGCGCTCTTTGTGCGCTCTTTCCTTTCCCACCGCATCTCGGAGTTAAAAAAGCAGCTTCCCAATGCCAAAGCAAAGCCATAAAACACTCAACATCATTCACAGACAATGAGCCTGCACACAGAACAAAAGAGCGCGCAGGAAGTGGAGCACAGGAAACGTATTTCTGTCATTGCGGTTAAAAAAAAAAACGAAAAAAAAAAAAGATATGAGAGAATAAATCGGGTGCATTGCCTCAGTTTAGAGAAATTCTATTAAAAGAAAGTTGAGCGTAGAGAAAAGTTTAGAGATACTAATGTTTTCCAGTCGTAATGGGAATGAAGCAGGGAGACCAAAAATAATTGAAAGGCGACTGCTGTTTAAAAAAAAGAAAGAAAGAAAAGAAAAGAAAAGAAAAAGTGCAGGATAGTTAAGAGAAGTGAGGGAACAATCATTTTCTTCTCGAGTAAAAAACCTCATTGCAGTTAGAAATTCATGCTAATTTTATTTTTATTTTTTTTCCCGCCATGTGACGCAAGACTTGTATTACAGCACGCTAATATTCTGGAACAGACAGACAGGGCTTTTGACATGTTTTGTGACATTTTTTTTCTTCCGCAACAGCCAGACTTGCTATGGCACACTTGACTTCACAGTAGAGCTCAAATTAGCAATTAACAGAATATCATTTGCACTTTGGAGGGAAAAAAGCAGCAAATTCCCTTAATTATTCTGATATAAACCTGTGATTGGGCTTATCGCAGGAAATACTATCAGCACTACAGTTTTCGAGAAGGAATCACCGCCTAATGACCAATCAGAACGGAGGAATCTGTAGCGCAGTGGATGGAAAGCAGTTAAGATGATAATAGTTCAGATTATATATAAATAAAGAAATATATACGGTGTGATTGCGATCTCAGTTGGGATTGGGATTAAACGGGACACCCGAGGTATCCATTCTCTCCGTGCTCTTTAGGAAGACGGCTGTGGGTGTTTAGTGTCTTTGGTGAGGCTTGGAGGAAGCACGTGTTACCATACGGTCTCATGTGAGAACCGTGTGGCTTTCCGGTGTATTTTGGAGGTGGTCTGTCGCAGATATAGACAGAGGAAATATGCAAATGAAGACGCGGTAGCGGGTTGAAATAATAAACAAGGGTGGTTGACCCACAGCAAATTTCAACAAGAAGAAGCGCTCAGGGTAGCTCCCCAGTTCTCAAGTATTCCAGTGCAAGTGGAGAATGCTGGTTGACCAACCCCCACCCCCCCATGCAGTAAAGAAGATTTAACTAGTGGGTAGGCGGCACGGTGGTGTGGTGGTTAGCATGGCTGCCTCACAGCAAGAAGTTCCTGGGTTCGAGTCCTGGGCTCGGTGAGAGCATTTCCGTGTGGATTTTGCATGTTCTCCCTGTGTTTGCATGGGTTTCCTCTGGATACTCCGGTTTCTTCCCACAGTCAAGTATTTCCTTCTCTATCACAAAGGGCTGCCACCTGCATCTTTACGAAGTGCTGCGCGTGTTTTGGGGCGACCTAACACACTCGGAGGGAAAGCGCCTCGTACAAATGAGCTCAGAGACGCCCATGGTTAACTGGTGATCGCTGTGAGTGATAGGGAAGTGAGCATATGCTATTCCTCCCTCCCGTGAGAGCTCGGCCAATTAGCTCCCATGGACTCCCGCTCGCGGATCGCTTCGGCATCAACCCGGATTCGAACCGGTGATCTCCAGGTTGATAGTGTGCACCTTATTGTACCTTATACTACTTGGGAGCCCTAATTGGCTGTTCCAAATTGCCCCTGGATGCGAGTGTGTGCCGTTTTGTGTGTGTGTGTGTGTTGGCCCTGCGGTGGACCTTCAGCCTTCCTGAGAGCCTAGTAGGAATAAGCAGTTCAGCGAATGAATGGATGGATGGATCAATGAATGAATGGATGAATGAATGAATGAATAGTGGCTGAATCAAAATCATGTACTTTGAGGAAAAAAAAAAAGAGTCGGATGCTGGATTTGAGTGTTTTTTAATGGTTCTTTTCTGCTACATGCAGGTGTTTAAACAGTGCTACAGGACTTGGATGCCTCTGTGTCCTGCCCCATGTGAACGCCTGCAGAACCGTAAAACGTCCAAAGCTGCACAGTTATTCACACACTCATAATATCTCTCTCTTTCTCTCTCTCTCTCTCTCTCTCTCTCTCATGCCAACTCAGTGCTCTGAGAGTAGCCCCCTGATTGAGGTAGATGACTCTGTTAGGAATGGTTGACCGCACAACCTGAAGTCGCTTCAGGAAGACAATTACGACGAACAGTCTGCGATTAGCATAATCACTTTCAGTTACCCAGAGTCACCAAGCTGCTACGAGTGCATTAGCCAAGTGAATCAGTTCTCACAGAAACACACACACACACACACACACACACACACACACTGCTTCGAGAGGCAGGCCTGTGAAAGAAAAGCATCACGAAGGAAAAGAGCGATACGCTTGACATGTTGTGTTACACTTCCTACAAGTCCCAATAGCGTGATTACCGAGACGTTTCCGTTCGACTCGCTTGACGTTTGCATTGTCTTCTGAACCTTATTGTCGAGTGTGCACTTTTCAGGGGAGAGAAAAGAAGTGCTCAGGATATGATATCCTACTTTTAGAGACGGCGACATGCTGCGCACTCGTTCAGCATTCTGAGTGACAGAAACAAAGACGAGGATTTAAATGTAGCTAAAGAGAAAAATGAGAGAGAGAGAGAGAGAGAGAGAGAGAGAGAGAGAGAGAGAGAGAGAGAGACACGAGAGAAGGATCTAGAGTGAATAAGAGAAATAGAAAGACAGGAGAGGGACAGAAAGAGAGAGAGAGTGAGAAACAGGCAGAAAGAGTGTAAGAGAGAAAAATAGAGAGACAAAAGAAACAGAAAGAGAGCAATAGAGTGAAAGAGAGAGAGAGATGAGAGAAAGTGGGAGAGAGAAACAAATAAGCGAGAGGCAGAATGAGAAAGAGAGTAATAGAGATGACGGAGAGACAAGAGAGAGAAAAGAGAGAAAATGTAGGGACGTAGAGAATGAAAGAGAGAGAGTGAGAGAGAAATAAAGGGACGAGCAAGAAAGGGAGAAAGTGGGAGAGAGATAGGGAGACGAGAAAGAGAAAAAGAAAAAACGGAGAAAAAGAGTGTGTGGGAAGAGACAAGAGAAGTGGAGAGAAAATTAGAGAGATGAGAGGGAGAAATAGAGAAACAAAAGAGAGATGAGAGATAAAAAGAGAGTAAGAGAGAATAAAATAGGGAAACGAGAAAGAGAGGGAGAGAGACTAAAATAGAGAAACGAGAGAGAGAGGGAGAGTGAAAAAGACAAAATAAGACAGACAAACTTAGACAAATGAGAGAGAGGGAGAGAGAGGAGAGGAGGAGAGAATTGGGGGGGGACGGACGCATTCAGCCTTAACATCTTTTGAATGATCCTGTATAATTGAATATCGGATTCGTGTGTTTGTTTGCTCCATCTTTGCTTTTATGGCATTTCTCACCCTTAATGTCATTACTCCAGCGTTTATGGCCTATTAAACATCTGCGAACAGGGAGAGAGAGCTGTAAAAACAGCACAACCCCCCACCCCCCAGCCCCCAAAATGCGGCAACCTCACTCTGAACCTCGCACAGCTCATGATCAACGCTGAACTCCGCACATTTTGGCAGCGCCGGGTCTTTTCCCCTCGGTGCCACATGCAAATTTATTTATGATGCCGCAGACTTGCTGGAAATGAAATCAGCATATATACCCAAACTTTCTTTTCCTCCAGCACTCATGATTAAAGAAATCTATTTTGCAATACACACAGAGAATAGATTGTTCTTTCCTCCCTTCTTTTTATTCAAATACTCTGAATGGGGTCTATTAAAAAGAGACGAGAGACTGATAGAGGAAGAGCTGAGAAAGAGAAGGAGGAAGCCACAGCAGTGTTTCTGTCGAATCTCTGGAATGAATTCGATCAGCACTTAAACGCTCCCCTGTCATTCGCTTAAAGAGATTCGTGCAAACCGCGCAGTTTTCCGGCAGCGCCTTAGGAAGAGCGGCTGATAAGGAACGCTCGACAGAACGGCGACGGCGACCGAGTTTTACCTTTACTTCGCCATTAAGAAAAGGCAGTTAATTAGCTCGTTTGTCATGCACACAAAAGAACTTTATTTTCCCCTAATTTTAAAACAAAAGAAGAATCTCGGCGAGATTAAATGAGCAGCGTATTGAATTCTTGATTCTGATTGGTCACAAGGTGGGAATGATGGATGTGTATGTACTGTATTTGGTACTTGAACTCTTTGAGCACTGCCTTTGGTGTTGCCTTAGGATTCACTTGGACCTTCAGTAAAGTTCAGGTGTAAGTTTATAATTAAGCCCTAAATATGACAACTGAAACTCCTATAGACAGTTTAGTGAACTTGAGGAACTTGAACTTGAGGCCCGAATTTCAACTTGACTTGACCTCGGCGAAGAATCGACTTGCGACTCGATTTTGACATTGACATCAATATCTTTGATCCCTGGTGCCTTCAAGTCTTTGAAGACTTCTTTTGTTAGTGCCTTCATCGTTTGCATTTATGGCTATTGCCAGCCAAGCTTATGCAGCGTGTCTTACATTTTTACACAACTAAGCAACTGAGGGTTAAGAGCCTTGCTCAAGGGCCCAACAGTGGCAGCATGGCTGTACTTGGGCTTGAACCCCCAACCTTTGGATCAGTAATCCAGAGCCTTAACCACTGAGCCACCACTGCCCAACAGTTGGACCTTCTTTTGCATCAAATTTTGCTTAAAAGGGCACCCTGAAGTAACTCCCAAACATAGCCATAAGTACGGAATATGCCAATCGGTCAATCAGAACCTTTTCGACAGTGTTGTTGACTCGAGATTTGCCAACCTTTGGATTGACGTGATCTTATAGAAGAAGATTTGCAACTTGATTTCAACCTCGAAATCACTGAACCACTGCCTTTGGTCTTGCCTTGGGATTCAGTTGGATCAAAGTTTGTTTAACTCCAGGGGTTCACTTGTGCAACTTCTCTGATTCCTCCAGCATCTCTTTCGTCCTAGATTCGTACTAGATGTGGAGGAACTGAGCTTGTCGAGATCCACGATTTCTTTCTAACCCTTAGCCTTGGTTTGGATTGTCTCATGGTATCAAGAGCAAAAAGGCACCCTAAAGTTGTTCGTTTTCTAAGCCCCTTAATCCTAGTTAGGGTCGCGAGGAGGCTGGCGCCCATCTCAGCTGACTCTGGACAGCTCACCAGGCCGTTGCAGGGTGACGCAACACACTAACAACCATTCACACCCACACTCACACCTAGGGAACTGCTGATTAACCTGCTGTGCATGTTTTTGGACTGTGGGAGAAAACCGGAGTACCCGGAGGAAACCCACGCAAGCAAGGGGAGAACATGCAAACTCCACATAGAAACGCCCCGAGCCTGGGAATCGAACCCAGGCCTTCTTGCTGTGAGGCGGACGTGCTAACCACTGCGCCACCGTGCCACCCGGCCCCCCGGAGTAAATCCCAAGTATAGTTATAGTTAAGTAGCCTTTATCTCTTCAACCACTGCCTTTGGTGTTGCCTTGGGATTCAGTTGAACCTTCAACGAAGTTCATGTATAAGTTTATAATTAGGTCCTAATTATGACAACCGGCCAGTCAGAAACCTCTAGACAGTTTTGTGGACTCAAGTCACAAATTTTAACTTGACTTCAAGGTGACCTCAACTGAATGCCAAGTTTCAACCTGACTTGACGTCATCGAAGGACACTTGTGACTCGATTTAGACTTTGACACTAATGTATTTGGTCCCTGGTGCCTTCAACTCTTTGACCACTTCCTTTGTTGTTCATCTGGACCTTTTGCATCAAAATTTGTTTAACCCCAGGGGTAAACTTGTGCCACTTCTCTGATTGATCCAGCATCTGTTTAGTCCCATGATGTTTACTTTTGCAAACGATTATTGAACACACAGTGCGTTGTGGCTTCAGAACAGTCGGAACACAGTGCATTGCAGCTTGCTGTGTATGCGGAAACCAGTCCCCAGTGGTGTTAATGATATGGCTTAAGGTTTTTTAATATACAGGTCTGACCAAACAATTAAATTTGAAACGCCAAGCTGAGCGGGAATTTGAAACGCTTCTATGCATGTTGCTGTTTCTTCCTCAGAAGTAGGTCATGGAAACCTGCTGAACTGCAAACTGACAAGAAAGACAAAAAGACTGCTCGGGTTATTTAAATTCACTGAAAGTTAGTTCCAGATTTTGGTGTGAGCTCACATGATGAGGTTGCAGTTTTGTTTTTTGTTTTGTTTAGATTATTTTTTTCTTCAGATGTTTTTATCAAATGGCTTTCCAGAGCTGGGGAGCAGCTAAGAAAATCTGGATTCAGCCTTTGAGCAGCGTTTATGGGAACGTATACTGATGAAGATGGCGAGGAATTTGAAAGATTTTGAGGAGGCAGTGCCGAGCTGTACGGATCCGCTTGTCACAAAGATACAAAAGTATAAGAGTGTCAGTGAAGCGAGTGCTAATGAATTCAATGTGTGGCTAATGCCTTCGGGCCTCTTCGGCTCCCTGCTGGAATTGACGTGACTTTGAAACTTGGCCTCGTCTGCAGTTTTTTGGGGGGCTTCAGGATCCTACGTGGAGTAGTGCGATTCTGGAAGTGTTAGCATACATGGAGGAACCTTAGCCAATTAAAGACCATAAAATGCTTGCTACACTAATTTAAACACTGGGATCATCATCACAATTGATTTGGGATGATGAGGCAACACAGTGGCGGTGGCGTAGTGGTTAGCATGTCCTCCTCACATGAAGAAGGTCCTGGGTTTGAGCCCTGTACCTGGTGTGTTGGCCCTGCAAAGGCATGTTGTGCATTCTGGGATGCTTTTCTGCTTACCATGGTTGTAAAGAGTGGTCATGTCAGCTTAAAGCAGTAGAGTTATTGTAATCGCCGACATTTGTGAATCCGTCAGTTCATCTGTTTGTTTGTCTGTTTGTTAGTTCGTCTGTGAACAAAATCCTGACCACACCCATGCTCATTTATTATTATTTTTTTTACCAAACTTGGTGGAGACACTACCCTACTTGAGTCCTAGAGACGCCTCCATTTCGGAATGTCAAGGTCAAAGTTGAAGGTCAGAGGAAGGTCACAGTTGTTTGGAGATTGAGCTCTAATAACTCTAAGACGGGTGCTGATAGATATGCTGTTATAATAGAACACTAATAGGAAACTATATATGGACTTTCAGGTGAGACAATTACCTTTGACCTTGGGTGACCTTGAAAGGTCAATCACCAGCCATCTAATAAATCCTTGAAACAAAATTGTGTTTTTTTTCCCCCTGATAACTTGTTATATTATCCAGGTTGCGTGATGGAGGTACCTTGCACTTTATACGTGCCCCTCTAGTTGCCCTGTAGTCCAGTATTAAACCAAAAGTACAGTTTGTTAACCTTTTAATTTTTTAAGTAATGTGTACAAACCAATAACGAACATGAAGGTTCAAAGGAAAAAATCTGGTGTCATAACAACAGTACTATTTATGCTAAAGCTAATCAGTCTTTCAAGGCTAATTTCAACCATGTTTTTAAAGATTTCATGCTCCCATGTATGAGAATCAAACCCACACCCACCCAGCAGCAGGTTATATCATTAGCTTCAGTGTTTATTGATTTATTTCATCCCCTGCAGTCGTCATAAAAGCCGAACAGTCTGACTTTGTTCTATGTCTCCATGCTAATATGTATTCATGCATGCGATGCGAATACGCAGGTACAGATAACTGGTACTTGTTTATGCATGAAAAAGACAAGAAATAAAAAGTGATTTAAACAGCGCGTTGAAGCCGATCACGTCCAGCGTGTTTGGTCACAGTGTGCGCTGTGGTGACGAGCTGTTTTGATCATGCAATCATTCAGCCCTGGACTGCGGTCATTCCCGTGTGTGAGCCGTGCAGCGTGATGGCTAATCTGATCTAAGTGCGGCGATCAGGTGTGATCGGTTGCAGAGCCGCGGACACCGAGGGAAGCTGATGTGATATGATGTGTCTAATTTACAGCTCTGAGCCGGGAGGTGATCAGTGTGATAGACAGAGACAGGGTAGAAGTGGGATTTAGAGACCGGGTGGATGTGTGTGTGCGGTGCTCTGCAATCGGATCAGTGCTGAAGTAAGATACAATAAGACTTTTATCTGGGAACTTATTAAATACAATTTAAAATATTACATTTTACTGGATAACTCGCTCCGCTAGCTGACGTCTGGGAATCAAACCCTGACAACACCCATGCAAGGATTTTCCTCAAGCTTGGTGGGAACACTACCCTACCTGAGTCCCAAACATGATTTGATTTTGGAAGGTCAAGGTCAAAGGTCAAGGTCAGAGCAAGGTCACAAAGCTTTGGAGATTGATATTTCCCATGTGAAAATTGAAATGGTTTCTATCTGAGATACAAAGCCACAAAGAACCATAGATGTGATGAGGGACGGAGAGGAAACTGTAAACGTGCTTTCGAGTGATTTATCGGTGTAATGAACACGGCGATCTTTTCTCCTCTGTCTTGTTTTGAAAGGCCGCTGTGTCATGTGGCCGAGAAACCGCAAAGTGCGAACTTTTCTTTGCTGAAGTTTTTCCCGTGTCTGCAAAGTGAAAATGACGTCTGTTACAGAACGCTGGCGCCGGAAACTCTTTGCGTAAAATGATACATAAACGTCTTCTAACAGGAAATCTCAGAATTATACATATAGTTTTTCTTTAATCTGTTTATCTGGAAGTGAAAAAGCAGTAAATCCAAGAAAAATGGTGTTTAAAACTTTTGCTCGGCGGCCAATCAGTGGCTTTTCAGCAAAAAAAATCTCAATTAGTGATTTATGACTGTCTCCGGGGATCTAATTTGTCTTAGTTGGCTATTATTCATATTATCCTTCAGCTTCTAAAGTCTGAAAATTGTCTAAAGTACATGGAAAAAGTGACTTTATTAGGTTTCCAGCAAATAGACCATTTTACAGGAAGTTTGCAGCGTGACGTCCTGTAAAGAAATTGGATTTTCTTCACCGCCGCTAAGGCCAGACGTCTCTGTGTTTATTGTACACAATAAGGTGATGCAATGCATCATTTACCGCATCGGCCTCTGGCATTTCAGCATCATCTGGCCGTCTTCTTTACTTCTTTCATCTCCGCGATCAAGCGATCAAGAGGAGACAAAGTATCTGTTTGTCGTCTTACGTGAAGTCATTAAATATTAAATGAGGACAGATGACGTTAAATTACTTATCATAACAGTTAAGAGCTAGCTCAATCACCAGCGCTGCACGAAAGAAAGGTCAGCGTCGTTACGTTCACTCACTCGGAGAATCATGCACGGGTTTTCAGAAGCAGGACGTGATGTCCTCGATAATCTGAAGAATTTATTACTAATTTATATATATATATATGT
>JBCNYH010000005.1:3328880-3348548 GCA_039654325.1 Tandanus tandanus
TGAGGGGGGGGGGAGGGGGGGGGGGTTAAAATGAAATGTACATCTTGGATGCAATTGTTTCCATTTTCCGATCTTATCATGCTGTCTGAATATAACTTCCAGCAGCAACGTGGTCTCACCAAGATGGCACCATTCTGGCTTCAGGTCTTGCCACGTGCAAACAGTAGAATATACGATCCAGTCACTTTCTGAGATCAGCGGTTCACACAGGTGGCAGGTGGCTACCGGTCGGTTGAAGTGAAAACCTGCACCCACACCGGCCCTCTGCGGATAAGACTGGACATCCCTGCCTTGGGTTCATATTTAGCTACTTGAACTTCACTAATACCAGGCATTTTCTGAAGGACGGAGTCTTAGCTGATTCTTACATTTTTTTGTTAACTTGAGCTCACAGACGGATTTCTTTATTTTAAAAAATGTATCTCTCTACCAGCGTAGTCCATCAGGCAAGAGACGGTTGCTAGCCGTACAAGGCTAATTCATAATGGACAAACACATAATCTCAGGTACGTGGAAGCTCTATTGTGCTCCCTGTCCTGTGTTTTGGTCACCTGGAAACTTCCAGGAAGTAGTTTCGGCCAAGGCTGGTAAGTAACAGAAGTAATACAATATAATTATCTCCGCCAAGGAGGTTGTGTTTGGGCCATTTTCAGAAAAATGTACACAGTAACGGGAAGGACATTTTCTAAAGAAAGACAGCCGTTTATATATACTAAAGATAGCATATGAATTTCATTGTTTGTGAGCTTTTTTGTCTATTTCCATTACCAAGCACATATAAAAATAATCTGTTCCACAGGAAATGTGATTACTAAAGTGCAAAAGGTCCTTACCGTTACCAGTGGTAGAAATCACCGAAAGGAAGGTGTGTCATCTGAGCTTTGATCAGTTATATACAGAAAACAATATTATCTACCAATCTATGTGCATTCCATGTAAGGTCATTGTTTTCAACTTAATGCATAAAAGGCTGTCTTTCTTTAGAAAATGTCTCCACCGTTACTGTGTGCATTTTTCTGAAAATGGCCCATTTACCTGCGATTTGTGTTTGTTAGAAGGATTGCGTAAAAAGTTACCAGCGGATTTTCATGAACTTTTTTACCAAAAGCGGAGCTTTGGACAAGGAAGACTATGTTCGATTTTGGAGACGATCCGGATCAAGTTTGGGATCCAGGAATTTTTTAAAAGATTCTTTAGCATTGTGAAATAGGACGATTTTTGGATCGTGTCATATTACAGAAGGCCCAGCAGGGGGTGCTGTGTGCTTTCTTTTCCTTTCTTTTCTTGCAAATTATGAATTTTTTCAGGATTCTTTAGCATTGTGAGATTGGACAATTTATAACATTCCGGTGTATATGGGGGATTGCTGGCTTTGGTGGGGGATTACGCTCTCCGAGTGCCTTTTCGAGTGCTAGTTAAGAAACGTGAGCTAGCTACCTAGTTACATGAATTCACACAGATACAAACAAGTATATAAACACTTTAGTTCTTTGAGGTTTTTTTTTTAAATGTTACAGAACCGCTTTCAGCTTTCAGATCTGTAATCGGACATCAGTGCGTGGAGCCTCGAGACAACGTTTTGCTCATGTGTCTAAAGATAAATATTGTTCCCACAACATCACCTTAAATTTTGCACCAATTTACGGACAGGAAGTCGTACCATCTCCAAAAATTCACTGGGTAAGAAACAATTTGAGGTGTGTAATGAAAAGAAACATTAAACCAAACATTTCTAACTAATCAGAAAAATCGGACAAGAAATCCGTTACCTGTATTTCCATGATTTGCATTTCATCGACATTTAAAAAAAATATAATGATCGGTTTGACCTTTACTCTCCTGCGTGAGAATCTCTGGACCCTCTTTTTATTCCGTCCCCCTTCGCTGAAGCAATCAGCTGAGCCAGTCGTAATTTAGACATCGCTCGCTCATAATCACGACGGCAAACACCATTATAAAGCCACCATTCAATATCCTCGACTGGTGAATATTAACGCGCTCGGTTCTCATCATCTCATCTCATCTCCTTCACACTCCGCCTGACGGTGGGACTGGATTTAACTTCCCTCCTAAGGCTTTATCAGACTTTCCCCTCAGATTGATTGCGGAATTTTAGATGTTATTTACCCTCCTGTCCTGGATGTCCAGACGGATGTACGTGTACTTGGCTATTTGTGGTTGTTTAGCAATACTAGCCATCATTAGCGTGTAACGTAATCCGACCCATTAGAACAGAGAGACGTCTCCGACGTGATAAAAGCGATGGCTGTGTTCCAATTTGATTACTTATGCGCTATTTAAGGCGGCATCTTCAAATCCGTATCACGTCTGGGACCGAGTGAGTTCCTTAAAATTACCAGCAGATTGTTGTGCAACGGTCGAGCGAGCATCACTTTAAACCCTCTCACTGGCGGTTCACTTTATGGTGCTTTTGGGAAAGTGGGTGTTTTTTTTAATCAGTGAATGTAAATGAGATTTCAATCTGAGACTATTTTCGGTTTTTAAAACAAAATACAGAATGCACACCGCACAGAGAGCGATTAGCGAGGTAACATCAGGTAGCACTGAACAAGCGTCATTATCGGTTGAATTTTGCTTTACTCACCTTTCTCACGTGTATATCTGTGTGTATCAGGATTCCTGATGTGTCAGAGTGGGGTGTTTTTACCAGTTTGGACCCTTTAGGGGCATCGATAATGTTAAGAGCAATAACCTTTTAGGGAAGAAGTGTTTACGCCAGATTATTCCCCTTTTATAAAAGGAAAAACTATAATTAACAAAAATCCGTTACTCTCATTAGTGTTAAACCGTAACTCGGGGTTATAAGTAGATAGACCTTAAATTAATATTATAAGCACAATATCTGTTCCTACGAGCAAATATTTATCTCTGTATTGAAACCACAATGCAGTGGCATGGTGGCGCAGTGGTTAGCACGTCCTGGGTTCGAGTCCCAGGCTCGGGCGTTTCCTCCGGGTACTCCGGTTTCCTCTCACAGTCCAAAGGCATGCACATCCGAGCCTGGGACTCGAACCCAGGACGTGCTAACCACTAATTGGCTGTTCCAAATTGCCCCAGGTGCGAGTGCAAGTGGTTTGTGTGTGTGTGTGTGTGTGTGTGTGTGTGTGTGCGTGTGTGTTGCCCATCGATGGCTTGGCGAGCTCTTCAGGGTGTTCACTGCCTTCTCCCAGTGTTGGCTGAGATCAGCTCCGGCCTCCCTGCGACCCTAACAGGATTACGCGGTTCAGCAAATGGCTGAGTGAGCGAGCGAGTGAGTGAGTGAGCGAAATCAGAAAGATCACAAATACTCGGCTAATTTAGAAAACTAAGCATTGTGTTGTAAGAGCATTCTATTCTCTTCCTTCAACAGTCTTCATTAACTCAAGCACAAAGCACTTTTGGAGGAAAAAGCCTTGTTTTAGGACAGCAAAAAGTCTATAAACCAGCCTCAGGTTTCTGTGCACCTCTGAGAATTTTGCTAGTAAGCGAGTCAGTGAATGCGGACACTGCTTTTCTCAGAACTGCAGAGCATTCCCAAGCTAGTCGTGTTTCTGAGGACGATAGTAGTGAGCTAGCATTTGTTTGCTAACTACAAGATAATTTAAAAGCTTTCAGAATAAGAAAAGCTGTTTAAATGCTGGCTATACATCTCTGAGAATGATGTGGAGAATTGTGGAGAGTTTATAAGCTAGGTGTCTCTCGGTAAATTGGGTAACACTAGCTAGCTAACTCAGCCAAGCTAGCTGGACAAGGCTGTACACGCTAGCTTTAGGTCTCTGGGAATGATGGTAGTAAGCTAGTCTCTTAGCACAACTTAGCTAGCTTTAAACAAAGGCTTTATTTAAGAAGAAAACTTTCTGTAAGACCTGTGGAAAGTTTTTAAGCTAATCATGGAACACTGTGTCCTTCGTGATAGTGAGCTAGTCATGTAACAGATAACTAGCCGGCTAACTGTTTAGTCCATTAAACCGTTGACTTTTTATGTTAACTTTTTTGTAGCTAGTTAAAGAAGAGCTTGTTTATAGGGTTACTTCAAGAGAATTATTATGAATTGCTAATGAAATAGCTTTAAATCATATTAGCTAATTAATGTAATAACGATAAGCACTTCTATATTCGTTTGAGTTTAAAGGGCTAATTGTAAAGCTGCGATCCCTCGTATCTATCCCTGAATGTCTCTCATAAACATGTTCTCTGTCTATTTTTATGCAAAGCGTTTGTTCAGCATTTCCGGTCCTGCTCATGTGTGTGTGTCCATGTGTCCATATGCCGGCGTTCCTTTCAAGTGTTTCTCTCACCGTCTGTCCAAGGATTTAGAAAGCACCTTGGGCAGGCTTTGGCTGGCGCAGACACTCTAATGGCAAGGGCGTCTCAGGGAGGGCACGCTGTATTGCGGCCAGCTCTCGTCCTTTCAAGTGACGCCGCTGACAGCCGACGACGCCCGGTGACCTTTCCTCATTACGGCCATGTGTGTCCAAGCACTAACGCCTCGGGCTGGCAATTCAACTGAGTCAACATTGGGCTCGGGCCATGCAACACACACGTATGAAGGGGGTGGTGGTGGTTAGGAGAGCCAGTGCACAGCATCTGCTGCTCCTGTTTGTGGATAGGGGAGTACAAATACACATGGGATGGTCTCTGTGCTCACATATTGAGAACCTGTACACATCTTACAGTTAATTATCCGCTGTCGCACTGGGACATATTGCCTGGATTGAGTGATACACTCCAAGAACACTGAATGGTAATAGCAGAGCCCTTCTTAGCTCACACCCCATCAATGAAGCACCATCGACTGTTTATTGATTTCGGATTCTCGTACCATGTTTCCTCGGAACTTTTTCCTGATGGACGAAGAGCTCCTTTAACACCGAATCCATACACTCATTTATACGGGATCAGAACCAGCATTAACTCTAATACTGACCTACTGTAAGAGCTTGAAGAGCTGAATTGTCTCCCAGACATACTAGTTAGTTAGTTAGTTAGTTCTAGAAGTATTGCGCGGCGAGGGAGTTTCAGTGTGAAGTTTGCATGTTCTCCACGTGCTTGCGTGGGCTTCCTCCTGGTACTCCGGTTTCCTCCGACAGTATAAAGACATGCACATTAGGCTTATTGGCTGTTTCAATTCGCCTCTAGGTGTGAGTGTGAGCGTGAATGGTTGTGTGTGTTGTTGACCCTGCAGTGGTCAGGCGAGCTGTCCAGGGTGTACCCCGCCTTCGCACAGAGTCGGCCGAGATGGGCGCCAGCCTCCCCTAATTAGGATTACGCGGTTCTGCTAGATCGACGAGCTGTTGTACCCTCATTTCGGCTGAGATTCCAGCCTCATTACAACCCCAGTAGGAGTAAGCGGTCCGGCAAATGAATGAATGAATGAATGTTTCTCCGATCATTCTGCACTTGGCTCTCAGCTATGTCAAGAATTAATGTTTGATGGAATATAAAGTTATTTTTCCAAAATTTATGGGCCAGAAAAGGCAGAAACAGAATGCCGACATGAATACATTTGTATGAATCGTTCAGTAAAATATTAAGAATGGAATTGTTTTCCTGGTATTTTTTGAGACATGTGATTAATAAGCTAATTTGAATACTTTGTAAAAAAAATACAGATGGCAGCTTTAAGTTAAAAAAGATTCATCATCTGAACATTTTGTATCTGCAGGTTTGATGTTGTTGTTGTTGTCGTTGTTTTTTTATTCTCTTCATCGGTGAAGACTTTAAAAGAAATTGTGTTAGTCCTACAAGTGCACAGCGAAGAAAACACAATTCCACCAAATTCAACCGTCGCCCTTATTTAACCTTCGGCTTTGTTGCGTGAAACATGAGATTGAATTGTTTGTCTGGATTTGTGGTATTTATTGTTAGACAGGGGTTTTTTTTCCAGGTAGTTTTGACACCACCACCACCACCACCACGTTTGCTGGAGGCTTTGAATAGAGAACAGTCTCGGTCTCAGAAGCATCGTAGCGTTTAGATGAATCATGTCTTAAGCATCGGAGTGTTCAGAATGATAGCAGTTGTACTGTTTCATAATAATATTGTGGTTACGGCACTTGAGGGAGGAAAAAAACGATTTGGATCCTCACGCGTGATTGGGAAGCGGGCCAGGCACTAGTAAAGAGCTAAATGACACTGACGCACGTTGGCCTGCGCTAGCGCTAAATTCCTTCTCATCACAACTCATTACATGTGTGTTGATTGATATAGGGAATTAGAATGAAAGCATGCGCAGTTTCCTCGGCGTGGAAATGTAGGAATGCTTTGCTTTGCTTTGTGATGAGCATCAATTATTTATTTGAATGCTTTACAGGACAGTTTAGTTGACGGTACTGGACTTGCAGTTTTGGTATTCTGGCGGATGATTTGAATTCATTTGCCTGGCACACGCTGTGATGGGAAGCAACTTGGATGCATTTCCAATACAGGAAGAGTGCGGCGTGATTGCAGTTACAATATTACTGGACACGCAGACAGGAGGAGCACAAATGCAATGTATTTTTCCAATTAAAGGGGCGGTATGCTATTTTTAAGCAGGGTGTTATATCGGTCACAATCACAGCACAAGAAAGATACTTCAAAATAATGTGATTGACACATGAGTGTTTTTTTTGTTGTTGTTGTTTTGTTTTGGGTTTTTTTTCATCCAGGTCTTGAAATAAAAAAATACACACAAAATAAATCAGCTTGCCGTGTTGCTGAGAGACCTCAACGTCCTCCATCTTGAAACACACCCCAATTTGCAAAGCTGAACGAATGATGAAGCTTGGAATATAAGAGTGTCTCGTCTCAGCCTCAGGCACTTTTCTGGCCCCGAGCTTCAGGATCTTAAAGCAATCTGATTGGCTCTCGTCGTCTTTGTGGACTTTTCGTGGGTTCTAGCAGGAAAACATCTGGAGTGTCCACCATACAAAACAATATATTAGCACACTGCAAAATTATCGGCATATATACAATCTGGGGTGAGAGGCATGTAAAAGAACCATCGCTGTCGTTCGTAAAGAGCAGGCCACTGGGTTGCGATGGCCTGGCGAGCTGTCCAGGGTGTACCCTGCCCTCACCCTGAGTCGGCTGAGATGGGCGCCAGCCTCCCAGAAAATGAATGAATGAATGAATGAATGAAATAAAACAAATCAGTACATCCATAAGAAATCCTTTTAATGCTTATATATGTGTGTTATCTCTTATTTGCTCTCAGGAACCTTTTTCTGTGCATATGTGGTCGCGCACATGTAATATCCCCATCTTCCATAATTATTGGGAATAACTTTCAGAGCTCCGATCGACAAACATTTTCATCAGACGTGTTCACCAGAGAGAGCAGCGTCATGAAATGCTCCCCGGCAGACTTAGCCTGGCATTAACGTAACGCAAGCCGAGCCATTAGAACTGAGAAAAGGGGGTCCGTAATGTGTTAAATACTATAATTAGCTGCAACAATTAGCCGTCAGTGTTATTAGAGGTAAATGGTACAGAGGCTGCAGTTTATTTATCCCGCAGTACAGTGTTCTATATTCATCACCACATCCACGTCTACCTCATCCACACACACACACACACACACACACACACACACACACACACACACACACACCCACACAAGCTCTTTATTATAGAACGGATGGATCCCTGTATAGATTTTTGCCTGAGCTAAGAGGGAATGGGTAACAGATTCATGAGCTCGCGAGCTGAGATCTTATCTCCTTTATTGAATAGATGAAAGCTTCAGAGTCTGAAGATAATCAATAGGCGAGGCATCGCCATCCTGCGTGACCCTGGACGTACAGTGTGGCAGGACGTGCATGAAGGAACTCATACAAGACGTGTGTGTACACGTGTGTAAATCCCACTGCTTGTGTTTAAAATGTAATCGCCGGTGTCTCTTGAACGCGTGTCAATATTGGCGTGAAATATCAAACGTTTCCACCTGCGTCCACCTGACGGTCCAGTAGTATTCGAATTCAGCCGGCTTTCAGAGCTCTTCTCATCATCATCATGCCAGAAGGAACCTCCCCCCCCCCGTTCTTTTCTGTTCAGTTTTTAAAGAGCCAACCTTTATTGAAAATTCAATTGGTTCTCGATGGGAGTCATTGGTCACCATGGAAACTATGTAAACTCACAGGCCCCCCGTGGTTCGCAGTGCAGTGCTGCGTTCTTGGAAAATAATTGAGGTAAATTCTCCTGAAACTTGAACTCGTATCCCAAAAAGAGTGAAGAAATCCTCGAATCTGATTGGCAGATGATCCTATTAATAGCTCGTTGTGGTATGTTTCTGTTTCTATAGTAACAGCTCATCCACTGGGACTCGAACTGTCTGACGGATGCTCTATGTAATCTAACACACTTTAAAAATGTCTTATTAAGTAAACCCAAACATATTGTTGCTAGCATGTTCTCCCTGTGCTTGTGTGGGTTTCCTCCGAGTACTCCAGTTTCCTCCTACAGTCCAAAAAACGTGTGAGTGTGAATGGTTGTGTGTGTGTGTTAGCCCTGCGATGGCCTGGCGAGCTGTCCAGGGTGTACCCGCCCAGAGTCGGCTGAGATGGGTGCCAGCCTCCCCGCGACACTAATTAGGATTAAGCGGCTTAGAAAACGAACGAATGAATATCGTTGCTATGATGAGGTTTTCTGAAAGGAGAACATGGAACAGATTTGGAAGGAGTCTCCAGTGTCAGTGGTTTGGAACTGGTTTGGTATTTAAGAGAAAGGGAATGAACGACGGGGCAGCAAGGTAGTTCCCAGCACGTCCGCCTCACAGCAGGAAGGTCCTGGGTTTGAGTCCCGTGTTTGGTAAGGGCGTTTCCGTGTGAAGTCGACATGATGCATGGGTTGGTTTCCTCCGGGTAGTCCAGTTTCCTCCCACAGTCCAAAAGACATGCACATTAGGCTAATTGGCTGTTCCAGATTGCCCCAAGGTGTGAGTGTGAATGGTTGTGTGTTTGTGTTTGCCCTGTGTTGGACTGGCAAGCTGTTCAGGGTGTTCGCCCAGAGTCGGCGGAGATAGGCTCCATGGATTTAGCCGAAAAAAATTTTCATATGTCCTAATTGTAACAAGAACTTGTTTTACAAAAGTTCTGCAAAATTTAGTGTTGTTCAAAACGGATAAAGACGACTTTGTTACTAAAAGTCGACTCACACGTAATCGATATATCTGTGAAATAGTGCGACGTCATTTTCAGTTGGTTTCAGACGAAAATACCGCCATTATGCTCGAAATTAGCGGCCTCCTCGAAAAACCTACGAATATCTTCATATATTAATATCTTCGATAGAAAATTTCTAATTTTGCCCCAAATTTTGCGCAGGTCCAAAAATTTTCTCCAAGACGGGAGAAAATATATCCAATACGGATCATTTACCTCGAATTCGACCGACTATTTCCGAAAGTATGCGAATTCCAGTTCGAATTCATTCAGTTCCCTTCGCTTGTATCGTATATCGTATCGTGTCCCCTAAAGGTTTCTGGATGAAAAAGGAAAACCGCTTCTCGGTTTAGTTGTTTAGTGTTTCTTTCCCAGATACGACTCGGCAGTAGAAGAACTAATGGTGTGGGGTTAAAGGTGTCTGGAAATAATACTGCTTTAAAACTCGTGTGAATTTCACAAAAACATGCAGACGGGCCCTGAAATAAAAGCTTTTCTGTGACTCATGTAAAAAATTGCGCCTATTTTTTAATCTCTGACCCATTAATGTAGTATCGAGGATCCATTCTGCGCCTCCAGAGATGCTTTCAAGCTGAACCCAGAGTCACGGATCCGACTCGCTGCTCATACATCCCCCTTAGGTCAGCTAAAAAAATGTACGGACACTGTCCTCGGCTGCGGAAAGAAAAGCCCCTGCTTGCAGATTTCAACGCCCCGAAGGCTTAAACGGCGGTCCAATTTAAATTTCCACCAGAGACTTTCAGCATCTGAAAAAAAAAAAAAAAACTATTTCTGGCTGAAAGCCGTGTCTGTTGAGTCGCTGTGAATCATCTGAGCTGCTCGCTTGGATGACACTCCATATCGAGGCCCTGACTCGCCACGGTTATTCTGCAGAGATGCCATCGCGCGCGAGCACATCGGAGAGGCTTTTCAGCATCTTCAGCACACAGAACAGCTAATTAGAGCAAAACGCACAGCAATTTATCATGTTAGATTGAACCCAGTTCCATTTTGATCTTTCCCTGAACAGTAAACAGCTCAGGGTGACGGGTGACACCGCGCCAAATGGCAGGTTGTGCGCCACTCCGGTGGATGATTGGATTAAATCAGATTCTTTTTATTGTTTGATTTTGTGTGAATTTGCCTTTTTTACATGCAGTCCATCTGCACAAGGGGGTCTCGGAGTCGAATGAAATTTATACATGATGTAAAATACATCAATAACATCGAGCGGTGTGCATATCTTCAGGGCGACCACAGGGTTAGGCTGAAAAAAGAATTTCCCCAACAATCCTTTTCAGAGTTCAGAGTACACTTTATTGTTATCACTTGCTTTAATGTACTAGTTTTAATGTACCGCTTTAACTGGAGGTCTGGTTTGGTTTTTGTGCTGTTTGAGATGCCGTCATTAGTACAGGGTTGGTTTAGAATAGCGTACAGATTTAATATATAACAATTATTCATCTCCGGGACGATTCAGCAATATCCACTCAGCCTGAGGTGAATAACTGTTTTAGTATATAATTACGTCATCTTTTAAAATTCATTCATTTAAAGTTTAAAAAGTGTGAATTTTCTTTTTTAATCTTAAAAAAACCCAAAAAAAACCCCTGAGTGCCATATTGCGTCGCTCACTTCATCATTCTGGGGAACAGCATTCTGTAAAAATTCTAGGAGTTCAGAATTAGTAACCATGGCGACCTGTAAGTTTTCATCCGCCAGGTGAATAATTTCCATTATTATCATCCATTTAAGAGGTTTCCTCATTTCTGATTGGTGGAACGCCTGGTATTGCATCACTGCCATGAGAAAACTGAGTTATTGCTGTTGAATTAAGAAATAAACATGAATGATTATCACATGACTGGCACACGCAACATAGTAACATGACTGTCTACTTAAAAAATATTTTGAACAAATAATAAAACGATTATAGAATTTGATGATATATGAGAGAGATCCGACGAAACCAATAGCAACCCCTCAACCGAATGTCATAAGCCTCATTCAATAATTGCTTATTATGCTAAAACATTGAACCAATCAGATGGCGCCGTTCCCGTGTGATATATTCTAAATGTTTTTCATTCTTAAATCAATAAACTATGATTTGATATAATACGAATTATACACGCCTAGGGGCAATTTGGAACAGCCACTTAGCCTAATGTGCATGTCTTTGAACTGTGGGAGGAAACCGGAGTTCCCAGATGAAACCCAGGCAAGCATCGGGAGAACATGCAAAGTCCACACAGAAACGCCCTCGCCGAGCCCGGGACCTTGTCGTTGTGAGGCTGACGTGTTAACCACTACGCCACCGTGCCGCCCAACCATGATGATTATGGTGTGAAATGCTGCAGAACTTCAGACTTTCTGAGTTGGAATTTCAAGGTTTTTTTTATTAGTCTGATATTTACTAAGTCTAAGTTACTCCAAGTTTTCACCTTGTGGTGCTAATAGGAAAATAAAAGAACAAAGTTTTACCAACTTTTAACAGGTTTTTTTTTTTCCCTGAGAAGAAGTGACCCATTATATTCACTGAGTTAAGTACAGAAATTGGGGGTAACGTGGCTCTTTTTAAAATAAACACCATTTAGATTAAAAAAAGTAAAGAAAAAAAGAGAAAAAAGAAAAGATGACTCATTAGTGCATACGACTTCCCCAGCATCGGTGCCAGGGATTTGTACTTATAAGGCTTTTCATTTATTTTTAATTGGTTTTGATGGTTTTGATTACTAGTTTATGAAACACAGCACATTAAAATGGTCACGTTTTTGACAACACTGATAAAATATAGCTGCAAGCAGTAATTAAGAGGGTCGAACACTTTGCCCCTCAGCAGTGGTAGGGGGTCATGAACCAACGGGGAGCATCAGTGCTTGTTAACAGCGAAGATGAGCTTAATATTAAACTGTTGCGAAGATATTGCCTCACATTTGTTTTTTAAATATCTTCTTAAGTTGCAAATGAACTAGAAGCTTGTTAGTGAACTTTAGTTCATGTTGTTGTCGTGTACCGGACTGTATATGTGTATTTTATTAATTTAATATGGCGCCACTTCCTGTTTGGTGATTAAAATGAATCAGAAAAGGACGTTTGATTGGTTTAACGGTGCTGGGTGCCTAATTTCATGACGACTGGACACAGTTTATAGGAAACGAAATAAAAAACCTTCTTGAGGCATGTGAGAAATTGACATCATGGTGTTTGTCGAACCCAAAGAATAAAAGGAAAGTGAAAAGTGCTTCACAGATTTAGTTTTGGTTCTACTTCCATCAGGAGCTTTATATTTTCCGTTTCGGTCTGCGATTTGTCTGACTGTGGATAGGATTGCGCAAAACCTACCAACCCGATTTTCATGAAACTTGGTGGAAATGTGTAGCATGGGGCAGGGAAGAACAAGGATGCGATTTAAGGGTTTTGGAATGCACTCCATATCACAGTTCTCAGAGGATTATCGGTGACCATGAATGGCTTCAGCTTGGCACAACCATTTTTTTTTGGTTTGTTTGTTTGATTGTTTTTTTTTTGAACAGGGCAGTTCGATTCCCGGGCTTGGGCCGTTTCTGTGTGGAGTTCCCATGTTCCTCCCGTGCTTGCGTGGGTTTCCCCCGGGTACTCTGGTTTCCTCCCACAGTTCAAAAACATGCACAGTAGGCTAATTGGTTGTTCCAAAATCACCCCTAGGAGTGAGTGTGAATGGTTGTGTGTGTGTTGGCCCTGCGATGGTCAGGTGAGCTGTCCAGGGTGTACCCCGCCCTGGCCCAGAGTCGGCTGAGATGGGCGCCAGCCTCCCCGCGTCCCTAATTAGGATTAAACGGCTTTGAAAATGAATGGATGAATTTGAGCAGTTTTGGAAACATATCCAAGTGGATACTGTTGGAGATTTGCAAATCTCCGAAGAGCCGACACTTGTCCTTGGTGGAGGTCTGCACTCTTCCTTTGCCCTTCCTGAAAAAGCATTCTTGTTTTTCTTTTGTTTGTTTATTTTTACTGTAATTTATCAAAGTATGACCTCCGAGCCGCCGCGTGTGGTCTGCGTACATCCTCATTGTTTTATGCTTTTCTTTTTTGTGGCTGCCGAACTTCAAACATCGTATTTGAAGGTCCTGAAGTCTAAAATCCAGCACCAGGAAGAAAAAAGGGTTTGCATCAATCATTCAAGGTTCAAAGGATACAAAAAAAAGCACACACACATACACTGGTATCCACACACATAAGACACACTCATAGAGTCGACCATCCTCATTTCGTAAATGGATTCAGATCCTCTACAGGTCCTCTGTGCAGCCTGTCACAGCGCCAGCGCTCCTTTAACTGGCATGTCTTACCTTTCAGTTTCTATTACGCCAATCAATGGCGTACATTATTCGTCCTCTTGCATTAGATACGCCGAGGTTCTCAACGAGCTGAAAAGGAAAGGGGGGTGGGGGGTGGGCGGTGTTTTCCTTTTGTCCCACCGGTTTCGTGTCTGCTCTGCTTTGCTCAGCCTGTGTGGGAGAGCGCTCTCTTGTCTCAGTAGTTTCTTTTTGTTGTTGCATTACGGAAATTAATAGCCGTGTCTGTGTTCTGATATAGTACAAGAATGACCATGGGCAAAAATAGACACGTTGGTGCAAGCAGGCTCAGTCGGATTGGACTGGATAGTGTGACCTGTTTTGACCTTTGCCAGGAGGTTACGTTTTTATTTCACCTGTGTTGGCTTGTTAGTTTTTCTTAGTTATTAGTTATCTGTTAGTTGTTTGTTTGTTTGTGTGCAGGATAACTCAAAAATGTATCCACATATTTAAATGTAAAAATTTTTTAGAGTAGGGTGTCGCACAAGTAACAGACCTTTACATTTTGGAGGTGATTCATGCATGGGATCACGTTGAAAGGAAATCCCGAAAAATCCCAAAAAACTCTAACATGGGGCTAGCTCAATCAATCAATCAATCAATCAATCAATCAATCAATCAATCAAAGCCAAATCCTATCAGATTTCGTTTTTCTAAATGTCACACCAAACATGTAGAGTATCAGAATGTTGGTATACAAAAAGTTGCCATTGAAAGGTCAAAGGTCAAGGTCAGAAATGATGATTTTGTGAAAATGTATATGTCCCAAGATTTTGTACACAGAATTCAGAGGAA
This sequence comes from Tandanus tandanus, assembly GCA_039654325.1. NCBI lineage: Eukaryota > Metazoa > Chordata > Actinopteri > Siluriformes > Plotosidae > Tandanus > Tandanus tandanus. The sequence continues at coordinate 3,343,156 of JBCNYH010000005.1, forward strand.
GGTTCCATTTAAAATTTTGAATGGTATAGCATGAACAGCTCAATATTATGAGTCACCGTATGGCCTGGTGGAGGCTTGCGCTCTTTTAGTGCTACTAGTTCTTTCTGGGACTCTATTCTATACAGTGTATGGAGGACACCGCTCTTCCTAACTGGAAACTGGCAATGTTTCATATTCTTATCCAACAGGATAATGAAAATTCCTAAGAATAGAAAATGAAACCTGCATGTTTTTTTCACTTATTTCACTGTTTAACGCTTTATCGAACCTGATCTTAGCAATTGGTTTGGTGAAACGTGTCAAGAGGTGTCAAGTATGTTTACAGCAGAAACAAAAACACATTTTTCTTATTTTGTCTGCCAGCGTTCAGCCACAGTGACATCCCGATGCTTTGCCAAGACCGCCTCGTATATTTATTATTAGTTTGAAGGGATGGGAGCGGAACATGGCAGCGTTACAAGGATTTGTATTTTTATTTTGTTTGGTTTTGTTTTTTAACAACAACCAAAAAAACGTACCCTTCAGATGGCACCCTGAAATTGAGGCATATTAAAAGTCTCGCATCACACGACGTCTACTTTTCAATATCCGTCCTCAGTGTCTCATGACGGCGTCTTTCGCACGGCCGCCGCACGTGCGGGCTTAGTTCAATTTTCCGCTGCTCAGACACCGTCGCCGTGGCTTTCTATTCCTGTCCGCTGTTCTGTACGGAGGTGTTATTTGACAACGCACTAATGAAAGCCCGAGATGTTTAATATATGCTATCGACCCTTTCCCAGGCTGTGTAGTCGCTGTCTTATCATATTAGCCAGCCGCCATGCTGGAATGCCTGCATGCTTTTCACTTAGCCTTAATTTCCTTCACAATGGATGTGAATGCAGGATTTTTTAATTTTTTTTATCAAAAGGGCGGGGGAGGAAAAGAGAACGCTATTCCTTTAATTTTGTTGAGAATTGACAAGTGAAGCATCACTATCTGGCCTGTCATGAGCGTGCGTGCGCGCGTGTGTGTGCAGGGTGTGGGAGTATCTCGCTTTAAGCAGCAGGACAATCACAGTCACGCGGCAGCTCCCTTCCCCGTATCGCTCGTCTCGAAGGCCCGACCATGCAATTAGCTGTCCTGCTTTCACAGAGCCAGAAACAAAGGTATGTCCTAAGAGGCTCGGGGATGTCAGAGACACACTGGCTGGTGACACACTCATGGCCCCTGGGCTGCACTCTTGACTGGCGGAGTCACTCGCTGTCACTCCTCATCACTGTCTAGCATGCCGCTAATGGCATCTCCCAACAGGAGAGAGGCTACAGTATGCTCACCAAGGAAATCACACAGATCCTCAGAACAGAAAGAGAAGGAATGAAGAAAGGAAGAACGGAGGGATTTGAGGCTTTGAGGCTTTGGGGCAAGCCGCTAATTCCCGTTGCAAAACGCCTGAGAGCTTCATTAACCGAATGTGCAAAAAAAAAAAAAAAAAAAAAAAGGAACGAGCACACTCAAACAGGGAATTTGATCTCTCCCAGCATCTTGTGAACCACTTTGTAAAACCGCACTGCTGTATTTTAGGACTCGGTGCAAAATGAAGAAGCGTCCGAGGTGTTTGATGTAAGACAGTAAGCTGAGCCGGATACTTCCTGAAACCTTTCGGAGCGATTTTCAGGAATGACTTGAGTCCTGTCAGCGGAAAACGACGTTTACCTCTACGTTTTACTCGCGTCTCAAACTTTCACGCAGGTCCAGCATTGCGGCATTTGCAGTCCTCATTACTGTAGAAACAACAATCGAGCATCTGACCAATCAGGATTAGGAACTGAAATGCTCTGTAGGGGGCACGGCGGCGGCGTAGTGGTTACCACGTCCGACTCGCAGCAAGAAGGTCCTGGGTTCGATTCCCGGGGTGTTTCTGTGTGGAGTTTGCATGTTCTCCCCGTGCTTGCGTGGGTTTCCTCCGGGTACTCCGGTTTTCTCCTGCAGTCCAAAAACATGCACAGTGGGCTAATTGACTGTTCCAAATCACCCCTAGGTGTGAGAGTGAGTGTAAATGGTTGTGTGTGTTGGCCCTGCAATGGTCAGGTGAGCTGTTCAGGGTGTACCCCACCCTCACCCAGAGTTGGCAGAGATGGGCGCCAGCCTCCCCGCGACACTAATAGGGATTAAGCGGCTTAGAAAATGAACAAATTAATGGATGGATGGATGAATGGATGGATGGGTGGATGAATGAATGGATGGATGGATGGATGGATGGATGGATGAAATGTTCTGTCGTAGAAATAGCTGTAGGTTGTTTAAATGTGTGGTTTGAGAAAGAGAGAGAGCCAGACAAAGAGAGAGAGAGAGAAAGTGTGTGTGTGTGTGTGTGTGTGTGTGTGTGTGTGTGACTGGAAGCTATTTTTCCCTAAAGACATGGATTTAAGTTTTAAAATCTCATCTCAGATTTTTTTTTTTCATTCTGAAACCACTTTCACGCATATTTTTGGATGAAAATCTTCAGATGTCTGTAAAGAACACCAGTTACACAGAAAATCAGATTCACTGCTCGTATAAGTCCCGCGTTAATGTTAAAGTAGTGAAGTCCAGGAATCCAAGACACTAATAATAATCATACACAATAATCATCTCTACAGTAAAGCGATAGTAGATTAACAAAATTACTGAGATGGATGAAAGCTAATTTCTTTGCTAATTTTTATTATTTATTTATTTTTTTGCACATTTGTTCCGTGCTGCTTATCGCCGCAAGCCTTCTGTTCATAATACAGACAAACATGAACAAGAGTAGGCTGTTAAAAACGAGCATGTGTAATCAACATAGGGGGAAAAAAAGGTAGCCAATAAAACAGACACTAAAACAGTGTGTAACAAGTCACGCGAAAATGTCCAACGGACAAGGACTAGCTTAACAGCGTGTTATCATCTTTTCTGCATGTAAAAGCCTTCTGTTGTGTCCTGACATACTGATTGCAGATGGTCCAATTAATGTCCGTCTGAATCCATCATTTCGCCGAGTGCAAAAGCAATCACGCCGTTTGCTTGTAAAAAAGATGAGAGCGAGGGGAAACGGTGCGGCGTGCTGATAAGCGAAGTCGGTCTCCGTTTTGTTTTGCTCTATTTCGTACTTTGGAGAGAAAACACACTATGGTTAAAAAGGGGGGGAGGGTGTTGGAGATAAGTCCAAATATCCAGAGAGGATTTTCAACATCCGCTCTGACTGCCAGTAGGATTACGGTTTACGTTATCCGGTCTGGGAAGGCAGGACGCCACACATTTTCTGCTCACGCTGCAATCTGGTGTACGTACAGTGTGCAAAAATGCAAAGGGGGAAACGAGACTCTTGGTGGATTTTATAGAATGAATTGTACAATCATGAGTAAAAGTTTTGAATCATTTTACTGATTACTTGTGGAATCAAGTTGGGTTTTAAAGCAAGTCTACCAAACTGTCTCCCGGTTTCAAGGGGCGTGAAGGTGGTGATATAACTCAAGAGTAGAATCTTGCTGCTGAAGCCTGTCTTCTTTATAGGAGGTTGTTGCCGTGGCCATATCACGTTGCCAGGGAGTCGTATGCCAACAGTACCCTTTGTGTGCCATCGCTAACATTGCTCTTAACACTTCTTTCCCAGAAGCCTGGGTAACAAAGCTGCTGGAAGACGTGATGAAGAACTGGGAGTTGATTTGCAATGACAGGAGAGACAACCTGCGAAACAAACGGATTGAGGCGCGGTTTTGTGCCCCCCCCCTTCAGATATTTGTTCCAGATGCTGATACTTACCCTGCAGGCGTTAAGTGTTTGATGCGCCCATATGTAGTGCTGATGTTTTTGCAGCAAAAATGGTGGTAACAACAATAGCAAAGTTCGTGATTTCTTTCCAAAAGTTCCTTTAACTTTTTTTTTTGGTGTGTGTGTGAACACATATCTTCTTTTGGCCAGACATACAGGCAAGGCAGATCTTTCAGTGGTGGTAGTGGGTATAGATATGATTTGTGGGTGAAAGTCAGCAAAGTAGCTCATGATCTTTGGTCAAAATTGGCAGGAGGTTATAACTGACAAGTTAGCGGAGCTCCTGAGCGGAACATGACTTGGATGGTTGTCCCGTGCCCTTCACAGGAAACCCAGTCAGACTGCCGCAGCACTAAGTTGACTGTTGTCTGTTGTGTATCGCTGACTTGCATGAGGAAACTGAAACCTGAAAAATACACCACCACTCAGACTCGTACAGGATAACACAAACATACACAGTCTAACTCAGGTAGGCAGACAAACTTTCGCTAAGCATCACAACACAAAACATTAACGGTAAGACGGAACATGAACTCGTTAGACGGATAATTAAACTAACAAGACAGATGAAGGTGGAAATCAGTGAGTGAAAGGTGGTGAAAAGAAAACTCGGTGTTGAGCTTTCCTTCTTTCGTTTCATACCGTAGTCGGGAAACGCAAGGGAGATTTATTTATTTATTTATTTCCTCCCCGTTGGAAGTTGATTCAGTCCTTAAAGGAGTCGCGCTACTCTTATAATACCAGCCTCAGACAGCTATCAGTAGAGTTATCTATTGGGAGCTCTGCATTTAGGCAGTGACTAAATCTATGTATTGGAGATAAAATCTCTGGTTTGTTGGTCAAGCCTAGAAATTTCAGTGTTTGATTTTTGGTCAGATGGCAGAATATCTCATTTTGAGTGGGATGGTAATTGATATCGAATGGGCAAGATGCCAAATTTTTTTTATAGCAGGATGTCTGCTTTGCGGTAGAAAATTAGCTGAACATCCCATTTTTACTGCTAAATACTAAAATCTAGAAAGTTGACAGTTGGTTTGGAAAGGTAAGTAGTCTTGTGTGAGAGATGTTTGGTCAAAGTCAGATGTTAAAAATGTCTAAGTTCTGTAGTTAGCTATGCAGCGTATGAGTTTTTATGCTAGCTAGCCAAGTCTGGTGAAACTGGTTGTCAACTCTCTAGGAAGGATAGCAGCGATCATACAGTGAGACGAAAAGGCTAAGCACTGCATATTTAATGTATTCTCCGTTTCTCGACCCCCAACCTATTTCTCATTTCGTAGACTCTAAATTTCTCTCTCCTTTTATTTAATACCAGAGTTCGTTTCTGGTGGCCTTCAGGATATTGTGCATAAATGGATCTGATTTGACCCTCAAGCACAAACCACTCAAATAAAAAGCTCAAACCACAAAAAATTGCCAAGCACAGTTAATGTCCTGACCCGTGGGATGACCAGATACGATGTGTGACTAATGAAAATGCCACAGTGGGCACGACAACTAAATACCCTGCTCTGGGGGGGGGGGGGGGGGTTTTTGGGGGGGCCTCCCCCCCACCTTGGGAAGGTGTGGGGGGGAGGGGGGGGGGGGGGGGGGGGGGGGGAGGGGGGGGTAGGGGGGGTTTCAAA
>JBCNYH010000005.1:3393465-3411859 GCA_039654325.1 Tandanus tandanus
GATGGATGGATGGATGATAGTGAGATGGATGGATGGATGGATGGATGATAGTGAGATGGATGGATGGATGATAGTGATATGGATGGATGGATGATAGTGAGATGGATGGTTGGATGGATGATAGTGATATGGATGGATGGATGATAGTGAGATGGATGGATGGATGGATGGATGGATGGATGGATGATAGTGAGATGGATGGATGGATGGATGGATGATAGTGAGATGGATGGATGGATGATAGTGAGATGGATGGATGGATGGATGGATGGATAGCTGGGCAAATGGAGTAAATCAGTGGATGGATAACTATTTGGATGGATGGATAGCTGGGCAAAAGGATAATTAGTTAAGTAGTTGTATAAATAGTTGAATGGTTGGACAGATGGATGAATTAGTTACTGGGGTAGGTGAATGAGAATGAATGGATGGATTTAATGGATAGAGGGATGGAGGGATGGAGGGATGGATGATCAGATTATTATACCTCCTTGTTTGTAGTAAATAGTGAACTACCAAAAGAAATAATAAACCCTGACACGAATTCATTCATGTCCTTGCTGTTTAGGCATGTATCGGATATGAAGTACCCTGAATGTGGATCGGGACACAGCCCTGAATTCTGAGGGAAAGTGTATTACTCAGCTCTCGCAGTCGAGAGAGTGAAACTCCCGTGAAAGGTAGTTTTGTGAGAAGCTCAGAATTGCGTTTTGTTTTTTTTTACCAGAGAGGCTGAAATTCCCAAATCATACATTCAGTAGCTTCAAATTTAATTGAACTTCATTTTCAATTCCTAAATTCTACTTCCTCCTCATATTAATTTAGAAGAAGTAGAGTGTGTGCGTGAGAGAGAGAGCGCAAGAGAGAGAGAGAGAGGTGGAATATCTGTGCTGATGACACACTCCTTTATTGTGAAGTGTCTCATGCCTCTCGAGGAGAAGGTGACCCATCAGGTCCCTGGACTCCAATCCCGCAGAGCCCAGCAGGGGGTCTATAATACCACCAAACATCTCTCTCTCTCTCTCTCTCTCTCTCTCTCTCTCTCCATTGCTCTCTCATCTCGTCATCTCGTCTCCCGCCTTCTCATTTTCTCAGTCTCTTGTTCTTACATTATCCTCCCTTCTCTCCCCCTTCCTTCCCCACGGGACGCTGCTCTCTTAGCAACACCGCTTTCTCTCGTTTTGTTTTTGGAGGAGGGCCGAGTGTGTCGGCGGCCCCTCGGGGGGTGCGACTCAAACTCGCCCCTCTTTCCGTTCTGGAGGTGGCTTATTATTTACACACTCCGTTCCAGGAAAGAGTGCTAACTCATTTCCTTTTTCTCCAGAATGGAGCATGATGGGATTAAGACGACACATTGTGTAATAGTTTGTGTAAAGGGAATGTGATCCACTCTTATCTTGCCGTTGCTATTAATCCTAACAGCGGTGTGTGCGTTTAGGGTACAAACTACAAACACAAAGTTTTGGGTGGAGTTACTGTCATCATCGACATTTTTGAGTCGCTCCGTTCCATTCTTCCATCCGTCTGTGTGTCTGTAAACAAAATCCAGCCAAATTTGGGAGGGGGACACTACCCTACCCGAGTCCCGAAGATTATTTGATTTAGGAATGTCTGGGTCAGAGCAAGATCTCAAAGTTTTAAGGATAAAGTGCTTATCACTTTGAAACGAGTGCTGATAGACTGTGAATCACTAATAGGAAGCCATATACGGACTTTTACATATGTTTTGACCTTTGACCCAAAGGGTACCTGTGGTGAATTAGTGTTACTGGCTATTTAAAACGATCATGTATATCATCAGCGGTTCCTTCCGGCAACATCGGTCCTTGCCCGTTTTCAAAGTGCGCGAGTGTTACGACTCTAGGCGTGCTCAGAGACATGTTGCCTTTCTGATTGGCTGTTCCAGCATGGTCGTGATGCGAATTCGTTGGATTGGCTGGGCTACATCACTGACCCGTGTATCATAGCACATTATCGACCAAGAAACAACAAGCGCAGAAATCGCAGAAAACTTGACGACAGGAAATAAACCATCTGCATAAACCATTCTAAATTTGCCGTCACGCTCATCTCTCAGCATCCTCGTCCTCAGAGTCACTAGACTGTGACGTCTCACTGTCTCCATAAGAGACGCCAAGCCCGCCCAACGTGTAGACATCACTTCTGGGGGAAAAAACGACTGCTAAGCTGCTAACGCCCGTAGTTCAGCCCCCGCTAGTAATCCACGGGATGAAATCACCAGTTTTGTGCTTTTTATGTTAAAATAAGCGTTAAATGTATCGCTTAAACATATTATGCTGTAAGGATGACCAATACCGGTGCTCTTTAAGTGACCATGAACGGTCAAACTCCAGCTATCTTGTAAAACCTTTAAATAAGAGAGATTTATATGCTAATTTGGTCATGTGCACGTACCACATATTGTAAAATGAGTACATGGGTAATTAAAACCAGCTACCCATATAGGGCCTGTTTACGACATCATCCCTGCTATAGGATGGAGGTAGCGTACACTCTCTGAGTGCCACTTGAGTTGTGGACATTCAGGCTCAAAAAGACTCTGGGGCATTCTGCGACCCTTTGTATTTATGATACTTTCTTTTGAAAGGAAACAAGGAAACGTAACGTTGTTAAATGCAGTTCATTTTAAATGTGTGTTATTAATGTGCTGCATGTTCTCCACATGATGGACATTTTCACTGCCAGATCAGAATCCTGCGTATGTTTTTCTCTACGAATCCTTTTTTTATTACTAAAAGCACGCCGTGGGGAGTCTCTTGATGAACAGCAAGGCTTTCAAGACTTCAATGCATGTTTGGCTTGTTTTCTTTATGGTAACGAAACGAACACGCAAAACGAATGAGGGGAAACACGCGTTGGGGTTTTGCAAAGCTTAACTGATTCCTTCCTGACGGCTCTGTAAAGGCTTAATAAACAGAACCGTCGGTACATCAGCGCACTTTCAGAGATCACGCTCAGTAAATGAGTCCTATTTGTTTCCCTCCTTTTCCTTCGCCAGTAAACTCGTTACGGATCTCCCAGCTGTGGCAGTGTTGTGGTTTCCGAACTCTGGCGTCCCAAAAGTTTACCCTAACAAGCCATGCTTGATTTTTCGGAGAAGAGGCTTGATTCGTGAATGAATTATTTAAGGCTCGTTTGTCGGAGTTTTTGTGCGCGAGAGAATAAACGAGAGATGAAACAGGTTCCGAGGAAGTGACACGCGAAAATCAAATCGGAATGATAATCGAATATAGAGGTCCAGCGTCTCTGCGTTTTTCGGACTGGATTATGATAATATAGCTAACGCATCTGACCAGCCTATGGCCTGCAATGAATGAGTATAGATTTGATGCTGAAAAAGCTTTCAGCTCCATTTGGATCCTATTTAAGGGCCCTTGTTTCGAACGGATGCAATATCGAGACAGTCTGAATGACTCTGGGGATGAATAAACGCTCTGCTTCGGGTTCGTCACCCTACAATGCAAGACAGGCAGCGTTCAGAGCGTTTTTTGAAAGACAATCAGATGCTATTTTGTGAACAGTAATGCGAGCGCGTCAGAGCAGGTGTCCTGAAAGCATCCGTGACCAAAAAAAAAAAAAAAATCTGAATTCTGAATGAAGTCAAAATGCTGTCGAAATAGAAAAGAGTTATGAGTATAATACGGTGTATCTCTTCCTCCAATGCATGGGGCTTTAAAATATCATACATAAGGATTGAAACACTTGAGGGTGTGCTGTTGTAGGAAAATAATCAATGCCGGGGTGCTATTGCGAACTGATATAATACCCAGAAGTATTTTTTGTTGTTGTTGTTTTTCTAACAGCACATCACATGACGACAGATTTCCCATGTCTTAAAGAACAAACAATATATCATCCTTTTATCCATTTCCAGCTATGTTTAAAATATCAATATTAAAATATTCCCACTGAAGGGTGGGGGGGTGGGGGGTGTTGCACTGCTTCGCTTTGATTAGAAAGCATCAACATTCTGTTATGTACACTATACACATATACATAACTTTAATGAGATAGAGAAGTACCAAACAGCTGTCTCTCGATCCGCACTGGCTGTGTACGCTTCAGAAGGATTGTCGTTAGCAGATTAGCCACTTTTGAACTCATGAACTTCATTCCTTTAACTTCAGGTAAAATATTGTTAGCTTTTTGTCAGTACCATTTTAAAGTAGTCTCTAAGGACGATTGGGAACCCTGTCTCCGGCTACAGTGGTTACAGTCACTCAGTTCTATACAGGAGGGAGTGTTTAGCGCTTTCAAAGCGAATCTACCAGCGGAATGTTTGTTGAATAATAAGGTGTAAGATAGAACCCTTAATCAACTGCAAAACCATTCTGTAATGATGTCCATAAAGTGCACTCCTCCCAAAGCCCTTCACTGTATTCCGCTTGTTTATCCTCAAGCTATCATTAGCTAGCTAGCAACACCAAAGTTAATTTTGTTTTGGTGACTAAACCTATAAACAATGGAAGTTATTAATGGAACTGCAGGAATTCAACGAATGAAAACGAACATTGTCAGGGGATCAAGTTTCTCTACATTTTTCACACAAATTTTGTAGGTATTGCGCTGTACAAGGTTAGAAACAGTGATTCAAATATGAAACCCGAATGGTAGGTCTCACATGGTGTACTATGTTAAAAGCAATTAAAAAAAAGTCTTGTTACATTTTCATTTTTTTGCTGTAAGTTTACTTACATTTATGGCATTTGGCAGACGCCCTTATTCAGAGCAACGTACATTTTTATACAACAGAGCAGTTGAGGGTTAAGGGCCTTGCTCAAGGGCCCAACAGTGGTACTTGCTTGGTGGTACTGGGGCTTGAGTTCCCAACCATCAGATCAGTAACCCAGTGCGCTAACCACTGAGCCACCACTGCCCAGTAAGTAAAACCTGTTCACCCATTCTTGGGCGCTTCATTGTCTCCGCCCAAAATCCTGACCACACCCGTGCCCGGATTGTCGCCAAATTTGGAGGGGACACTACCTTACCTGAGTCTTAGACATGACTTGATTTTGGAATGTCAAAGGTCAACGGTCAAAGTCAGAGCAAGGTAACAACGTTTTGGAGATAACTTTGAAATGAGTCCTGATAGACATGCTATTACTATGGAACACTAATAGGAAACCATGTATGGACTTTCAAATGGGACAGTTACCTTTGACCTTGAGTGACCTTCAAAAGTCAAACCCCAGCCATCTTGTAAATCCTTCAAACAAGACTGTTTGTTGTTGTTATTTTTATTTATTTTTTGCTAATTTGGGTATATCCGCATACTACAGAACATATAGTAAGATGAGCACATGGGCAATTAAAAGCAGTCCCCATATAGAGCCTATTTACTACAGTATATAAGGATATTTTTTTAGAAAATTGCAACTCATGCCGTCCCAGGAAGTTTTTCTTTTCCACTCTTTAGGGATCTTAATCCGCATCTGATTTTCAATAAAGTTGCTTCGTGACAATGCCTATTGTTAAAACGCTATAAAAATAAAACTCAATGGTGTTGGGAAAAGCCATTTTCTTATTTTTTTTTTTAATGTGAATACATTCTGTATTTTGCATCTCAGCCAGCCATCAGCTCATGACACACAAAAGCCAGCGTTCGTCTCTTTTTCCCTCTCTTTTCTCTCCGTCTGTTTTGCCGAGGGATCAAAAACGAAATAGAATAGGTAATTCTGTGTAATCGCACTGGCATTAAGCGGATATCAGCATCTCCTCGTAGACTGATAGCAGCTGAGACACAAAAACAAACTGACAGAAGAAATGGATTTATCTTCACGCGGACAGAAACACTAACCATTATCCACTACCGCGGGTTCTGAAAAGAATTCACAGCAACGTCAGGGAGATGTTCGGAGCAATTTTAAACAGGGAAGGGTTGTGTTTGCTACATGAATACTGTGGACTGAGGGGTCAGGTCTGAGCGCTGACACCTCCAACCTGCAAAAAGTAGACCGCATGGGTCCAAAGCTTCCGCCACCCAGGAATGTGTATTTTCAAGTTGATCTATATCTTCCTTAAACCAAAATCAAAACTGTTGTGTTAAATAAATTAAGTCCAGCTGGCTCATTAATTATGCATGGATTTTGGCGTGCACCAATCCCAGGCGAGGTACCTGTATGACAAACCCGCCTACCAAATCTCAGCCAAATCCGAGCAAGCATTGTCAAGTTATTGTCTGGAAACCAAAGTGATGTGTTAAATAAAATAAGTCCTTCTGGCTCAATAATTATGCACAGATTTTGGCATGCACCAATCCAAGGCGAGGTAGCTTTAAGACAAATCTGCATACCAAATTTCATCAAAACCCGAGCAAGCATTCCTAAGTTATCGTCTGGAAACCAAAGTGTGATGGAAGGACGGACAGACGCCACCCATTCCAATAGCCAGCACACCTCCGGTTCACCCATTGCATGTCAATCAGTACTCCGGCCGCAAGTCAGGTACACCGGACATCAACAGGATGAGGAACGCACGAGTTCCAAACAAAACGTATGTCCGGCGCATGCAATACAGCCGTACAACCGTACAACCAGCGGACACCTTTGCCAAACAAAAGCTTTCCCACAGATTGAACAGTTCATCTGACAAGGAACGCATTCGCTGAGTAAGAAACAATCACGAAACCCACGTGAACAGAGACGAACACAACAAGCATTTTGCCGTCAGTTTTGACGCAATCTAGCAAGGTGTGACTGATCCCCTTACTCGCTCGCTCACTCATGCGCCAAACAGCTTACTCTTATTAGGGTCTCAGGGAGGCTGGAGCCCATCTCAGCCAACACTGGGCGAAGGCAGGACCAGCTCACCAGACCATCACAGGGCAAAGCTCACACAGCCTTTCACACTCAAACCTAGCCAGTTAGAATAACATGCATGTCTTTGGACTGTGGGAGGAAACCAGAGAACCCGGGGAAAACCCACTCAAGTACAGGGAGAACATGCAAACGCCACACGGAAACACTCGAACCCAGGGCCTTCTTGCCGTGAGGCGGGTGTGGGAACTACTACGCCACCGTGCCGTGTGTCACTGCTCTCTTACCAGTAAATCAGTTCAGGTTCAAAGGTTTATCAGTAAACTGGTCACATGATCACCATATATATGTTAGCCCTAATGAATAAGGGGGAAAATAGCAAAATACCAGGTAGACTGTAAAAAGTCCCGCCCACTTATTGTCTACTGGCTCAGAAGAAGGGTTCAGGAAGTCACTGGTTGAAAGGGTTTCCCTTCCACTGGTTCCATTATATTTATTCCAAGAAAAAAAACACCCAAGAAATTTGAAGTTGGCTCCAGTTTTAAACATCACAAATACCATGCCTGGGCCATAAATCTTGGCATCTCTATTTTACAGTACATTAGATTTAGCTGGTGCAGATTCGCCATCGTGAAACTATGAAGTAAAACGAGACGTTTATGGCAAACATGAGGAGCGCTGAGAGATGAGGGCTGAGCGTTGAGTGTTTTTGGCATTTCAGACAACACATTAATAAGAAGATTATGAGCTTATAGCAAGCAGGCAAACAAACGCCTCTGATCCAACGTGTGCTCAGTATGATAATACAGTCCCTGACAGAAACACTAGCACTTAATAGTTTCATTAGTCGCTATGATGGATGTGGATTTGAGAACGAATGGTATTTTAGTTTTTTTCCAAATAACATTATTTCCAGAGTGGCCCAGGAGAGTATTTTTTTATTTGTTTATCGAGCACCCTGTTTATTTTATGGTACTTAATTCCTTGTAGGAATGTATATCAGCGACGATGATGATGATGTTTTTGGAATATATTAAGAGTGGAGTTAAGCATGCGCACTACCAAAACTGTACACGATATCATTCAGACTCAGTACAGAGGGCGGAGTTTGAGGGTGTCAGTTTCGCAGGATTCTTGTCTTGGACTTAAGCAGTTTGTACTTGTGAGTGAGCAGTGTTATTAAATCCAACACTACTGCCTGAAAGCTTAAAGTGCGCCTGTGGTGAATTAGTGTTACTAGCTCTTTAAACGATCGCGTATAACATCAGTGGATCCTTCCGGCAACATCAGTCCTTGCCGCTTGTAAAAGTGCGTGTGAACCTTACAACTCTGGGCAGACTCAGAGACATGTTGCCTTTCTGATTGGCTGTTCCAGCCTGGTAGTGACGCGAACTCTTTGGATCGGCTGGGCTGCGTGCATCATAGCACGTTATGGTCCGGTGCTGAGCTGCACAAACAACAAGCGCAGAAATCGCGGAAAACATTTCTTTTTGTTCCTAAACCAACAGACGACAGGAAATCAGAGTCAGCAAAACGTTAGCTGCGTAAATCATTTTGGATTTACCGTCACGCTCATCTCTGGCAGCGTTCTCGTCCTCAGAGTCACTAGAATGTGACGTCTCACTGTCTACTCAAGAGACTCCTCCCTCTTTGGTTCAAATAGGTCACCGTTTACACCCTTTTCCTTCAAATTGCTGCCGTAGTTCTAGGTTTAAAACTAGGTCTAGTTTTTAGGTTTTATCACCTAAAATGTCGCTCACTGAATAGATCTGCTTGTTTACTTACGCTGGACAACCCCGCCCAACGAGTTCACGTCACTTCCGGGAAAAAATGACTGCTTACCACTGGTTCAACCTACGCTAGTAATCCATGGGATAAAGTTTCCCATTTTTATGCTTTTTATGGATATTTCTGTTAAAATAAACGTCTGTGTCGCTTAAACGTATTACATACATACAAATTATGCTGTCAGGACGACCAGTACTGGTTCTCTTTAATGCAAGAGCAATATGTTGTGGTAAAATGTAATATTTTGCCTGTGAATATACTAAACACCTGTACAATATCGTTTAATATAAGATACGTAAACATGGCATTATTAAGAATTTAACAGTTTCACACTTATATAACGAGTTGTTTTTCCTCGTGCTGGATCAAGTGCTATTCTAATTTTTTTAATAGGCTGCTGAATAATGAAAGTGGAGGCCACGTTGTTAAAGTGATTAGCATGATTATTATAATTGATTATAATTGTAGCATCATTCGTGCAGCCATTAAATGTGTTGTGTTTTTTCTTTTGGACAAGGAAGACTCCATTCGAATTTGGAAATAATCCCGATTAAATTCTGGATCCAGGAATTTTTTTACTATTATTATTATTATTATTATTATTATTATTATTATTTTAAATACTTTCACATTGTGAGATCAGACAGTGTTTAACATTTTTCCTCATATAAGGGATCACTGGGCTTGGCAGAGGTTTGCGCTCTCTAAGCAGTCCTAAATAGTTTGTGTTCCAAAAAAATTGGATCATTAAAAAAAATGCTATCTTAATTTATGGTAAATCAGTGTCTGCTTACTGAAGCCTGACCACCAGTAAGATGGTTTATTATTAGCTGTAGTCTGCGATATATATGTAAATCTGTGTGAATGTGTTGTTACTATAGAAACAATCATGTATTATAGCGTATTACTGTGTTTTGCAGCCTGCTGTATGCAGTGCTCTGCTCTACAGTGTATAAACCATATCAACTTTTTTTTTTTCTGGAAGGATGAAACATGGGATGTGATGTTGCCTTCAGTTTAGTCGAAGTTGATAACGTCATGTTTATACATCCTTGCCGTCAACATTATGTATGGAAATATACGCTCAAATCGAATAAGGGGACTTCACTCTCCTTTTTGTTAGTACTAAATCCGCTTGAGATTGCGCTATCCTGTGATTAGGTATAATTGCACATTGTCACGAGTTGAACGTATGCTGATTTGCGCTGCTCTGCAGACAGCAAGAGACGTAAAAAGGACGAAATAAATAAATAAAGCTTTATGTTTATATCCATCCTGATTTGCCTACACTGTTGTCGTGTTGCTAAAAGCAACTTCATATGCTTCATATAAAAGAGAACTCGGAGTGCGTATATGTACGGCCTGATAAGAGGTCAGAGAAAGCTCTCCGTATTGTCTCGGCCATGACTGGTTAAGTGCGACCGAATGCGACAAACAGGAACCCTGCATGCGCCTCGACGGATTTATCAGGACCTTCATTTGCTTAAGAGCACTAGATCACCATTTGGGCCGTCGTGCCAGAGCGAACGCACAGTAATTCATCTTCCATTTGCACTTCCGTCCTGCAAACACAAGCGACTTCAAGTGGAGGCTGTTTTGGATCAAAAGATCCATTGGGTGAATAGCAGCAGAATGAAAAACGGTCGCCGGGAAACAGGAGCCAGGAGACTGAAAGGCTGTGATTAGCAGGCGGTAATGAATAAAAGACAGAAATCACACAGACGTACAGAACACTGTCCACGCAGCATTCAGCAGAATTAGGGTTTAGAGGTGTGAAGAAAAAAACGTTCCAATCACAGAACAGAACAGGAAATATCATTTCTTTTGACTTTTCTATTTTTCTTCCACCGTTTCTAATTAAAGCAAAAGCTTGAATGTTTCACTGCTATCGTGATCTTTATGAGCTTAGTGACTCTCTGTTTCTAAAAAAAAATATATATATATATATATATATATATATATAGTGTAAAGATAAAATATACATTAAAGAAACAAGTGCTGGCTCATTTTCATATAAATTAGGGTTGAAAAAGGCACTAAATTACATACAACAACAGAAATTATTATTATTATTATTATTATTATTATTGTATCCCCACAAATTGCTATGTTTTCAGGGGCTGTCTGCATCCACCGCCACCACATCTCCCGCCACCGCAGACACTTCTTGTTAGCACTCTAGCAGTGCCGGTTCTTTATGGATTCATTTTATATTTATGTTGAATAGTCCCTACGGCACGCCCTACCAGCCTGTCGAAACTGGTTCACCTTGTTCTATTTTTCAAGGTCATAGAGGTCAGTTCATCAAAAATGCCGGTTACCATTCTAGAGGGTGCAGTTGGCCACGCGGTGGATACACCAAGTGTTCTGTGACAAGAAGGCATTTCTAGTTATTAATATTGAATTTTTTTCATCTTAGTCATAGTAGTATCTATTTATTTGTCTGTCTATCTTTATTTATTACTGTTGTTGTCATTGTTGTTGTTTATTTTTTAGTAGTATCTATCCATGTGTCTATTATTATTATTATTATTATTATTATTATTAATATTAATATTAATAACCCGGAGCTCCATACTTTTGCAAATGCCATAAAGCCATGAGCTTGATTTTGTTGTTGTGTCCGTGCTCATGTGCCCACGCAGACAACCCAACAAATGTAGAAAACGGAGGGAAAAATATATTGTGCGTCACCACTACAGTTGGCGCTGAGTGCACTTGCACTTCGGAGTAAATGTCCTTGTTTATTGAATGGTTTTTCTTCTCGATAAGAGATATGTTTTCGAATAGCATTGAAAAGACAGCAGGTTATATTACCGCTGTTTCTTTACTGAAAATAAATGCATTTTCAGATCTCTGTTTTTATGCAGTGCATAAATATTTTATATTATATTTAAATCTAAATATTAATGAATAAATAAATGAATATTATACATTAAATTACTTTATGTATTGATTTTCTGTGTATTTTTTTATATATTATGTATATATTGTAAAGAAAACAATCTACTCTCTACTAAAAAACTCCTCATACCTTAATTAATATGATTTGAATGAAAATGTATTAAACCAGTCAAAAGTGTTTAAGAACCAAGTGAGCAGAATAATTCTGATAAAGTATATAAAAATATATAATAAAATTATAGATTTCATAATAAACACAATATATTAGCACAGTGTGTTTGATATACATTCTGCAGGTTGGATATAAATTGTGTAAAAATGAGCAGAAATGTAATTTTTTATTTTTTTTTTAAAGTAAAATATTAGAAAATAACAGAAATGTGACAGATTTGTGAGGTCAGTGCTTGTCGGAGCAGGCGAATTGCTAAAGCGATTCATCTTCGTCAAATCTCCTCTGTGCTTTTCTGATACTCAGCGTGGCCGACTTTTAAATTAGCGGCATGCTAACTCAGTCCCGCCTGCTTTTATTCGCTGTAGTTCTGTAACTGTGTCGTTAACAAAGTTAAACAAAAGCAAAAAAATGATAGATAAATAAATAAATAAAAAGAAAAGCTAAAGGTTAATATCGAATATCTTACTGAACCTGTGTATGTGATGTGAAGTGTGTGTTTGTGTGTTTACAAAGAGAAGCATGCTAACTTCCTCTTATTTAGTAGTGATACAGAAAAGGTAGCATGTAGTGTGTGTGTGTGTGTGTGTGTGTGTGTGTGTGAGTGTGTGTGAGCAGTAGTAGTAGTAGTAGTAGTAGTAGTAGTAGTAGTAGTAATGGTATGGCTCTATTTATGCTAAAATTGCTAATTACAACTAGATTTACTTCAGTGTTAGCAACATTAGCCTTGCTGGGAGTGTAACAGTACAGTAGAGACAAGGTGGAAGATAATTGTGTGTGTGTGTGTGTGTGTGTGTGTATAGATTCTGCTTCATAGTTTCAGCACTTTTTATTTTCACCCCCCACTGACAGTAAATAACATAGCAGTGCTAATGCTAAATATGCTGATTATGATTAGATTTACTTCAGTGTTGGCAACATCAAAAACAGAACATAGAAAAATACACTTAACAGGGAAATAGAAGCTAGTTACTTTGGTTCCGACAAGAATTTATTCATTGTTAGCCATGTTAGCATGTTGTTGGCTAAACTGAAATATTACTATACAGTTTATTTAGCTTGTAAACACTGTTTGGATTAAATAATAATATCTGAAGGCAGGTATTGTATATAAAGTACTTTGATTTCTCTCTGTTTTCGTGACCTCGTGCTCATTTTGCTTAGTTGCTACCTGTAGCTTAGCTGGCTACGTGCTATGCTAACTTGTTTGTGTTTATTTGTTTTCTTGGGTTGCCAGTCCTCAATAAACTCCTCACCTAGTGTATGCATCTTGCCTGCACTGCATCCATGATAGCAGAGGTAGCTTTCTGCAGGGTTTGTTTCTCATGGAAGGTGTTACAAATCGTAGCGCACATTACAGCTAGTTAACGGCTAAGCCGCATGACTTATTGCCTGTGCTTCGACCAATCAGATTGCACGTAATAATTATGTAATAGAGCGCATTCCCTTACAGTATAGTTAACTATGTCAGCACTGTTGGATTAACTAACAATATTTGAAGAAAATAAATTCAGGTGTTTTTACTGCTAGCTGTAATAGCATTTGCCGGTTCCTGTTGATTTATTAAGCTGTACTTTGAGATAAAGTTTCTTGCCTAAACAGTAGCATCGGTGTGTTTAGATAGAGAGCTTGGCTAAGTTGTTTGGGGTTTGTTTTTAACAGTAAGATGTTAGCGTTAATATGTTGAGTATTATTGTTAGCGTGATTTTGTGAAAAGGTACGGGAGTAAACATGGTTGAATGTGACACATCGATATTGCAGTCAGCGTGATGAACGGTATTAAGTGTGTGATGGTGAAACATGCTGCCGGTGTCTATGAGTGTGTTTTGTCGTCGTCTGAGTAATATCTCTCGCTTCCTCCCATTGCTGAAGATTACCTCTCTATTGATTGAGGCCTTAGGCTCCGCGGATATATGCATTCGGAGTGCAACAAGCACGACAACACCCGTAGAAACTAATGCGCTCTGATGTCACTCAAGGAACCCCATGCTGCAGGTGGGGTCTGCTCTGAAAAGTCTTAACTAATGCCCATCTTGAAGTCAGGCCTGGACCGTTTATACGCCAGGGATTTTAAAAAAACAAAAAACACAAGAATTCATCTCGGATGGTCTTCACCAGGCGAGAGATCAATGGATGTAATTACATACAACTCAGTGGGAAAGGTAATAAATAGCATTAAGCGATGGTGAAATGCTTTTACCACCTTTCTCGAGGAGACCAGTGAATTCCTACATGATCATTCTAGACGTAGGAGTCCACTACCCCCCCCCCCTCGGATCAATTTTACATTCCCACGCACAGGAAAAGGAAGTGTAGGCACGCCACTGACCAAAGAGTGTGTGCAAATCAGGCGCCTTCGGTTACATTTGTGGAGAGCGTGCATAAAGAGCACGAATTTGCATATCTCTATAATGCAGTGCTAGGGTGTGTGTGTGTGTGTGTGTGTGTGTGTGTGTGTGTGTGTGTGTGGGAAAGGGCCGGATAAATGCCAGATGTTTGTAGAATCCTCAACCAGGGGCTTTGGCGTGGCTCCATGCTCGCGCTCTAACATGTCACCTCAGGCCAGCTGACTCAACAAGGTGTAAAATCCAAAATGGCTGCACCCTCGGGAACCCGAGCGCTTTTCATGTGACAGCTTTTCCGCGAGATTGTCGGTGGAATTCAATTCGTGGCATTGTTTAGGTGCCGAGCGAATCATCCCTGAATAGATATCGACTGAACGGTGCCGTGGGAGAGCTTTCGGATGGCAGCACGGAAATTGAATTAGTCAGTGAATGTGTGCCTGTGCCGGTGCTTATTATTATTATTATTATTATTATTATTGTTTATCTTTAATAAAATGTCTGAGTATGCACAGTGTACAGTATATATGCTGAGACGTGCAGAGTTGATTCAGCTTCAGCTCGTGGCGTGCTATGCTTCATCGAAAACAGGGTGGCGCTTTTTCATTCACAGCATTCACATATTATCCGTTAGCAGGTTGCCGACACAATCTCACATTCTGTGAAATGGTGCATAGTTAACCTGGGTTTACACTGGAGCCACAATGGCCACTGGACTGTGAAAGGAAACCGGAGTACCCCGAGAGACCTAGCAAGCAAGGGGAGAACAGAAAGGACCTTCTTGCTAACCAGTTCGCCACTGTGCCTCCCTAACTTTCATTATTGTGGGATGTAAAAACATGCTGCACTCACTCTCTCACTTATTGGCCAAACAGCTTCATCCTATTATGGTCACGGGGAGGCGGGAGCCTATCTCAGCCAACACTGGGTGAAGGCGGAGTTCACCCTGTATAGCTCGCCAATCACTCGCAAGGCAACACACAACCATTCACATTCACACTCACATTTAGGGGGCAATTTGGAACAGCCAATCAGCCTAATGCGCATGTTTTTGGACTGTGGGAGGAAACCGGAGTACCCAGAGGAAACCCACACATGCACAGGGAGAACATGCAAACTCCACACAGCAACGCCCTTGTCTAGCCCGGGACGTGAACCCAGGACCTTTTTGTGGTTGTATAAATACTAAAGATGTCTTTTATGGCACCGTTAATGTGTGTGTGTTTACCTCCCTGTTGAACTGTTACTATAGCAACCATAAGGTATTACTGTACTATGAGTGTGTGAATATCATGACACAAGGAAGAGTTAAAAATGAATCAACGCCTTCGGGCCAATCAGAATTCAGCAGTGCTGTAGTTTACAGTTATGTAAGAAGTGATTCTTTGTATTGGACTATTTCGGCTGCCATTTTCAGATTTCGGAACAGAGGCGTATAATTAAGGTTCGCGCCAAACGCCGAGCATCCATTCGGTTTTGTTTTGGGGAATTTTGGTGGAAAAAAACAACCGAAAAGACAATGAGGAATACTTAAGGGAACAAAGAGAAACTGGAGCATGGATCAGAGCCTTTTCTGCAGATCTCTCTCTCTCTCTCTCTCTCTCTCACACACACACACACACATACACACACAGAGCACCTCAGTGTGTTTGTGGTAAGCATCGCTCGGCGATTCTTTTCCACGATGCCTAACAACACATCAGTAGATGTACTTTTTTTTTAAAATATGTCGTTGGTAATTGCTGACACGCTCGCTTCTCAGACGACGCTTTGTTTATCACAACCCAATTACAAGGCCATTTAGACCATGAAGAGGCACTTTGTCTCGATGCACAGAGACAGGAATTTCCATAACGAGACCGCCGTACGGTCGTACCGTCTAAATATGCAGCGCGGGGCTTCTCGAGCCGCTGAGCCGCTGCGCTGATGCCCGAACGACGAATTCCCAGAGCTGAGACTGGAACGTTTTCACTGTTATCGAACCTGGCGCTGTGTTTACAGATGCATTTCAATTAATGAAATATTTATGAAAAGACTCATTAGAGAGTTTATGACTTGCATACAAACACATGCACATAAGCCAATAACTCGGGGACAAAATCCACGTCGCAATTAGCCAGATCTGACAACCGCGGATGAGGTGAGAGGGGTTTTTTTTTCCTTCTTTTCAAAACTGAAGAGTGGTGCAAGGGCATATTTTATGCTCCACTGACTCCAGCAAACATAAACTCCACCAACAGGACATTCGAAATGAAATGACATTTGGTTAATGGTCGAGAAGCTGAATATCATTAATGAGTTATTTACACTGAGGTCATCGTTATTGATCGTGCGGAACGCCAGCCAGGAATTTATTCTTCACGAGCCCAATTGTTCCGAAAGAAATAAAAGTAACAATTGTTCCTAAAGATGATTTGAGAATGATTTGTTGTTTGGTTATTACACCGCAGCACTGATTGTTGTTGATTCATTTCCTTCGAAGACGTGATGATTTCTTATTCCGGACTTGGATACGAATCGCTTTAATGAAATGAAAAGGATTTTTCTTTGGAGAAAATGTTCACTTAATGCTTATGGAAGGAAGGAGTCTCCAGTGTCAGTGCTTTATAAAGGTCAGACATAAAGCCATCACATAAAGCCAGAACAAATGCATTTACTTTCCAGCTCTATTTTTTCCCCTCCTTCTTTTTCTTCTTCTTCTTCTTCTTCTTCTTCTTCTTCTTCTTCTTCTTTTTATTAGCCTCCGCCCAAAACGGAGCTTGTTTGTCAGTTTGTGAACAAAATCCAGCACGGATTTCAACCAAACTTGGTGGGGACACTTCCCTACCTGAGTCCTAGGATTAATCTGATTTTGGAATGTCGAGGTCAAAGGTCAAGGATACCTTAAGCAGGGTCACAAAGCTTTGGAGACTGAGGGCTTATAACTTCAAAACGAGTGCTGATAGACCTGCCGCTACTATGGAACACTGATAGGAAACCATATATGGACTTTTACATGAGACAATTTCCTTTGACCTTCAGTGACCTTGAAAGGTCAAATCCCAACCGTATCATAAACCTTTCAGTTGTTCTACAGCTTATGGACTATAGAACATCCCGTAACATTGGTAATTAAAACCATTACAGATATAGGAACTATTTGCTCCATTATTCATGCTGCATGGTGGAGGTACCTTACGCTCCGTGAATGCCCTGTGAGTTATTATTAACTTTGGGAGAGAAAGAGAGAGAGAGAGACTGGTGGATGAAGGAATGATCATTTGTAGTTGTTATAACGGAAGTGAAGACTTATTTCGTGGTGTGGTGTCCATGAGAAATAATGAGGATAATAATCACAGCTCATGTTACTGTACAAGGCTGCACTGCATTCTGGGAAACCGTTCCCATCAGAGTTTCTGGTTTGTTTTGTGATTCCAGCTCAGAGCTTGTTCTCCGCCTAGAGTCGTGAATGGTTTTCTCTGAAAATAAATAAACAAATTCAACAATTTTCTAAATTCAGTGGAGGAAAGTGCAGACAGATTTTTCTCACGCAGGTTTGGTTGGTAGTGAAGTAGAAGGGGTGGTTTCCTTTACCCTAAAATAAATCACTTCTCTAAACCAAAAATGACTAGAAATTAATTTGTCACCTGCTTCTGTAAACAGCTTATGTGTCTGTTTGGCCAGCAGAGGTAATGGTTTCGTCAGAGTAACAGGGTGAGCGTCCCAACGCTGTTATTCGCCTCCTGAGCCATTACCGCGTGACGGATTTGCTTCTCCTTAAAGGCTATGGATTCCTCGCTTTGTGTTTTCCTGCACAGGATGCTGTCCAGACGCCATGTGCAGATCTGCAGCTGCGGCTTCACAAAATGTCACGTCGTATTACTGATGAGATTGCTGACATCTGCATCTGGGCCTCCACTAAGTCCCTGAAATACAGAGCACCATTTCTGATTTTTATAGTAATATAGACAATTCTACCTCATGCTGATTGACAGATACAGAGGCCACACCTCGTACATAATGATACAGAAGCCACACCTCCTTCACTGTGACTGACAGGTACAGAGACCACACCTACTTCACACTGATACAGAAGCCACACCTCCCTCACTGTGACTGACAGATACAGAGATCACACCTCCTTCATACTGCTATAGAAGCCACACCTTCCTCACTGTGACTGACAGATACAGAGACCACACCTCCTTCACACTGATACAGAAGCCACACCCCACTCAATGTGATTGACCAGTACAGGGACCACACCTACTTCACACTGATACAGAAGCCACACCTCCCTTACTGTGACTGACAGATACAGAGACCACACCTCCTTCACGCTGATACAGAAGCCACACACCCCTCACTGTGACTGACCAGTACAGAGACCACACCTCCTTCACACTGATACAGAAGCCACACCCCCCTCACTGTGA
>JBCNYH010000005.1:3429992-3443617 GCA_039654325.1 Tandanus tandanus
GAGAGAGAAAGAGAGAGAGAGGGAGATAGAGAGAGAGGGGGGGAGAAAGAGAGAGTGAGAGAGAGATGGGGGAGAGAGAGAGAGAGAGAGAGAGGGAGAGAGAGAGAGGGAGAAAGACAAAGAGAGAGGGGGGAGAGGGAGAGAGAGAGAGGGAGATAGAGAGAGAGAGGAAGAAACAGATAGAGGGACACATTGTAGATGAAGATAGAGAGCTGAAAGAAAAGGATTGAAAGAAGATGACTCAGTTTTGAGTTCATTCACTCATTTGCCGAACCACTTAATCATATTATGGTCGTGGGGAGGCTGATGACTATCTCAGCCGGGTCTGGGTGAAGGCGGGGTTCAATTCGAACAGCTCACCAGACCATCGCAGGTCCAACACACTCACAACCATTCAAACTCAAACTCACACCTAGGGGCAATTTGGAACATCCAGTTAGCCTACTGTGCACAGCTTTGTACTGCCGGAGGAAACCGGAGTACCTAGAGGAATCCCATGCAAGCATGGGGAGAAGATGCTTACTCCACACAGAAACGCCCTCGCCGAGCCCAGGATTCGAACCTATGTTTGTGTGTTCTTGGGCAAGGTTTAACAATACAGTGCTCGAACACCATGTCTTCCATTTATTCACCAGCAAGAGCACACAGAGAGTGCAAACTTGCACCAAGCCTCAAAACAAAAACTAAAATAGCTAGCACCTGCGATGGCCTGGCGAGCTGTCCAGGGTGTACCCTGTCCTCACCCAGAATCGGCTGAGATGGGTACCAGCCTCCCCGCGACCCTAATTAGGATTAAGTGGCTTCGAAATGAATGAATGAATGAATATCTAGCACCCCCTGATGGAAATGCTGTAACACCACACTTCCAAAAAGTCTATATATATTTACAGCTTTATTTAATACTCGCAGCACACACACACACAAAAAAAAAAAAACACTCACACTCGGAGAGCGCAAACCTCTGCCAAGCTTAGTCAATACCAACCAAAATGTTTAAAGTGGCTGTAAAACGCTGTTACAGCTCTTACCTTCACCTCCGCAAGCTGTTGGACCTTCACGTCTCCGCCAAACACAAGCTCAAGTGTGTGATGAATTTCTTTCTTTCTTTTTTTTTTTTTTATCGTGGCCTCTGTCAGTTTCTGCTGGTGCAAGAAGCGTTAACAATAAATCATTTCTCTTATTGCCTTTCCTCCTCTAAGAGGTGCATTTGAAAGCCAAATTGCGCTGCAAAGAGGCTTTTTCCTTTTTCTGTTTTTTTTCTTCCTGGTGATTTGAGTACCGGTCATGGTATTTTCAGTTTCACCATGGAGACACAAATTGCTGTGAATGGATGGAAAAAACCCCCAAAAAAAACCTTTTTGTCATAGAGTAGAGAGTCCAGAGTACGGAGTGATCCTACGGCTGTACCGATATAGATGATTTGATGCACGAGTCTCCTTTAAGAAGGGCGATAATATTAGGCCTCTGTAAGAAAGTAGGCGTTAGACCAGCAGAAAGTGCCATGCCGTACTCTGGTCTTAGCGGGAGCTTTGTTCCGTCCAAAAGCCTGGAGGAGAAACTTCTTTGTCTCGTCTGAGCAAATGGCTAAAATCACTTGACATTTTCGCTTCAGTTTGGAAAGACTCGCTTGCTCTAATGCTTGAAAAGTGGCGCCATCAAATAGATCGACACTTCCTGTCCTTGCTCAGAAATCCAAATCAGAACAGATTTGACTTTATTTGAGCTAACGCCTGATTGGCTTAGAGGTGAGTCGTTCATTGTCTAGAGCAGAGGTGTCAAATTCATTTTCACTGAAGGCCACGTCATAAATTTAAAGGTGATCGAGGGCGGAATAATCACTGAACATCTATTCGGTAAAATGATTTGTTTAGGCAATTTGTCCTCTTTCTCTTTATTCCCTCGCATTTTCTGATGAAGCTTAACAGCGACAAGCTAGCATGCGATCTTTCTTGGATCATAAATGACTAGCCGTTTACGTGAAACAGGTTTGCTGCCCTCTAGTGGAAGGATGATGAATTAGGTTTCATGGTAATGGCTGATGCAAAAAATGCACGATAATCATATTCTTTCAAAGCTCTTGCGGGCCGCATAAAATGATTTGAGTTGTGGTCCAGAGCAGCAGCTTGGACAGATATTTTATTCATTCCTGGTCAGCTTCATAGTAACAACCAAATCATCAGCGTTGGGTTGATGTGGTTGAATTAAAAGATTGACACATTGTTTGGACCATGAGGACGTCTCAGTTCTTTAGGGAACCTGACACTCTATGATGGACTTGTGTACAACCCAGGCCACCTGCCAGTGTTCCCAGGATAGGCTCCACCCCCCTTGACCTTGTTAATCATTCATCGTGCTTCACTCAGGGGTGGTTCTGATGGCGGTTCAGCGCGGTTCCCATACCTGTTAGAGCGCAGTGAAATCGTCTTGACACTGTGATGATGTTCGCCGTCAACCGGCACTGACCGCCATAAACTGTGAGATTATCAAAACCGTGTATCACCTTCTAGCTGCCGTGTAGCTGTTGCGTTGTCGCCTTTCACAACCTTTCTGAACCGCGTTCAGTTCCAACCTATTTACACTTTGTATTTAGCGACCACTCACGCCGCCACGCCGCCATCCTTCCCTGCCTTCGAACTCACCCCGGCGTGAGGCCTGCTTTAGCTCTGACTTTTCCGATTCTGACCAACAGCACGAGCTCCACGAGTCTGAAGGATGGCCGTGAACCAGCTGTGGCAGTCTGGGAAGGTAATGCTCTGTCGAAGCCAGATGTTCCCACTAAGAGGAGGATTATGTAGGAGCACTGCTCCTGACTTTATTAGTGCTCCGTACAAACCAGATGGTAAAAAATGCTTTAAAAATTCAGTTTGTTCATGAGCTATTAGAAGACTACACATTATGTTGACTCCGGTGAGGCATCACGCGTTAATGAACGCAGCTTACAGAAGACGTTCAGCAGCTGACGGTTTGGGTTGAGGGGAAGATTCCACTTATCTCTGAGGAACTGCTGCTTTTAAATCCACGTTCAGACACAGGAATGAAAACATTAAACCTGTGTGTACTGTTTTATGTTTATTTATTTATATATGTTTGTACTCTATGTGTGTGTCCAATTTTTTTTTTCGGGGGGGGGAGGGGGGGGGCAGTTAGGAAAAGTGAAATAGGATTTTTACCTCCGCCACGGAGTTCATGTTTTAACCCTTTGTTTGGATGTTTGTTTGTTAGCAGTATTGCACAAAACATTTATGCGCAGATTTTGATGAAATTTCTAGCAGGGGCGGGGCTTTGGACAAGCAAGACTCTTCGTTCAATTTTGGACTCGGATTCCAGATCCGGGAATTTTTTTAAGGATCCTTTAACATTGTGAACGAGGAGGATTTTTGGCATTTTTGATATTTTCCATGTAGTGCTTAGCACTCACAGCTATAAGGTCCTAGGTTCGAGTCCCAGGCTCGGCGAGGGGGTTTCTCTTTGGAGTTTGCATGTTCTCCTCGTGCTCATGTGGGTTTCCTCCGGGGTACTCCAGTTTCCTCCTACAGTCCCAAGACATGCACATTAGGCTGACTGGCTGTTTCATATTGCCCCTAGGTGTGAGTGTGAGTGCAATTGTTTGTGTTTGTGTGTGTGTGTGTGTGTGTGTGTGTGTGTGTGTTGCCCTGCGATGATGTGGCAAGCTGTACCCCACCTTCGCTCAGTGTCGGCTGAGATAGACTCCTGTCTTCCTGTGACACTAATGGTAGGATTAAGCGGTTCGGCAAATGAGTCAGGGCTCATGTGATGGATCGTGGGCTTGGCAGAGGTTTGCGCTCTCCGTGTGTTCTTTGTTTTAAGGTGTGGCCATTAAATAAGGCGTTAAATATTTAAACAGATAAAGTTAAAAAAGGTTATAATAGTATCCTGTTGGTTCATTTGAGGAGGAAAGTAAATGATCACGTGTGTATTAGTCGCTAATAAGTTAACGATGTATCTGAACGACCAGTTTTCTTTCAGTCAGTCCCCGGAGCATTGTGTGTGTGCGTGTGTGTGTTTTATAATATGGTTGCCATGGTAATTTCCATCCATGTCTCCTGTGGATAGGGCAGTTGTGGTAAGGTATGCTAATAAATTAGTCATTTTTCTGCAAAAGAGTGTTTGGATATGTAATAACGGAGCCGAGAATAAATTACGATTTCAAATGTCCAGATCCCAAATTCCAGAGAAACGCAGATCATACACTTATAAAAGATCCAAATCCAAACACATGATCTTTACATTTCAGGCATCGGAAAAGCTCTGGCTTTGTATCGTGTGTGTAGATTCTTTCTCAGCCCACGCACCAGCTCGGGTCTCCATTGGTGTCAGAGAGTCTTCTGAGGCCTCGCTGTTGAAGTGGTTGGATGAGGTTCCCGGTCAGACCCGAACGACCTGGCGTCTCTCTGTTCGTCTAGCAGAGGTCAAAAGCCTTGTTCAGACAACATACAGAAAGTTTTGCGTTTCTCCACGGCAGAGTTAAGATCTCGGCTTGAGTTCGTCCTCTGTGTTGCGCACGAGAGCACTCGAGAGCTTGATACCGCAAGTAGTTTCGCGCCTTCCGTACGACGAGACTCACAGAGCTGTGCTTTTAATCATCGATAGAAATGTAGTGTGAAAATAAATACGGCTTTGAATTGTTCACTCACGATGAAGTACTGTAGAATAGTGCAGACTTAAAGGATAGAAGTCAGGCTGCTGGGGCTTTATTCTCCCGAGCCTAGAGGCTCCTCCCACTCGGAGCTTAGTAGTGTGAAGTGACTAGGAGTGGGACGTTAGTCCATCGCAGGTTCCCTTCCCAGTACTTTTTACTGGTACCCATTTATACTGCTGGGTGGACAGAGGCACACTTGTGGTGCCCAGGGGTCTTAGCACGGTGGGGGTCTATCAGGGATTTAAACCCACAACCTCCCGATCATGAGCCCAGCACCATCACCACTACACCACTAGAAGTCGAAATTCACTATAAATTTATTAATTCTTTCATTCATTTATTTGCAAAACCGCTCAATCCTTCGGGGGTCGTGGGGAGGATTGAACCCATCTCACCCTGTACACCAGAACAGCTCGGCAGTTCATCACAGGACGACACACACTTAACCATTTACACTTCCACTCACACCTAGGGGCAATTTGGAGGAACCCGTTAGCCTCATGTGCATGTCCTTGGACCACCAGGGTACCCAGATGAAACCCACACACGCACTCACAGAACATACAAACTCCACACAGAAACTCCCTCGCCAAGTCCAGGACTCGAACCCGGGACCTTCTTGCTGTGACGCAGGCGTGCTCACCACAACATCAACACCTTGAACCCTGAGCCAGACCCCTGAGTATCAAAGACGTGCATCAGGTTTTGTTTATGGTCCAAACCGGATGAATAAACATCAGTGTGTACCAGCTGAGCATCCGTCTAGACCCTCTGAGGACTGTGTCTCTTTAATCTCCATCCACGTTTACTGTCCTGCTCTCATTTTTTTATTTTAAAACTTCTGAAAGTCTCCGAGGCTTTTGGACTCGAAACAGGACACCGGACATCTCAGGCTGTTATTATTACATCATTTGTGGGAAAAGTCAGGCTTAAGAGAGTATTATCTCTGCCTTAATACAGCTTTTAGTTTCATTTCTTTCTTTATTTATTTAATCATTGTTCGATTTCTTTCAGTAAATTCCTCCAGGAGGGGAATAAATGGAGGATATTCAGTACCGCAAAGCGGGATGTGGAAAAGGCTCTCGATGGGAAACCGCCACGTGATTCCCGCTACCACATTTCAGTAAATACATAAATAAATAAATAAATAAATAGGAAGAATTCTTCCCGATCGGATTTGTTTACTTTTTTTTTGTCGTTTTCTTTTTGTCTCTCATTTATTCAATTATCTCCTGAAGAAAAACAGGCCACTCTTTTGTTCCGCATGGGTGCTTCGTAGTAATAATTAGGCCCAAACAGGTGCTCCGCTGTCTCGCGCTCATTATAGCATGTGTTTGGTTTCTTTTATTTATTTATATATTTATTTATTTTGGTTAAAGGCTTCTCTGATGCTCTTGCCGTCGCTCCTGTCATGCTAATTAAACTGCAGGAGTCGCGCTTAAGGCCCCGAGCGTCGAGCTTTCTGTGATTTCAGGTGACGGGCTTGACAGGTTTCCTTTTCTCTCCGAGAGCCAGGTGGCGGGTGCGGCTCCGTCAAGAGCGTAGTGTTAAAACTCATCTCCAGACATTTCCTGTTTTTTTTTTTGTTGTTTTTTTTTAAACAGTTCACTCTCACTCTATCTTATTTTTGTTTCGAAGCTCACGAGCGAAGTGCACTGGCACTTTAACATACGGAGTCAGACCCACGTGCAGGGTGTAGTATGATTCCGGGTGTGATTTCGGCGGTGTAGCCGGGGATTAATGTGCCATTTCTGTGACATTTCCGAGCTCGGAGAGCAAAGCGGGGCTGTGTGCTGCAGCCTCCTCGCTCTTAGCTCTAGGGGAGCGCAGTAATTAGACGAGGGATTAAAATGTTAATCTAAATTGTTTCTTAACTCTACCCTTAAACCCTCCCCCTCGTCTCTTCCTGTCTCCCCTTTTCTTCTCCTCCTCTGTCGTCGCTCGGAGGTCTGTTCAGCGGACGTTTACGGTTCCATTCATCTGGCGTACACTGGAAGCAGCTCGCCCGCGGTTAAAGGGGCTCGTCGCCGCTGTATGCACTGTTCAGTGGCGGAACTTTGCGTTTCCGTCTTGGTCGTTGCTCCTCACGCTCAGATACGGCTTAAATAGGGAAAAGTTAAAGATAAAGTTCTGACAGCTCAGGGCCGCCACGCACACTGTAAATTGTAGAAGATGATGGACAGGTGGAGCCGTCTACCGCCGTCTACCGCGGGGCGTAGCCCATCTGTCTTATATGATATCTATAAGGAGGAACATTGGCGTATACCAATCATGCAGTAATCATTCCACCTATCTGATGTCAGTGATGCAATGATATATATCGGCTTGTGGAAGAATACCAAGAATTAGCTGGTGGCTTTTCACCAATCAGAAACGAGAAGTGAATAATAATCTGTATAATAATGATATCACCTCCTGCTTTCTACTCAAATGTCTTGTCGCTTATCAGCTACTCCTCGGTGCTCCTGTGTGTGTGTGTGTGTGGGTGTGAGTGTGTGATGCATCTGCGCTCGAATCACCTCTGTTCATTTACAGTAGCTTTAGCGCTCCAGAGGTGCGGCTCTGGCTCACACAGCTGCAGGATTAATGCTCAGGACGCCATCCAAGCCAAGCAATGTATCATCACGTCCGCTCGGAACATCTCTGATACCGATTTGATGATTCAGAGTAATTATCCTCCGGTGCTCATACACTCCCGGTACGACTGTGTGGATGATAATGCGCGGCCTTGGGTAGGACGGTGGCTCGGGGGCGGGGCTTTGTGAGGGTTTTGTATGTTTGTTGTTTTTTTTCTCTTCAAAAAGATAACGTAAAGCTATCGTGCTTGTTTTCCCCAATCGATTGTGCGTTACTTTCAAGAAAAGTTTCTGTGTGTGTGTGTGTGTGTGTGTGTGTATTGATCAGGTGTATCTGAACAGGGAAGCAGATAAAGCGTATTAGTTTTCGACTCCCCATGTAAGGAGAGTACATTAAGCTCATCGTCTCGAACCCTTTCTTTTTTTCGAAAGAAGCTTTTATTTTTCTCTTCTTTACTTTTTTGTTTGTTTAAATCTTCCTCCTTTGCTGTTGCTGTTGTTTCCTTGTGTGCGCCGGGATAACAAATGGCTGGTGTCAGCCTCAAAGTGTCGCTCCGTCTAGAAAGGTTACAGAAACAAAGCGCTCGAGAGGCGGCTGATGAAACGACACCCGGAGAACTAAACGGCGAATTAAACGAGAACCATGCCAACGTGCAGACTTGTGATGAGCGACACGGGGCGACTCGTTAGGACCTTCACACCTTAAAACACACACGCTGATCATTCCAGAGCCAACAGGAACAAATAAACAACACCCATTCCTATCCAAACCCATTCCACAGTCTCTAATTTCTCATTCATTCTCTCTCTCTCTCTCTCTCTCTCTCTCTCTCTCACACACACACACACTCTCTCTCTCTCTCTCTCACACACACACACCCCTCCCTTCCTCACTCTCTCTCTCACACAATCTCTCTCTCTCTCTATCTCACACACACACACACACACTCTCTCTCTTTCTCTCTCTCTCTCTTTCTCTCACGCACACACACACACACACACCCCTCCCTTCCTCACTCTCTCTCTCTCACACAATCTCTCACACACACACACACACACACACACACTCTCTCTCTCTCTCTCCCTCCCTCCCTCCCTCACACACACACTCTCTCTCTCTCCCTCCCTCTCTCTCTCAGACACACACACACTCTCTCTCTCTCTCTCCCTCCCTCATTCTCTCACACACACACACTCTCTCTCTCTCTCTCTCTCTCTCTCCCTCCCTCCCTCTCTCTCACCCCCCCACACACACTATAGGGAGGCACCAGATCTGATCCTTAAGCTTTCATCACGTGTTCATCATCAGACTGGACTCTCTCTCACCCCCCCACACATACACACCTAGGGATGATTTGGAACAGGCAGTTAGCCCAACGTGCATGTGTTTGGACTGTAGGAGGAAACCAGAGTATCAGGAGGAAACCCACACAAGTACAGGGAAAACATGCAAACTCCACACAGAAACGCCGGGACTTGAACTCAGGACCTTCTTGCTGTGAGGCAGACGTGCTAACCACTACTCCATCAAGTACCGCCAGCGCAGGGGGGTAAAAAAACCAAACAAACAAAAAACCCTTTATCATCATCATCGTCATCATGATGGGCGGGGGGGAGAAAAAAATATATATATAAAGCACTGGGACTTTTATGTCAGTGAATCAAACTTAAACATTGACTTGTCAGTAAATGTCACTTGTCAGCAATTTACCTTTAGCCATGCCCCCACTATTCCATAAAAGGCTAAATATATATATTTAAAAAAAAAAAAAAACAGTTTTATGCCTCCAAACATGAGATGCCGTTAGTTTTGTCGTAGCCGAACAGCTAGTCTTAGTTTAAATATTATTCTGCAGAATCATTAACGTAAAGCAACGAGTCGGACTCATAAAACTGCCGAAATAAACGAAACTCGGCGGTGTGATGTGACGGTGTACAGCACGGACACCATGTTTATAAAAATCGCTGAACCTCAGAAGTGTTTTACGATCAGCGAACTTCCTTCCGCCAACTTTCCAGGAGCGAAACGCGGCGTGCGACATCCATCGACAATAAAACTGTGGCAGAAACTTTGTTTTGCGGAAAAAGAAATCCGTGATAAATATCTGGTATTAGTAGGAACCATTAAAGGTTCTTGGTGGGTAGAATCGGATCGTTTGCTTTATTAGAATCTTCGAGTCTACGACCGTACGCAGCGTTCTTTCGACACCAGAATTTGTGGAGAAATTTCTAGAACTAAAAGCCACGAAGGCCCCATACAACACACACACACCTACAGACCTGAGTGTCCGCCATCACTAGCACTAATACGCTGTGGGGTTTGGATGAAAAGATGACAGAGTTTAATAAATAAATGAAATAATAATAAAGGTATTTCAGAGATGGGAGCTGAACTCGCTTTATAAATATATTCCAGATTTTGGAAGGGAGTCGGTGCATCACTACAACATTCTAATCAAAAAGAGAAAATACTGGAGCTGTACAACTGCGCCACCCTCTGGACAAGTCTGTGAATTACATGAAAGGAAAAAGAAAATCTTCCTGTACTTCGGATTACTGAGTCGCCGGGTTTGAGGGCTCACAAAAACAGGACTGGTGCGGCGAGCGGCGGTTTTTGGTTGTCAGAAGATTATTGCATTGAGCCGAGCACCGCGGGAGGACGCTTTCAGGTTCGGGAGCTCGGACTAACAAGGCCAAGGAATCCTCAGAGCTGTTCAGCGACGCCAAGTTTACGGAAACGGTTTTAATAGAGGTGGGTTCCCTTTTGCACAGATGCAGTAAATCACTCCGTTATTCACCTAACGCGAGGTGGATATCGCTGAATAGCCCGAGGCGGAACGTCGGTATCCACTCCGCCCGAGATGACTAACTGTTTTAATATATACTACACAGGAACACAAGGAGAGTAAACGTTTACATTTTTAAAGTGTAACAGCGGTCACATGCTCCATTTGGGAATCTTTTGAAACTCAAAGTTCAAATAAAGTTTGGTGGTGGTTGTTGTTTTTGTTACTTTGAAAAACATGAAGGTCGTTTTGCGAAGCTTTCTTTGAAATTTTAAGACATTTTATTAACTTCAGAATCAGTGGCCGTGAGACAAACCGTGAGATTTTATCCGCCATTTTGATTCAAGCATTATCCCGAATTTGGAGGTGAATAACATTCAGTATCCTGAGACAACTAACCAATCAGATCGTGCCATTCCTGTGTAGAATTTACTAAACAAAACTGTACCAAGCAACCATGCTAATGGCGTACACTTGTTCCTGAAGGCTGTTTTTTCCCTCCCAGTTATAAACTGCAACCCTGGGTTGTTTATCGCCTTCAGCTTTCGCACGCTAACCGACGAGAACAAACCGACGAGATGAAATCGGCAAAGGAACCAAGAACGGTTTCAAATAACGGCCGGAGACTTTCGCCCCAACTTTCAGGTCCGTAGTAAAATTCAGGCGGAATTCAGCGTGAGAAGAATCGTGCACCCTGTATGCAGGTATACGGTTTCACACCCACACGCACGCACACACACACACACACACACACACACACACACACACACACACACACACACCCCAATCTCTTATTAGGGTTTATTAACACTCATATTATTGTACTTAACGAGCTTCCTTCTAAATTCATTATTTGAAACAAGGAACCATAGAAACATTTATTTATTTCAGGAAATATCATCAATTAATGGACGCTGCGATATTTCAAAATGCGGATTAACTCGTGTTGCTTATCGACGCTTGAAGAGACGATACCTCACATGGCGGCGTTCTGAGACGTTAGCGTTCAAGTTGAATCGTCTCAACGACGACTGGAGTGAGACTGAAAAGGCAACGAGGAAGAAAGGAGCGAGAACGAGCCAAATTCGAGCTCTCCGCCAAGTCTTGCCAGGAACAGTCGGGTGTCACCACCACCATCATCATCATCATCATCATCATCACACCAAAGAAAAACAAACATCAGGATTTATTAGAAAAGTGCTTGACTTGTGCAGAGAAAAGTCCACTGACCCACCGTTTACTATTTGAGAAAAAAAAAACAGCGCGTCGTTCTTTTACTCGCGCTACAGCTTGGATTAGCTTCAAAAACTCCCTCAGACTTCTTTTGACTATTTCAGTTAAAGGTTACAACATGGAACGACTTCAGCAGATGATGACAGCAGGATACAAACACACGCGTCTTTCATTCGGGATATAAATTAATACTCGGCAACTCAGTCAACAATAAGCGTTTCGCTAACTCGGACACGACGGTAACCGCGTTCTTTACCTGCACGATTCGCTCTTCACCTCCGACAAGCGGCTATACAGTAAGACCTCATGATGTCAGAGCTTTGCGCCATGGTTTGAAGACACCAGACAAGCAAAATGGTGCGAAGAGTCGTGATAGGACAAGACATCATGGCTTTGGGGCGGAGCTTAAACGTTGCGTGTTTAAAAAACAAAAACAAAACCAAAAAACCCCTCTTGAATCTCGTGTGTAGCAGAACGGCTTCTGGTTAAACGTTACTCATCGTTTGTGAGCACGCCTCACTGAATGCCTTGTAACGTCACGTCACGCCACGCCACGCTGTACAAATGTGCATCTTCAGGTTGTGCTTCATGTTACAGTTTATAGATATTTTGCATGTCATATCTTGTGCCGCGCAGGACAAGAAAAAAAAACTGCCTTGACATCATCGTGGCAATCGACGGCGACGAAGCAAGATGGCGCCGACTACAAATCTACCGCCTACGATCCACTGCAAAAGTAACGGAGGTATGGACTACTGACTCGCCACCCGTCCCCTCCGTGGTGACTAAGTGAAGGCCCCTCACGACGGCACGGGAAGGCTAGTCGAAATCCTTTCGCCAGATCCTGCTGGTTCTCTCGTGGAGAAGACGCTACTCCGGGGTACCAGTTGAACCCGGTGCCACCTCAAAACCTGTGCATGCCCGAGTCGGTCTCTCTTCTCTTCATCTCCTCTCTGTAACAGTAGGAGCAGTAGTTGCCGGTTTCCGGATGTCCGTAATAGTTGCAGCTGGGTGTTCGGCACCGGACCGACTGCAGGTTCGCTAATCCGCCGGCGCTGCCCAGAGAATAGTGCCTGACTGGAGGCAGACCACCTCGGCTGTCCGGTCCTGATAGCAAGCCGTTAGCGTACGCTCCGCCGTCGCCGTGGAATTCGGGTATATCCTGCTGATGGGCGTAAGAGGACGAGAAGCAAGGTGCTGCACAGGCAGGGGTGCAGGGATGGGCGGAAGGGGCGGGGGGATGGTAATGAGCGTGGGCGTGGACAGGACCTTGGTTCAAGGGGCAGTGGCGGGGTAGGGTGGCATAGGACGGCAAGCCCGGATAGGAGGATGGAGAGCCGCCGGCGAGTTGGCGTCGGGTGTCCATGTATCCGGGGATGTGAAGGTGCTGCGGGAGCGGCGAGGCGGAGTGCTCGAGGAAGTTGGCTCTGGGAATGGGCACAACTCCTGAATACAGGGACGGGGTAAACGACGGCGACTTGAGGCTGTTATAATGAGGATGCGGAGCCTCGGAGACATCCTCCTTTCCTTCAAAGCCCCGGAAGGCAGATTCGACGGGTTCTTTCTTGGGTTGGGCTCCGTTAATCACCCCTTTGCGCTCAGCCTCCCTTTTCTGCTCCTGCTCTGCGCGGAAACGCTCCTCGGCGTCCACCAGGTATCTCTGAATCATCTCTTCCTGGTAGGGCTGCCTGTCGCTGGTGGTCAGAAGGCCGGCGAAAATGTACCGCCTTTCGCCCTGCATGGCGGCGCGTAGGATGCTCAGACTCGCCTTGACGTCCGCACTGTACTTATACGAGTCGCCTTCGGACGAGCTGTTTCCGTTCTGCGAGCAAGGAGAGCCTTTACCCGAGTCCTCCGAGCCGGGATGATGCGCCGACGGAGAGCCATCTTTGCCGTCCTTGCTGTCTTTGTGCCCGCGAAGGGAGCCCTTTTTCTTCTCCACACCTTCGGGCTTGCCAACGCCGCCGGTTCCGGCTTTCCCCGTCATTAAACCCCCGACGTTCTTCTTCAGCTTGCTGCCCAAACTCTTCCCAAAGCTGCCCAGCTTGTTGGCCACTGAGTCGGCCCTTTTCTTTTCCTTCTCTTTGTCCTTTTCTTTGTCCTTCTTGTTCTTCTCTTTACCCATCGTTCCGGTTGAGCCACTGCAGGACGAACTGGAGGAGCTGGAGGATTTACCCGCCGTTCCGCCGCTGCTTCCCGCCGCACTGCTGTCGCCGTTTCCATTGGAGCTGCTGCTCACGGACTCTTTATCTGATTCTCCCGAGTCGGGGGGAGTGCGGGCGTCCTCGCCGGCCGAGGCAGTCGGAGACTCAGGCTGGGCTAAAGGTGCTTGCTGGGGGGGGGGAGGGGGGGGGGGGCAGGCATAAAAAA
>JBCNYH010000005.1:3443717-3454395 GCA_039654325.1 Tandanus tandanus
CTCACACACACACACACACACACTCTCTCTCCCTCTCACACACACACACACACACTCTCTCTCTCTCTCTCTCTCTCTCTCTCACACACACAGTCTCTCCCTCTCTCTCTCACACACACACACACACACACACACACACACACACACACACACACACACACATGCAGTCTCTCTCTCTCAATCTCTCTCTCATGCACACACTCTCCCTCTCTCTCTTTCTCACACACACACATACACAATATCTCTCTCTCTCACTCTCTCTCTCTCTCTCTCTCTCTCTCTCTCTCTCTCTCTCTCTCTCTCTCTGTCTCACACACACATCCAGACCAGATGTTTGATTACCAGATGTTTTTTTATGATTTAAGAGAGATCTGCGAAAGCTGCACTTTATTCAGGTCGATGTTTGGGTGAAGATCAGAGTGAAGTATTTAGTTGTGATGGGTGAAGTTATGGGAAGGGGCTCCGGAATGCTTGATGTTGGTGATGTTGGTCCCCACAATGATAGAAGTACAGGACTGTGTGTGTGTGTGTGTGTGTGTGTGTGTGTGTGTGTGTGTGTGCAGGAGAGAGAGAAAGCGAGAGGGAATAAGGCAGTGATGATTAGAGATATACGGATACACACCATCTCTCAGGATGACTCCATACGCTGAAGCAGAACTCGTATTTAATTTCGTGCTCCGTACGCTTCCCGTTCCGTACGCATGTGCCCCGTAGCCAGCTGGAAGTTCATCGATTTTTTTTTTTCTTTTCTTCTTTTTTTTTTTTTAGCTCAGCTCTACCCGAACACCTCTACAGGAGTGTAATTAAAAGAGTTTCAGAGTAATACCTCAGAGGAGTGCAATCACCCCCTCCCCGCTTCTGACTCCCTCCTGTGGCTCGGCTGTTTAGAGGCAGCGCTCATTTAGCCGCTTGTCGTTAATCATCGGAGGCATCCAGCCGGAACTGTCTGCAATCTCAATCGGTGACCCGGGCAAGCTTTCCCCATTAAACGTCCTTCTTGGTGTTGACTGAACTTTTGCATGTTTGTTCGAGGCTCCAGAACTCCCAAATCATATGGTTTAAATAATAAATAACACATCCATGCTTTTTATTAAAACAATGATTATTTTCTGAAATGTTTTATTTGCCCACCCCACCCCCCCACCCCCAGCAAGAGTCGGCTGAGATGGGGGCCAGCCTCCCCGCGACCCTAGTTAGGATTAAGCGGCTTAGAAAATGAATGAATGGATTGATAGATGGTACATGTTTGATTAAAACCGGGACCCATATAAGGCCTGTGTGCTACGTTATCCATGCTACATGGTGGAGGGTCTACGGCGTGTCGACAGAAATGATTAAAAAGAAAAGTTTGACTTTGGAAAATAAAATAAAATAAACACGGCGTGATTAATCAGTATGAAAGATTCGGAAAAGAGAAAAAAACACACAGAAAGAATGAAGCTGTCTCTATGTGAGCTGCGGAAAGTAAATGACGGTTGGCATGAAGCCGCGGCGACGATGGAGCCATCAAAAATACTGGCATCAGTTCTGAATGTATTATGAGTCCTTGTATGAACACACACACACACACACACACACACACACACACACACACACACACACACGCACATAGAGAATAAGCGATGAGCAAGGAACAGGGGATGGGGATGGGGAGCGGGGGGGGGTGTTTGGACTCGAGGATCGGAGAGATTTCAAATCCCAGACTGATGTCTGCGTAAATATTTGCCGTCTGGCGATAAACACACTTCTATCAGCCAGAAGCTTTCGGAGGCTCAGACAGGCCTAATAACATGCATCGTATTATATCAGTGACCGTTACAACAAAACACCTTTCCGTCTCCGAAAAAGACGAGATAAAAGGTCTGCCGTGAAGCTCGACCACAATCACGGAGAGGAGGGAAAAAAACTTGCTGGCCGTAGTGCTGCGTCGTCGAGTCACTGGCACATGAAATGGTTTAATATTCCGGGGCGGTAGCTTTAATGAAATTAATTTCAGAAGCCGTTGTAAAGAGCTGATGGTGTCATAAAAGCGGCGGTTTTTATAGCCGTCGTCCATCACCGTGATCTCGTGACGTCTCGCTTCACTGATAAAAGACTTTAATTGGCTCCGAAAGGTTACGCCAAGCAACAGGGCACCTGATCAGAAATAATAACATTAATAATAATAATAATAATACATGGCCTTCTCTGCTTTTGTCCGGATACACAAAAGCGCGGTGGGCTGTGATGACGTGCGGAGTGATGACGTACGTGTTATCAGGGATCTGACATGAGGTTAAATGTCAGAAGCTGTGCGAAGAATTAGATTGTTGCTAACGTCCTGGAAGTGGAAGAAAAAAATGTAAGATGAAATTAAAAACTATTAAAAAATACATTTGGATTTCAGGTTTAAAGTGAAAGAGGTCTCTCTTTAAGAGGTGTGTTTATTTTCGGTGGGGTGATGGAACAAGGTTATCGTGTTTGGTGAAACAGAACCTGGTGTTTGGTAGAACAGTATTTGTGGGTGGGGCTAGCAGCATAGTTTGAAGTTGATTGGTTAGGATTAATGCCGCATTTAGAGCATTTCGCATACGCCAGACTAATAAATCAATAAAATCACTAAAACGACTTTCCGTTTCGCTCTTCAGCCCAGCAAAAGGCGAGTTTCTGCTTTTTATTGTACAGACCCAGCAGTAATAAATAAATAAATAAATAAAACCCTTTACCTTTATTACTTGTCAGATCATATCGGAGTGTTGAATGCGAGCTCGATCTCCTTTTATTGTTTTTAACGTTCAGACATATTTTTTCGTCGATAATTGGAAAAGCGAAATCGTGTCAGTTTCATAACCATTGATTTTTCATCCTGTGTTTATGACCAGGTTTAAAAACCTTCAAAACGTAAAACGCTTTTTATGTCAGCAAAAGAAAAACTGGTTAAACAATTAAGCAATCGATTTCCAGAGTGATTTTATAAAGCATTTCTCCCAAGATAGACTTTTTTGCCAACTTTTTAAACACAACATTATATAGTTACAGTGTTGCCATGGTGATGGTTGCTGTTGTATTTCAGTCGGTAATAATGATTGAGAGATAAAGGCTTCAGCTGGCGTCGGTCCTGCACTGAAGTGTGAGGCGGTATCTTGTTTTAGGTTCTCCTTATCACCGTCATAAAGTTGGTGCTAGTTATGGGTTGGTTTTAGTTTTGGGTTGGTGCTATTTTTGGGTTGAGGCTAGTCCTAGGGGGAGGTTAGTTCTGAGTTGGTGCTACTTCTGGGTTGGTGCTAGAATTGGGTTGGTTTTAGTTCTGGGTTGGTGCTAGATTAGAGTTGGTGCTAGTTTTGGGTTAGTGCTAGTTCTGGGTTGAGGCTAATTTTGGGTTGGTTCTTGTTCTGGATTGGTGCTAGTTTTGGGTTGCTGCTGGTTTTTGGTTGATTTTATTTCTGCGTTGGTGCTAGTATTGGGTTGGTTCTAGTTTTGGGTGGTACTGGCTTTGGGTGGTGCTAGTTTTAGGTTGGTTCTACTTCTGGGTTGAGACTAGTATTGGGTTGGTTCTAGTTTTGGGTGGTACTGGCTTTGGGTGGTGCTAGTTTGGTTCTACTTCTGGGTTGAGACTAGTTTTGGGTTGGTTGTAGTTTTGGGTGGTGCTAGTTTTAGGTTGGTTCTACTTCTGGGTTGAGACTAGTTTTGGGTTGGTTCATGTTTTGGCTGGTGCTAATTTTAGGTTGGTTCTACTTCTGGGTTGAGACTAGTTTTAGGTTGGTTCTAGTTTTGGGTTGGTGCTAGTTTTTGGTTGATTCTATTTCTGCGTTGGTGCTAGTTTTGGGTTAGTTCTAGTTTTGGGTTGGTTCTAGTTTTGGTTTGGTGTTAGTTTTTGGTTGATTCTATTTCTGCGTTGGTGCTAGTTTTTTGTTGGTTCTTGTTTTGGGTGGTGCTAATTTTGGGTTGGTTCTACTTCTAGGTTGAGACTAGTTTTGGGTTGGTTCTAGTTTTGGGTGGTGCTAGTTTTGGGTGGTGCTAATTTTAGGTTGGTTCTACTTCTGGGCTGAGACTAGTTTTATGTTGGTTCTAGTTTTGGGTTGGTTGTAGTTCTTGTTCAGAGTTGGTTCATCTTGCAAACGTTTGAAGATCTGGGTTTTTTTACACAGCAGCCATAGAACCACTTATAACGTTTGTTATAAGTCTACCTTGTCACTTTCCCAACAGTGTCAGCACCGAGCATGACAACAGGAACAGCGATGACGGTCCACTACTGCTTTAATTTCATATCAGCCCTGAAGCTCTGGTTTTCTTCTCCTTGTTTGTAGAAGAGTAGATGCTACGTGAGCTCTGATTTGTTTGGAAATGGCAAAGCTGGCGTTGGTCTTGTTGGTCAGTATAATCCCAACCCCATCCCCCGATGTCAACGGTTGTTGGTTCTAGTACTGTTCATGCCGCTCTCAAGTTCGCACAAGTTCAGACATGTTCACATGGTTGTGGGGTTCTCTTTGTGGAACTTTGGTACAGAGCCGGCAAACTCCATAAACATGTCTTATTGTGTCTGTAATGTTGTGTTCTAACCCTGAATCATCCTGGCATGAGGTTATGGATCTGTATGTGATCCTAAAGTAAGACGAGAGAGAGAGAGAGAGAGAGAGAGAGAGAGAGAGTGTGTGTGTGTGTGTGTGTGTGTGTGTGTGTATGAAGTGTGTATGAGGGTTTGGGACTTCTGCGCCCTGAGCGATCTGTTTTCGAAGCTCTTTTGTGTTGGGATTGATTGTGTTGCGAGTGTGCTTACGGTACTGTTTATTCTCCGTGACACACTTTAGCGGCGGTGCCAGATCTCAGCAGCAGCTGGGGCTCGCGTTTGAGGCCTGATGGGATGCGACAGCGCCCGACGGTCTGCTTTCTGAGCCCAGTGGTCAGCAGCTGCTAAACAGTGTTAGCGTCTCACGCCACAGCTGGCGGGGGAGATGTATTCTGACGTGAGGTTCGGCTGAACTGTTTTGTTTAGTTTTTTTTTTGATATGCGCTCAGACGATTTTTGAGGCGCGTCTCGTCTTATTATTATCGACTTGAGCTCTGTGAAAACCTCTCAGACACAAGAGACATCTTTTATCTGCTAAATACAATTTTTCCCTCACAATTAAAGGTGTGAAGATGAGAAATCGTGCTCAGGAGAGATTTCACGAGTCAAGTGCACTATATCAGATTTCGCATTAAAGGTTAAGTTCAGAAGATGGTGTTTATTTCATTTGTGCGCTGAGCCATGAGGACTCGGTTAAAGTCGCAGTATGGTGTGTATATGTGTGTGTGTGTGTGTGTTGGAGAGATGGTGATGAATGTACAGCATATATTATAAGACTGTGTGTCTATGAGGATCATCTATCAGCCTTACGGAATGGCATTAATTCCAAACTCTGCACTCCTCAGACGTGCCTCTTTGTCTCATGCATAAATAATTCGAGTCTTCGGAGAAAGATTTTCATGCCGAGTGTCTTGTGCGAGGCCGCCTCTTTCAGGATGTATAGACCTGCTCGGGATCGTCTCCAGGCGCGGTGGCAGCTCCTTGCGTCTGATCGACTGAAGAGCTCTGATGTGGGAGGCGTGGGAGACAGGTGTGAAAGTGCTCCGCTTTAATGCAGCAGGTTTGTCACCTGTGATGTAGCCGAAGGGAAGCTGGTTTGTCACGTCATCGCTCTTATGTTGACAGACCTCGCTATCTAATATTTGCCGTTTTCTGGTAGACTGGCGGTGTTATTAAATCTACTGTAGTGTCAGTATCTTTGGCAGTGATACAGGTTAACTGTACCGCACGGGTGGAAAATACTCGAGATACCGTTCTTCATTATGATGCTTAAAGGGGCGCATTCATTCACTAGTGAGTAGTGATGTGTTTTATCTTTTATTCTCAGTTCGTTTTGATAAATATACAGGTTTCCTGGTGGAAACTAAAGGTTTCCCAGCTCATTGGCTTAGTCTCTTGTTCTACATCTTGTTTTGGTTCTGTGTTTGTGTACAATAACAATAAGAATAACAATCCTGGGTATGCGTGATAATCTGGCGGTACAAAACTGATTTGGACAAAGTTGAAACGTTCGAGATCAAGTGCTGAGAAACAGAAGAAGGCATTCAAGCTTACTGCGGTGTAACGCGGGCTGAGTTTAACCGGGACGGCTCAGTGTTCCGACAGCCCATTGGTTCGACAACCCTACTCGTTTAATGGACACCTTGCTTAAATCAGGTGGGCACCCTACTCGTTGCAGATGGGTTAGGGTTATGGTGGGCTGTA
This sequence comes from Tandanus tandanus, assembly GCA_039654325.1. NCBI lineage: Eukaryota > Metazoa > Chordata > Actinopteri > Siluriformes > Plotosidae > Tandanus > Tandanus tandanus. The sequence continues at coordinate 3,449,968 of JBCNYH010000005.1, forward strand.
ACTGTCGGACCAATGGGCTGTCGGAATACTTTTGGTGAATTAGGACTCATTTTGTGATGCTTCTCTGCTCAGTGGGTGATCACACTAGAGGCGGGTTAGAAAGGCAACTGACGCGAATGGCTGTCGCTTTTGATTCTCAAATTTGTTGCGCAGCATTCGCGGCATCGCATTTTGCTCGCCTGGTTCGTGAACTCGTCGCAAAAAAAAAATCAAACCTGTGAAATTTTTGCGAATGTCTCTAAACGAGGCTCTGACGTGGAGTAGTGTCAAACTCTTCTCAAACAGTCCGCACGTGTCGCGAGAAGGTCGCAGAGTTGTCATTTTTCTCGCAGAGTAAAAGTAAGGTAAAGTGTGTTCCGTGTATTTTGTCATCATTCGTATTTTATTCGCATCATGTTCGCACTAATAAGGCACGAATAAAAAATCAATGGTTTGAGGGCAAAAAGCGACTGATTTACGACAGGAGATTCGATTTTTTCGCCAAACATCCGCAAGCCAATTTCAAATTACTCGCAAATTAGTTGCATAAATTGTCGCCCAACCTTCTCGCGACTTTCTTGCGATGTTCATATTTAAGCCGCAAAATATTCTCAAAAAACCCAAAAAAATCATTCCGCATCAGTCGCTTTACTATCGCACCTCTAGTGTGATCACGCCCTTAGCACGGTTGTAAAGAGTGGTTATTTGAGTAAACGTCAGATGAAACCAGTCAGAACTTTACTAAGAAGATGTTTTCACAGTATTCTGCTTAAATGCGAAGGAATGCTTTGCATAAAAAGTTTCTGAAATACCATCAGCCGCTGCTACCCAAGCATGCCACGGTCAAAGTCGCCAGGAACAGCTGAGGTATTCCGCGAGAAACGCAAAATCGCACGTGGCACCAGGGTGAAAAAAGGGTCAGAAGCAGTCTGGTTTACGGAACTGTCATGTCGAATCTAATGGCAAAAAAAAAAAAAAAAAGAAAAGAAAGGAAGGGTCACCCTGGAGAGCTAATGGCAATCATCACGGCACTAAATTAAGACTCATTAAGTAGACCGCATCCGGCGAGATCTCGCCTTTGGGTTAATGAAAGCCATTTTGAGCCGAGGTGGACGTTTTGATTGCGCTTGTCCCGGAGTAACCCTTCCGGAACGGAAACCCCCCGTCCGTCTGGCTGATGAGCGAGCAGCAGGTTAATACCGGGACAGGAGCTCCAGCAGGTTCATGCGTGTAAAAGTCTGATCTTTGCTTGAACATAAGGGTGTTTATTCATATAGTTATTTATTTTTGGTCTGTAACTGGACCAAAAAAAAAATGTGCCTGAGAAGCTTGAGAGGAGGCGACAGCAGAAGAAAAAAGGAGACAGAAAGCACTAAGTGATGTATGCCCTTCATCGGACACAGAACATTTAGTTTTCATTAAGAGTTAAACACGTACACGATACATTAGCGGGGGTTCAATAGCCGCAGCTCGGCTCCTCGTCGCATTTCAGGCTGATGAATTAGCAGCTCGGAGCCAGGCGCGGGATGACAAAAGGAAATGGAAACGGGGATTAATATGACTTATATCAAAGCGCTGTTCAGTGCTCGATTCTGATTGGTCGGGAAGGTGTTGGTTCTAGCAGCAGCTCGGACAATCCTGCCGTGCTGTAAGGTTTAGCGTTTAAAGACGTGTTGATGAGGTTGTTAGCGGTTTGGAAGGAGTCTCCAGTGCCAGAGTAGCCAAACACTTCTCCTCACTGAAACCCGCCCATCGTGGATCATATTCCTGTTTAATAAATGTTTTATTTCTGATTTAAAGCAGTTACTGCAGACATGGCTGTTTATTATCGCATCAAGACATCCGTTCTCAGAAAATGTTAGCGCTAGCATCAATCTTTTGCTTCTTAATACGTTTTTTACTTCAAGGTCACAGATTTTAAAGCACAGAGCACTTTGGCTGGATTAGATTATGGCGAGTGAATTAGTCCGAGGCGTGCGGGCTGCGTTTCTCCCCAGGGTTATAAACTTTACCCAGGTGCTATGATATGGTTAGCATCGTTATTATTGATGATATTTTTTTAATTCCCTGATAAATCTATTTTGGGTTTGTTCTTTATTTTTATCCCCCCAATAAAAGCCCTTTTATAAAGTTTGTTGTTTCGGAGGCCGGAGTCACCTCCGGAACGAGGCGCAGACTCAACCCACTCGCTTATTGTTCTGGCGCTTTGGCGGAAAAGGATAAATTAGTGATTCATCCTTAATTACAAGAAACGGAAAAACATTGCGCCTAACAAATGAAGCCGGAGAGGACTGATAGGGCGCAATTTATCAGCTGGCGTCGCTCATCCCGCTCATCCCTCACCACTTGCTCCTGATACGAGGAACGTCCGACGCTCTTTTGTGACTCACAGGTAGCCGCGACGTATGGAGACAGTAGTGTCTGTGTGTTGGGTTGAGCCGTGGAATCTGAGCCCGGGGAGTGCTGCATGCATTGAAGTACCGCGGTCATTGAGCGAGAGGGATTTATGGCCTACAATCCATCAGCTCTGATCTTAAAAGCCTGTGGTTAACAACGGAGAGGAAGCAGGACTATAGAAGCCTGACAAGGCCGTGCTGCTCACAGGCCTTTCACTTCGCCTGTTAACGAGTCGATGTGTGTTGTCTGTGCTGGGGGTTGGGGTGGAGGGAGGGGGGTGGGGGGTGGGGGGTATTCAGCATAGACGCCACACACATCCACAGGGTGCATCACGAGCCAGGGATCAAAACACACTGAAATGCCAAACATACTGATCTGAGTTAGCTGTTACTCCGGCGATATTTCATCATCCACTGTTAGTATGGTGTCCCTCCTCGCCAGGCAGCGTCACTCGTTCCACGCAGATGCGCGTGTCAGCCTCAATCTGCCCGAACACCAGATTCCATTCTGTCCTTACCCTTGCTCATTACTTCCCTCATCACAACAGGCGCTTTTGATTCCTGAGATGGTTCTCATTGTGTCTCTCTTTTTTTTTTAAACTGCAGGATCGGAGCACGTGGCGACAGTGACGCACCCGCTCCCAGTCACCTTCACCGACCTGCTGCCCCACTTCCTGGTGGAGCCGGAAGACGTCTACATCATCAAGAACAAGCCGGTGACGTTGACCTGCCGCTCGACGCCCGCCACTCAGATCTACTTCAAGTGTAACGGAGAGTGGGTGCACCAGGACGACCATCTGATCGAGCGCACCGTCGATCCGGCGACAGGTAGAACTAAAACCCTTCCTTAAAGGTTCCTTCGGGTTCTTCGTCGATGTTGTTTGAGACACGGTCCGGGTTCACTTCACTGATCTCTTCACTGCCTTTTCCAGGAACTGATTATTTTTTTTTCCTTCTTTTTTTTTTTCGACAAAACAATTAAACCAGTTATTATTTCATTTAGCTCTTTGAGAAATCATCTCCTGCTGTCATGTTCCATCTGACATTATCCTTCCACCCTCCTGCTTTCAACCCCGTTTTTTTTTTTCTGTACTTACATTAGTGCAGAATGATGGGATTAGAAGACACGTAATGTGAAATTGCATTACTTTTCCATCACTTGTGACATTAAAACAACCGTTCTGCTCGTCCAGCCAGACTTTTGGCTACTCCAAGATGCATCATAATGTCAGGTTTGTGTCCTGGCCGAGTTTTTAAAGTGGGAAGTTTTGAAAAACGAGTGCTTGGCGATCGAATTTCAAACGGCCAATTACCAGAAATTGATGTCTGGCCAAGAGCTGTGTTTAAACAGAGCCAGTTTAAAAAGGCAATTCCCGGGTCGGGATGGAGAACATTCCGAGCTGTCGAGAGATTAATGTGATTGACGCCTTCACTAGCCATCGAAAACGCTCCATGGAAAGAAGGAAGGAAGGAAGGAAGGAAGGGGGAGAAAAAAAAGCGAAGGAGTGCGTTTGAGGTTTTAGGAGCCTGGATCCAGCCCTCGGCCTTCAGGGGGAAACTCAATACACAAAAGAAGAAGCGGGGCGCACAAAAGAGGGACGCTGTTCCGAAACGCATTCTTTCCCTTCAACAGAAGCAGCGGGAAGCTTAGGCGCTCTTCCAAACCAATTTACGCCGTGGCTGCAACCTTTATTGTGCATAAGACTAAGCTTAGGTTTTTGTTCGCCGTTAGGACTGTCTGAATGTGTTGTGAAGGCTTAGCGTTGACAGTGGCTTTATCCTGGGAAGAAAAGCATAAATAATAAGTCGGATCTATCCCATTTCCTCTATCCGCAAACTTAGGTGCCTTTTTTTTTCTTCTCTCTCTTTCTCTCTCTCTCTCTCTCTCTCTCTCTTTCTTCCTCCTCAAACAAAGAAGCGATGTTGCATTATAAGGGTTATAAAAAGACTGCATTGTTTTTAAAGAAAAATGACAAATTTAACTTCTGCTTTTTTACCAAAAGCGCAGGATTTATTTATTTATTTATTTATTTATTTATTTTTATATATACAT
>JBCNYH010000005.1:3475136-3499630 GCA_039654325.1 Tandanus tandanus
TCTCTCTCTCTCTCTCTCTCTCTCTCTCGCTCTCTCTCTCTCTCTCTCTCTCTCTCTCTCTCTCTCTCTCTCTCTCTTTCTCCCTCTGTTCCTCTCTCCCCTTATTTCACTCATCCTCTGTCTCTCTCTCCCTCTATGTCTTTCTGTCTTGCTCTCTCTCTCTTTCTCTCTGGCTTTCTCTCTCTCCCTCTCTTGCTCTCTTTCTCTGTTGATTTCTCTCTATCTCTTGATTTCCCTTTCACATTCTCTCTCTCTCTCTTTCTCTCTCACTCTGTAGGAAAAGCTTATAACCTCATATTTTGGTTCCTTTAACCTCTACACCAGCGCATTGTCTCTTTTTTAAAGCTTTAATTAGCGTGCAGGTCTTTGCCAGGTGACTCGGGTATTTATCACTTTTCAGGTGCGCTGTTTTTCTCAGGGCCTCCTCATCAGCACCTCAAGTTATAAATAAACGAGCTCCGCAGCGACGAAGACGTGACGGCTTAATAGTCCACCGAGAGTTTTGATTGACAGAAGAAGCTAGCAGGTTGAGCCCACTAGCGGAGCGTTGGAGCGTGATATGCAGGCACGTGAGTTCTCGCTGTCAAACTGCAAGCATTCCTACTCTGTAGGTGGTGACGGTTTGGACAGGACTCTGTTTTGACAGCAAAGATGACGAGGTCGTCTTTACTACGTAATGTTTAGCTTCTATTATGCAAACACTGCGTAATTTTCTTTATCGCATCACAGCGCCGTTGTATTCTGAAAATCTTTTTAGATTCATATTAATATATATTATTATCAATGCAGTAGTATTTTGGGCGGCACGGTGGTGTCTTGGTTCACAGGTCCGCATCACGGCAAGGAGGTCCCGGGTTCGATTCCCAGGCTCGGGTGTTTCTATGTGGAGCTTACATGCTCTCCCTGTGCTTGCGTGGGTTTCCTCAGGGCACTCCAGTTTCCTCCCACAGTCCAAACAGTCCACGTGCACATTAGGCAAACTGGCTGTTTCAAATCACCACTAGATGAGTGTATGAAGGGCTGTGTGTGTATTATTCCCTGTGATGGTCTGGCAAGCTGTTCAGGGTGTACCCTGCCTTTGCCCAGTGTTGGCTGAGATAGGCTTCAGCCTCCCTGTGACCATAGCAGGATTAAGTGGACTGTTTATATCTGCTGTAATGCGAGCTAACTTGTTTTGCGAACATTAAACATAGCTATTAATGCATTAATATTAATATAATATAATATTAGTGTTTGGAAAACTGACATGCTGTTATTGAAAAATAAACAATTTCAAAATGATCATCGTTTCATCCGGTGGTTAATTATTTCCACGCGTATCCGCTAATCAGGCGACGTCAACCGCTTCCTGCCGACCTGTTTAAAAATGTCCCACCGAGATGAAGGTGTCGAGTAAAAGAGCAGCGCTGATTACATTCCCCAATGCTTCATTACTGTCTGCTAGCAGATGGACACCTTTAGCACATTCCTAAAGGTGCATCGCTAATTTATTACCTGAGGCACAGATTAAAGAAGGACGTGTTAGCATAGCAATAAGCTCACTCCTAGCATGAGTCTCAGCAGAAAGTTACAGGTGTAGATATAGACTGTATATATTGATATAGACTGTAATAGCGAATACTGTATATGAAACACATAAACAGAGCATGCTAACGTGTGTGGCGGGCAGAGATACGGGGGGTAATTAGCACCATTTCATTTGTCTTGCCCAGTTCTCCCAAAGGTTTCATAGCACTGAAATCAGCTAGCCTACTAGACGGAGACAAACTCAGCCATACGTAGCTAGCGGTATTCAATTAGCATATTTGATACTTGATGCATCTCTTTTTTCGAGGTTAAACAGACTCGAAAAAAAATAATATAAGATCAGTTTTGCTGCTGAGGATCATGGAGCGCAAACGTCGGCTTTTAAAATATAGAAATATTTTTATACACACACACACACACACACACACACACACACACACACACAGGCTCACGTGCACGGGCACACAGCTATCTTATATCATAACGATCCAAACCGCACAGTCCCTGAGGGGCAATTTAACAAGAATAGTGTAAATGGATAAATACAATTGACATCCGAAATCCAATCGCAGTCCACGCCGAGGTGTTGATGGCTTTAGATGTAAACAAACAAACAACAATCAATCAACAGGCTGGTGGCAAATTGACCTCATTTTGACCTCACCGTGGCTCGCTGCTTATTTTAGGAAATCAGTCTGTTTTTAGGTTTTTTTTTATTACAGGAGGAAAACACAAACACGTACACACACACACACACACACACACACACACACACACACACACACACACACACACAAAGTATTTTCTCAGCTTTGTGTAAATGTAACTGCGAAGCAAACACATTTAAACCCTGCCTTTAACTGATTAGCCGATAAATTTCACTCAAGTCATGCGGAAAATGAAAATGTATTATTGGCAGAAGGTTATGAGATTTAAATTTTATTTAAAAGTTTATTTTATATTTATATTAAAGAGGTATTTGTGTGGAGCTCTGATCCTTTTCAAAGCAAGACACTTCCTGTGAATAGGTGGGGGGGGGAGGAGAGGAGGTAAAAAAAATGATGTGGTTTATTGTGTTGCCACTCTGACATCACGGCAGTAGGCGGAGCTTAAGCCTCTTTGTTGTTATCTTATTCTGAAAGGAAGGTTCCTCTGTTAAGTTTTGCTGTTGGTACTGTTACACTTTATAAATGGACATGTGATCAATTTATCTATAATTATTTTAAAAAGGACTTACTAAAAGTGTATGAGCCTTAAATAAAGGCTAGTAAACACACACACACACACACACACACACACACACACAGAGAATACAAACTGAGAGAAATTGCGCTTGCACAATAATATTTGGAATACTTTATATTTTAAAGATAAATCTCACAGATTTGCAGAGGCTGCTTATTAATATCATCATACTTAGGTCGCAGGAACTTGTAAAGTTGAGGCATCCTGGTGGTGTAGTGTTTAGCACGTCCACCTCACAGCAAGGAGGTCTTGGGTTCGAGTCCCGGACTCAGTGAGGATGTTTCTGTGTGAAATTTGCATCTTGCACCTGGTTTCCTCTGGGTGCTCCAGGTTTCCTCCCAGAGTCCAGAGATTTGTGCATTGTGGGTGTACATGGTTGTGTATGTGCTGGCCCTGCGATGGACTGGTGACCTGTACTCCGCCTTCTTGGTTAGTCGAAAGTTTTGTTTGCCCCTCATGCACAGTGTGAGTTTGATTCAGTCATGGCTCAGGGCGAGGACGAGTTGCTACGTTGCTATGGCTCCCTCACACCCCCCAACCCGCCCCCCAAGCGCACAGGGTTCACGTGTGTTCTGCTTACAGATGGGAGACCTGGAGGCAGAAGGTGTGTGACGACTCGCTCACACCTCGTTAACACGCGCACTGAGCTGTGGATGCGTTCCTGCCTGCCGGCGTTGCCGAGTCTTTACAGGTGCTGGAGCTGTAAGCGCAGAGCTCCCACCACCTTCACATTCCTTTTCTTCACATGATTCACATCACACATAAAAATAGAACAAATTTATACAATTCAGAGGATTTTCAATAAAGTCGAGCTGCTCCAGTTTTATAATTGATGTTTTAAGGTGAAACCACATTGCTACGACGATTAAGCATCACCACTGTGTTATTCCTGGCTGGCTTAGAGTGGGCGGGACTAAACTACAAGGATGTGACATCAGAAAGTCCCATGTACTAATCAGAACGTCTGTACCCGAGTCACGTCTAGCACTTTGAGTAATGGGTACAACTTAGTTCCACTATTTTGATTGAATTTTATTTTCGCTTCTATTTGTAGACTCTTTTTTTGTATTCATTTGTTGTTGTTGTTGTTGTTTTAATAGATTTATTTTTGAATTTATTCATTTTTAGGATCTTTTTATTTTTGTATTTATTTACTTGATTATTTTCTCTTATCGCACTTTTATTTTTCCAGCCCTAATTTCTTAAATTATTTATTTATTTGTTACTTTTTTGTTTACAAACTCTTTATTATTTCCTTATTTTCTTGATTTATTATTTTTATTTTACAAACTCTAATTTCTATTATTAAAAATTTTTATTTTTTAATTTTACTTCATTTCTTCTAGTTATATTGATTTTCTTTCTGATGTGTCTCAATAAATTCTGTTCAATATAATGTCTAATGTAATTATTTTATTTAATCATTTTATTATAGTATTTTTATTGGCCTCCACCAATCTGTGGAACATTGTCCCGTGTCACGGTCTTGTTCCCGGGTTTTGTTTTGCTCCCGAGTGCCTTCGGTTTCCCCTCATAGTCTCTTGAGACCTCTGTTCATTCTTAGCTGGAGGCATGTCTTGGTTTCTTGTCTCACGTTTCAGTTTCTGTTTTGTGTTGGTTGCCAGTTCACAATAAACTCCTCATCCAGCGATTGCGTCCGTCTTCCCTCCAATCTCTTTATTATTATTTTTATTTTAGATTCATTCTTTTCTCATTATTATTTATTTATTTATGTAATATTTTAATACTTTTTAGGGCTCTTTACTTTGCGGGACATCACACGTTATTTTACGAATGCACCCTGAACCAGTCAGGATTGATTAGCGCCAGATTTCTCCAGCCTTGTATAATCCATCACAAAGCCTCGGATGGTGGTCTTGTGGGCGGCTGAAACAAAGCCGCTGCCGTGAGTGTGTGTGTGCGTGGAGCTTCTCAAAGATTTCACTAGAAAACTGCTCTCTAGATGAAGACATTAGCTCCCACTTTGCTAACATGTATGTATTCATAAAGGCAAAGTCAGAAGTTTCTCATCAGAGGTTTAGATTTCCGACACTGCTTCTAGGTCAAGGCCAGGTTTAATGATGGTCGTAGGACATTCTCTCTCTCTCTCTCTCTCTCTCTGCAGTGTGACGTCTCAGGATTGTGTAATGGATAGGAACGCAAGCGGGATGAAAGACAGTAATGTAATCAAAGTGTGCGATTGCTGTTCGGTGAATATATTTAACGTCCATTCGGGGTGACGTTCTTCAGGCCGTTAATGCGTTTTAAATGGATCTGTTGTGTTTACTCGCGGAAATCAGCACTGTAATGATAAACATCATTACCACCTTTGGGATGATAATGCAGGTGATGGCGCTCATTATGGAAAAGGTCAAGTGCACTGGAGTGCAGTGCTTCATTACATCCATGGGGAGAAAATGATCAAAATGATTTTGCAAAAATATAAATAAATTCTATTTCTGCTATTTGAGCAGTCATAGCCTCTAACACCCCCCCCCTCCACACACACACACACACACACACGCACACACACACACACGCACACACAAACCCGACCCCATTGTCAGAGGAGTGTCTGTTCTAAGTCACTCAGTCACTCACTCCTAATCCTGATGAATCTCAGCGCCAAGCCCGCACACACCCCACCCCTTTTCCCGGGATGCCCTATTGTCTGCTCGGAGCCCTAATTGAATTTCCTCGATCACAATGAAAACACACTCGAACCCGCCGAGTTTCGAGCCGCGCCCTTGATAAGCAAACGACCCCTGTGGAATTGAGGTCAGCTCCGAAAAACAAGCACCAGAAAAATGAGTGGGCTTCGTGATGTTCGGCGCAGGTCGCACAGACACACAAACAACACACACACACACAGACACACACACACACACATGAACACACAAAACAGTCCTCCAACCACCTCTTGGCACTTGTAGGAGCTCAGGGGAAAAAGTGACTCACGCTGAATGGATTTGGGTTGTGAATAATGCATGGCGTTGGCACATAGTCACGCACAACGCACTCGGTCGGGAGCTGACAGCAATCCACTCTTACAAGATGTTCAGTTCGGTTCCTGATGTAATGTGAAGCACCGTGTCCATAAAACAGAGCGCGGGCACAGAGGAGATCTTAAGATATGATAGGTGTGATTCAGGACAGCTACAACATTCTGATGGAGCATGAGCCTCGAGGGCGTGTATCGTGTACACGCTGCTGCACATTTTACCTTCGGTGATAGTCTCTAAATGTCTGTGTTTGGTATCAGTTTATTGAATGAATTTGTAGTTTTACTCTTTCTCTGGACGTAGCATCCGCTCTGCGAGTTCATGCGTATGTTGCTAATACATCAGTGGGAACATGAACGCACTGATATTAACCTGGAAAGCCAGAACCAATCAGAATGGAGAATAAAATACTACTACTACTAATAACTAACTAACTTGCGTTTCCCAGAGTGGACAGCATTCACGAACGCTCAGTCAGGAAGTGGATCTAGGCTCTCTCATTCCATCGTTTGTTAGCACGTCCACCTCACAGATAGAAGGTCCTGTTCTCACCACGTTCTCACCATGCTTGTGTGGGTTTCCTCCGCGTTCTCCGGTTTCCTCCCACGGTCCACACACATGCACATCAGGAATGGTCATGTGTGTTGCCCTTTGATGGTCTGGCGAGCTGTTCAGGGTGTACCCCCTCCTTCGCCCAGTGTCGGCTTAGATAGGCTCCAGCTTCCCTACGGCCCTAATAGTAGGATTAAGCAGTTCGGGAAATGAGTGAGTGAGATGATTACATTGGAGACATGCACCGCATATTCAGCTTTCACCCACCGTCACAGCGTCAGGCTACATAATACTTGCTACATGACACTTGGCACATGCTACATGCTACTTTCTACATGATACTTGCTACATGCTACCCACTACATGATACTTGCTACATGCTACCTGCTACATGATACTTGCTACATGACACTTGCTACATGCTACCTGCTACATGCTACTTGCTACATGCTACTTGCTACATGACTCTTGCTACACGCTATCTGCTACATGCTACTTGCTACATGCTACCTGCTACATGCTACTTGCTACATGACACTTGCTACATGCTACTTGCTACATGCTACCTGCTACATGCTACTTGCTACATGACTCTTGCTACATGCTACCTGCTACATGATACGTGCTACATGACTGTTGCTACATGCTACCTGCTACATGATACTTGCTATATGCTACTTGTTTCAGATGAGCATACTGTTGTTGCCATACAATTATTTTATTTATTTAAGTCTATACCAATTTTAATATATTTTTTTAATAAATTGCAGTCTAATTTCTTTCTTTCTTCCACTTCCTGTAGGAATAAAAATATTACAAATGTTTATTCCGATTTTTGTCCCATCAGGACTACTGCATTTGACAGCTTAAGCTCCACCCACTTCACCAAGACATCACATTTTATATTCATTAAAATCTTATATATATTTATTAATTAATTTACTTTGATAATTGCTTTTAGTATTCATATATCATGTAGATATAAATGATAAGTGTTACTGTGTAACTGTAATTTTTATATTATTCTTTGATGTGCTTTTTTTTCCAGTCCATTAATGCCACATCTGATCCAATCACATTTAATCAAAGCATTGATTCACGACCGTCAGGCTTTGATCAGATCAGTCGGGATTAGTCGGGAACGAGCCTCGTCTCTTTGTGTATAAACGATCCCGAGCTCAGCTGCCAGGCTTTGTGATCCTTATATCAAATTTGTTTGCTATCAGTCAGACATTAAGACCTGGCCTGATATGATACTTGGCTGATACAATGAAACGTTCATTAAATTTCCTTTCTCCAGATAAGCAGACGCTGTTGGGTCGGTGCCCAGAACACCTGTTGGTAAACCGGAGCACTGTCCCGGGTCTTGCACAAGGATTTCAATCGTGGTGTTTCTTTCCTTTTATTTTTCCTCCATCATTTAAAATGATTTTATTTCTGATGGATGAAATTTAAAAGCTTATCCGCCTCTCAGAGACAGGCATGGAGATTTGCATTTTCATTTTCATTTCCCGTATTTGGGCATCTCCCATTTGGAGTTGCGTTATCTCTTGTTGTGCATGTTGCTTTCATTCACAATCAGACAGGGAAAAAAAAACAAGACAAACAGGGACGGAGGCATGGTGCGTTTCACCTCGGCTGAGCGTCCTGTTCCAGTAAAACCAGTAAAAAAAAAAAACCCCATGGAATGTTTATCTATTAAAAACAACCTTGAACTTTAATGGAAATATTGGACCTCATGCAAGAAAACGTTAGTATCGATATCCGTAAAGTACTTTTATAGTAAGCCGTGTTAGCATGAATGAGCAACGCCAGAGTCAACAAACTCTTATATGTCCTACTGAAGTGTGAAAACAGCCCGTGTAAAAAATGATGAATTGCACCTGTGTGTAAGTGACCGCGTTCACAAGAACTGAACATTCGCATTATTCGCACTCTAATATTACCATATAAGGCATATTGGTGCAATGGCGGAAGGCCAGCCAATCAGAAGGCTCAGCATGCCATGATGCACTAGTGTGCCCTCCCCCAAAAAACCTCAACAACATAAAGATGAAACACGCGTTCGGCTGTGTTTACCGCCAGCAAAAACAGCCCAGAGGGAAAACTTATATGCACTGACCTCATAATTTGATACTGTAACATTTATAGGTCAAAAAAGTGGAAAAAGCACAATATTTATTCATTCATTCATTTTCTAAGCCGCTTAATCTTACTTAGGGTCGCGGGGAGGCTGGCGAATATCTCAGCCGACTCTGGGCGAAGGCGGGGTACACCCTGAACAGCTCGCCAGGCCATCGCAGGGCCAACACTCACACAACCATTCACACTCTCACACCTAGGGGAAATTTGGAACAGCTAGTTAGCATAAAGTGTTGGCTAATTACCTTTGTTGTACTGGTTTGTAAGCTCCGCCCACATTGCATTAAAACTGCAGTGATTCTGACATGCAGACATTAGGATAAAGAACGTTCCCACGTATTCACCCGAGAGCAAATTCAACCGGAATCGGAAAGCAGGCACGGATTTCACTTCCCCCGGATAAGATTCTGTTCCGCTGGTGATAGCGAAAGGTTGTGAGTTCAAATCCCACGACTGGCACGAAAGCCACTTAACAACTTCCTTATCAGGATTACTAAAGGACATCAAGAGCTGTTTAATTGGAGTGACTTCTGCCTGTCTTTTTTTGTCTTCCCGGACGTAATTAGGTTGACGCCTCCCCTGTGCGAGTGATAGCAAGAGTTCAGTTCAGTCTGCGCCTCGGTCTTCGCTTCAATTATGCTTCCACTGCCCGTGGCTCTCGCCTGAAAATTATAACAGCTTTCCCCATCGCGCCACTCGCTTCCTCGGCTAATCGTTCATTATAAAGTTTCACCTGACTGTATATCGCGCATACTCATGCAGCACGGCGTGTCACGCTACAAGATCGTGCTTTAATGCACTAGCAGCTGGACGCAGTGGCAAAATCATGTTTATGAAGTAAAAGGCGTTCTGCGGAGAAGAATACAGGCAATTACGGGAAAAAGAACGGCGCGGACAAACGCAATGCAATTAGGAAAGCAATCTGGGCTGGAATTGGCTTTCCCTCAAAGAGCTGAGCCCTTCAAATAATTGCGTTTCACTTTTTAACACAAACAATAATTAATACGACCAAACACCATCACATCTCCCCATGATGCGCTTTGCATATATATATTCTCTCAGGCGCCGAGATGGATTTTAGTCCTGTTGGGTTCGATATACTAAAACCAGAGGCTCGTCAGCTTGATAGGAGACGCAGGCTGATGTGTAATAACATAGATTCCGGTGGTGTAGGGGTTAGTTAGGGTGCTGGAATCATGATCGAGAGGTTGTGGGTTTGAATCCCCATTAGACCCCCACTAATGTAGGGGGGAGTGAGCAGCACCTTTGTCTTCTTTCACACCTGAAGTGCTTTTGAGCAAGGCTCCTCACCCCACAACTGCTCTCCGGCCGCTGCAGTCCAGGTGTGTGTGTGGTCACTGTTTAAATATCTGTGGGCTTGATGGGTTAAATGCAGAGCCAAATTTTCCTTGCGGGATTAATAGAGTATATCAGCATCAAAAAATTAAATGCTGTTGTTGGATATGGTGTAGCTTCAGGCTTTAAAATATCAAATCTCAAAAAAACATTTGTCACATCTCATAAAAATAATCATATATGTAAAAATTCCAACAAAAAGTTTCCAAGCACCGTTCATCTTTCACATCAATACACGATCAAATATAAGAAATAAACAGATAAATATTCACTGTTGTACATAACGGGCGGCACGGTGGCGTAGCAGTTAGCACATCCGCCTCACAACTAGAGGGGACCTTGTTCAAGTCCCAGGCTCGGGGTGGTTCTTTGCGTCGTTTGCATGTTCTCCCTGTGCTTGCATGGGTTTCCTCGGGGTACTCCGGTTTCCTCCTACAGTCCAAAAACATGCACAGTGAGCTGATTGGCTGTTCCAAATCACCCCTAGGTGTGAGAGTGAGTGTGAATGGTTGTGTGTGTGTTGCCCTGCAATGGTCTGGTGACCCAGAGTCGGCTGAGATGGGCGCCAGCCTCCCCGCGACCATATTTAGGATTAAAGGGCTTTGAAAATGAATGAATGAATGAACTAAATAAGATAAACATGCAGGTTAGCATGTGAAGTCCATGCACTGCGACAGTTCAGAATTCAAACTTCAGGATGCGGAGCCTAACGAGCGTTGAGGGGTTAATGGTTCTGGTGGTCCAAAATGGCCGCCTCGAAACCCCACAGCATTGCACTGCAGCGTGTATTATTTATATTTATGACAGATTACAGTCGCACTACATCCAGGAAGTGAGTTGATACAGATATGTAACTGTTGGAACTTTTTCTCGTTTGCTAGTTTGTCGATCATACGGACGTCCCGCACAACATCCACATACCCGCAGCCATAAACCACGCTTCGTACCCGCTTCTTTCACCTCTTTTTCAGCCTGAAGAATGTGCGTGAGGACATGGCAAGCATTTTAAGCGAGAGAAGGAGGAGCGAGTGTGTGGGGACTAGATAAAGCGGGAGACATGGACATCCTCAAGGTCATGCTTTTGTATTAAGAGATGAGCGATAGCCAGAGGGGAGATATCACAGAGCCGCGGAGATAATGCAAAGAAAAATTATCTCCGCCTAATCTTCCTACACACACACACACGCACGCACGCACGCACACGCACGGACGCACACACACACACTTCCTCCCTACAAACCAGGAATGCATAATGCGCTACGGTCTTTTTGTTGATGGCTAACTCTGATGGTATTCATTCATAACTGTCAGCTCCGAATTGAATTATTTTGGAGGATGACTTCACACCACTGGTGCAGAAGATACCCGTTGAGCCGAGGCAGCCGGCGTGTTCTCACATTACCATCCATTTTTTTATATTAAAGATTAATTCTGGTCAGGTTGGAATTTATGTGGGAAAAAAATAAGAACATGCTAATTAAAGGTGCAAGCGGGGAACGTCCATGTCCTTCCACAGAAAGCTGGTTCACTCCATTTCGAGGCTCGAGCTCCTCAAATCCTGAGAAATGTCTTCGTTTCTCTCTTCAGGTTTTCCTTTTTAAATTTAAGTCAAAGCTAGAATATTACAACTATGAATTATCCCAAAAAACTTTTACTGTTATTATTATTATATATATATTTTTTAACATTCATGATGTTTGTCTCCTCAGGCTTTCATTCCAGAAAGGGTTTAAGAGCAGTGCTCAGATGTTTCACATCCACAAAACTCTAAAGCAACTTTCCTCTTCCAGAATCTAGAACTTCACAAGCAGAGAACATTCTGGACTTAATAATAATAATAATCATCATCATCATAACAATAATAATAATAATTTAAAAACATAATATTTGTTTCCGGTGGCACGTGGCGCAGTGGTTAGCATGTCCACTTCACAGCAAGAAGGTCCTGGGTTCGAGTCCCGGGCTGGGGGCGTTTCTGTGTGGAGTTTGCATGTTCTCCCTGTGCTTGCGTGGGTTTCCTCTGGGTACTCCGGTTTCCTTCCACAGTCCAAAAACAAGCAGAGTAGGCAGATTAATGGTTCCGAATCACCCCCTAGGTGTGAGAGTGAGTGCGAATGGTTGTGCGTGAGTTGGCCCTGCGATGGCCTGGTGAGCTGTCCAGGGTGTACCCCGCCTTCGCCCAGAGTCGGCTATGATGGGCGCCAGCCTGCCTGCGACCCTAGTTAGGATTAAGCGACTCAGAAAATGAATGATTGGTTGGCTGATTATTGTTATTATTGTATATAAGTTTTGCTCTTGAGTTTAAATATTTAAATATATATATATATCCAGGTTTTATCCTGAACACTACAATCATTAACCATCTAAAGAACCTCTGAATAATTGTTCCTACATTCTAAAAGGATTTTTTTTTGGTACTATTATTATTATTATCATTTAAGAAATCTATGATATTTGTGTTTCTCAGGTTTGCCCGTGATGCAGGTGAAGATCGACATCGCCCGCCAGCAGGTGGAGAAGATCTTCGGCTTGGAAGATTACTGGTGCCAGTGTGTGGCCTGGAGCACTACAGGAACCCAGAAGAGCCAAAAGGCTTTCGTGCGCATCGCCTGTGAGTTCTTGAGTTCTTCAGAGGCTCCAGATGAATTATGGGAGACCGTGTTTTGAGTGCAGTGTGGAACCTGTGATATGATATGTGGGTCACTTGTGACAACTATACAATACATACTGAGTATACGTACAGCGTACTGGGTTTTGGGAATGAGTATTATGGAAGTATGAGTGTTCGGATGCAGCTTTGGACTCAGGGAGGAACAAAAACGACCAAACAAATCAAGTTGAGACATGAAATAGGTGAACACAGTAGGGTAGTCAGAGAGTGGAAGAACTGGGAAGAGAACTGAAACAGCTAGTGAGGGGGGAGGGGTGACTGCAGTGGTGGCTCATTGGATAATTGATCTGAAGGTCTTGGGTTCAAGACCCAGTACCACCAAAGTGCCACTGCAAGGCCCTTAAAACTTAACCACACACACACACACACACACACACACACACACACACACACACACACACACACACACACACCAAACCGTTTACTTTAATGAGTCTCCTGCTCTTGTGGAATTTGCTGTTAGTGACACTGTGTAATAAAAAATTGTTTCAGAATTGTATTCGGCCAATCAGTCGAACCACTCGAGCCATGTGTTCCCAGAGGCTGATTGATTCAGATGGGTTTGTACGACTTATTTAATGTTTGATTGGGAAGTTTGATCGGAAGGAGCCTGCGGCGTGGTAATCCACTAATCTGCGTCGGCGCACTCGGTAATTGCCTCGAGAGGCCGCGCGGTTTCCATATCTGTCACTGTGGTAATGCGATTAGGCTCCAGAAGAATCACGTGTGGGCCAGTTATCATGTGGCCTCGCACAGGAAGAGGGAACGCTTCATTTTTCTGTTAATGTCCCAGACTATTCAGTCGCCGCCAATCGCGGGCTCCGTTTGTCGCCGAGAGCTGCTCGCAATCAAACCGGATTTGTCATGCCTCTCAATGTGCTATTTCCAAATCTGCCACGAGAACAAAGAGGGCGTCGCTCTCGTCTTCGGAGTCAGACGAGACGCTGTTAAGTTGCTCGGGATTTTTATAGCCCTCTTAATCCCGTCATAAACATGCAGCGTTTAAAGCAGGAAGCGAGGAAAGAGACTTATGCTTTCAATCTGAACTCTGCCTGTCGGAAATTTTTCCACGCTGTCCACCGTGTCACCCCGGACCGTTAAATCTGGTTTAATTAAAACGAATGAGGTGGAGCGCTCATCAGCGATGCCATGATTGTCCTGGACAGGCGTGCAAAATGACTGGCAGTGATGTCTTCACAGACAAAGTCCATGTCGCTGATGCATACTCTGCTGTTCGACAAGGCCAGCCGTCTCCGCGGGCAGCTCTCTGATGAACATTTATGAACGTTTATGCAAAAACTGTTTTGAAAACCTTCTGCGCTACCACTGGAACTCCGTATATTGGCTATAACCCGATTTGGAGCGTCAAATTTAATCCGAATCGCATCAACACTTGTGTCAGAAGCCTGTGGGTCTAGGACGCATGCTACGGTGTGTATGTGTGTGTGTGTGGATCCCTCAGTGGAGGAAATGTGTGGTGTGCGTGGGTGTGTTAAAGGGCTAGGGAGGGATAATGCATTTGCTCTCGGTCGATTCTTGGCCCAGGGGCTACTGCCATCCTCGGACGCATGCAAGCAGCCCTAAATAAGCTCTAGGGCCTGTGCCGTGGCTCCATCACGCGCAGGTGGATCATCGCAAGCACCTAAACAAACAAGCAGGCGAGCAAACATGGTCTGGAGACAAGACTGCTGACGCCTACGCCAAGTTCTGGAGAAACCTTCGCCTTCATGTCAGAACTAGACTTGCTGTAGAGGATGGGTGGTGCGTTGCATGGCTTCGGTTGCTTTTCAAGGATAATTGCAAGGTTATCCTGGTATTTTTAAATAAGAAAACGTCTGAATGGGTTCCTTACAAGGTATTTGACCAAATCAGCTTTGAAAACTGATTATCATAGTGGCCATACAGCAAGAAGGTCCTGGGTTCAAGTCGCACTCTTGGTGAGCATCTGTGGGTTTCCTCCAGGCACTCCGGTTTCCTTCCACAGTCCAAAAACATGCACATTAAGTTATTTGTGTGTTCCAAATTGCCCCTAGTTGTGTGGGTATGAATGGTGGTGCATGTGTTTCCCGGCGATGCACTGGCCAGCTGTTCATGGTGTACCCCGTCTTCGCCTGAAGTCAGCTGAGATAGGCTCCCGCCTCCCCGCGACTGTAGTAGGATTAAGCGTTTCGGCAAATGCACCGATGGATGGCCTTGAAAAGTGACCTCACCATGAATGAACCACGAGTAGTTCAATAAAGTATTCAAATTTTCTTATTGGAAGTATTTAGTCCTGCTAGTTTTTTCTCTATTTAAAGATTCTTGCTCTTGCTCCACAGATCTGAGGAAAAATTTCGAGGAGGAGCCGCTGGGTAAAGAAGTGGCGCTCGACCAGGAAGTGCTTCTCCGCTGCCATCCTCCAGAGGGCGTCCCGACTGCTGAGGTGAGAGCAAGCTGTTTATCGATGAAGCCATCTGCTAATTATGCCGCCTCTTTGATTTAGCCCCGCGCCTGTATCAGCCAATGGTTCGCCTGCGCAAGAGGATCAACTCCCGCGTTTTGGCACTTACATTAGCGCCATTAATAATGTAGGCAGTTTTGCACAGGACCGGACCAGACCGCGTCCAGCTGCTTGCGCTCACGCTGCTCAACAGAGCAGCCGAATAACAACAGCAGCTCCCGCAGACGCTTGCCACATGAAATATTCAGCTCCAAGCTGACGCGCTTCCGCCTGCCAAAAATGTCCCAAACTATATTTCAATTCAGTCCACTTCTTTCTTTTTTTTTTCTGATTATTTTTAGCCGTGCTTGAAAAAAAATTGAAGCTAATCCTCCATCCTGCTCCCGAATGACAAAATTAAACTCACATCTTGAACAGATGTCAAAGGGGCGCCAAACAGAGAGTGCGAAAATGGCTTTTTATTGTTCCTCCGTGTGTGTGTGTGTGTGTGTGTGTGTGTGTTTGATTCTCCAGGTGGAATGGCAGAGGAACGACGAGTTGATCGACCCCAAGGCTGACCCCAATTTCATCATCACAGTGGACCATAATCTCATCATCAAACAAGCCCGCTTGGCCGACACCGGCAACTACACCTGCGTGGCCAAGAACATTGTGGCGCGACGCAAAAGCTCCTCGGCGACCATAATTGTCTACGGTGGGTCTCCTCATCCCATTTTCACAAACTCCACCTCCTCAGATAGACTCAGAGGTGGCGTTTGTTCCTAAGAGGAGAGAATAAAACACTGATAATCTGTGACTTAGCCTAGCGCTAGCAAACAGGCCCTTGCTAATCACTGCATGCTAGCTTTAAATAATTAAATGGGTTTGGAACTAACAGGTTATGGAAGTAAAGCCTTCATTCATTGAATTTAAATATTAGGGCTGAACTTTTGTGACTTAGCATGAGCTACAAGATCTGTCAATGCTGTGTGTTCCTATGGAAACCATACCTGCATTCTGGCTTCCACAAACCGTCTAATTTGTGACACTGAACGACCAAAGAAAACATTTTTTGTACCACCTCTTGCTACACCACTCGCTAGTACTGTACAGCCGAAACGTCATATGCTGAAAAAGAAAGTTCAGTGAATGTGCATGAGTGTACTAAATAACAGTAAACAGCAGGCACAACATTTAACAAAATAATAATATACAGTATTTAAACGTTTGGTTAATATGCTAGCGAGTATGCTAATGTAGCATTAGTGAAAATACGATTCGATTTCAGTTCAAAGCCAATTCAGTGTTTAAACTTTGTCTTTTTCTTCGCATTATAAAGAATTTTCACTTATTTGGATATGTGTATTGTGTATAAGAAACATTACAGAGAATGAATTTATTGATGCGTTCAGTTCCATGCTAGGCGTGAGTGCTACACACTGAGTCATTTTGAATATCTTAACATTTTTTTTATATTTCGGTAATGAATTAAAGAAAAACCTCACAATCCGGCGCCTGTTAGGTTCCCATTTAACTGCAAAATATTAGCAGCAGCCTCTGATATTAGCATACATAACAAGCTCGATAAATCCTGATGTGGCTAGGTCTTCCCAGAGTCGCGCATCTTCTCTCTGTACGCTGGTACTGAAATTGGATAACGAATTGCCTTGATAAGCTACCTGACCTTTATTATTATCCTCAGCTCGAGCCCAGATGGAGATCCCTGGACTCCATGGACTAACACTAGCATACATTAAAGGCACATAATGGGCTCGGCTAATCAGGGCACCGTCAGTCAGTCACACGAGGCAGATATTAAGAGTTCCCGTCTCCCAGAAGGACATAGGGAAGATTTGAGCCTTCATTTTTTTTTTTTTTTCTTTTTTAAATAGCTTCCTTTTTTGAACATCGGCTGAGTTGGGAGTTATAGTGAGGTGGACAAGACAGAAACAAAAGATATAAGTTCGGGGATATTTTTAAGACAAATAAATCTGGGCTTCAGTAATAAATAAATAATTTTTAAGAAGAAGGAAAAAGGAAGGTATGAATTTTTGCTTTTTTTTTTTTTTTGCATAAGCGGCAGAAAAACAGCAATTGAACGGTTGATTTCCGCTAATTTGCCTCCATTGTAAAAAAAATTATTATGGCAAAAATCTTTTGAATAGCTTTTCATCAAAAGAAGCCCTTACACTCTCGATTCTGTAATTTTTTTTTCTTCCTCTCACTTCAGCTTCACATTAAAATACCAGTTTACTCCTGTGAAGATTTGCCAGCGCTCTCATTGGCTGTGGAGTAAGGGCTGTTATTAGAGCCGTGACAAAAAGGAAGGTAGAGATGCATTTTAACGAAGCCGTAGCTTTGACGTGGCTTGACTGTGCGCTAAGAGGTAATCAGAGCCCTCGCGCCAGCCACCGTCGTGCAATTTCCCTCTCGGTGGTGGGCAATCACTGGCACTAGAGAGGCTCCGGAAGTGATTCAGCCTGCGAATTAGGAGCCCTTAGCAACCTGACTGGTGATCAAGACTCCCCGACAACAAATCAGTCCCGAAGTGAAGAAATCAGATTCCCTTTGAGCTCTGGGAGAGAAGTAGAAAGGAGACATGAGGCTTGATTAAAAACACAGTGTGAACTTTGGACTCGGGAGCATCGCACAATCCCTCAGCCTTATACCGTTCGTCTTTGTGAATGTATAGGCGCACCGGACTACACAGGAGCCGGCGTGAACATGCACACTGCAACACATGATTGGGGAAATGAAACCGCTGTTAAAACATGAATGTTTTGAATGGAGTAATCAGTTTGTGTGTGTTTCAGCGAGGAACACGGCTTTAAAGAAGCTGATGGATTGGCGCCGTTGTAGCTTGACAAGGGCAACAAAGCAATCAGATGGGCTTTAATTCTGACATGCATGCACCCGTTTTTTTGGGTGAAACTCCACCACCTCCACCAGTTTGCTTTAGAAGCACTTATTATGCTGCCTAGCTTTAGCATTAGCATTGCCTCTGGTCCCAAACTGTGATTGAGTAAACCTCAGCCTGTGTCGTCTCAGACTTTTGGATATTCTGTGGAAGGAGATGGACACTTACCAGGTCAATAGTGTTGCAAATTTACAACAAAAAAGATCTGATTCTTCTTATCGACATATCGCTGGTATGGGAATTAGCCCCGCCCACTACAGGAAAAGTGCTGATTTAAAGATTCTTCTAGCAGAGAAGCAAAATGGGATACGTTT
This sequence comes from Tandanus tandanus, assembly GCA_039654325.1. Classification (NCBI taxonomy): domain Eukaryota; kingdom Metazoa; phylum Chordata; class Actinopteri; order Siluriformes; family Plotosidae; genus Tandanus; species Tandanus tandanus. Next base: position 3,493,282 of record JBCNYH010000005.1, read on the forward strand.
CAAGGAAGATCAAAGGCTTGTTAATACTGTTGGGAAATTGCAGTTCACTTTGCAGGCAGCAGGGGGCGCTGAACGTGGCTAACGGTTCCGTCGAGCATTCTGATCCGTTCCAGTTCAGTATGTGATAAAGATCTGAGCAAGTTTATCATGTTTTGGACACTCCGTATTTGCTTTCATGTTATGCCGTTAGATATCTAATGGGGTCGTGCTGTTGTAGCATTATATGATCAAAAGCACGGTGGTGTAATGAAGTGGAGTTTCTGTTACCCCGGCAACTGGTTATAACGTTTTAATCATCTTGAAACATATTTTGAAAAATGCTAGTTCAAGCTACTTCACTCTCACTTATCACTGATTTGCCGAACCGATTAATCCTACGGGGGTCACGGGGAGGCTGGAGTCTATCACAGCTGACACTGGGCAAAGGCTGTACACCCTGAACAGCTCGCCAGTCCATTGCAGGGTCAACACATACACAGCACTTCACACTCACACTCACACCGAGGGACAATGGGAGGAAACCAGAGTACCCGGAGGAAACCCACGCAAACATGCAAACTCCACACAGAAACGCCCCGCTGAGCCCAGGACTCAAACCCAGGACCTTTTTTGCTGTGAGGCGGACGTGCTAACCGCCACGCCACCGCGCTGCCCCAGGCTAGTTCATGTTCATGTAGCAGTTATAGAATCGCTCTCTCATCACATTTTTCTTTTTTTTTTTTTTTTTTTATAATTAATTAGCCAAACAGTTTGCAGCTTGTCATGTTGCCGAGAAACAGTTACAAAGCGCTGACGCGAGAGACTCCTTCCATACACGCTACATAAACATCTTCGAGAAATTGTCACAGAATCGCAAAAATGTTTGTATATTTTTTTCTTTTTTATTGTTATTAACATCGTATTTATTACAGCGTCACAATAACACTGTTCATCTACTTCAGCTAACACAATATAAGTACAACCGAATTTTCCTCCATCTCATCCTTCATTTCCAGCAGATGTTAGGTATTATAAGCAGCTGCCGGTAAATCCTCCCATCATTCGGAATAATGAAATTATTTCCCAAAGCAGCCGCATTGGCCCTGGAGCAGAAAAGCCCCCAGCACTACGAGCAGCTTCGCAAGAGAATTCGGTGTGAAAAAGTGGCGTGAAACTTAAAAAAACTTCGACAAACAATGATAATATTTTCACCTGACATCATAATATACTGTATTCTTTCACTAAGCTGTATAAAGAGGCGCTAACAAAGCGCCCGTATTCTGAGAGCTCACGCAGCGTCCTGGAAAACTTTTTAATGAGGACGAGTCAAGGCACAACTCTATATTTGTATAGAAGTTGGTTCTGTTATGTATTATGTACAAAACATGAAATATCTCAGCCGTGACTGCGGGAAGGGATTACAAGGTATAAAAAAAAAAAACATGAAGTTCAGCATTAATACCGCGTACGCCATTGAATTCCTGATTCTGATTGATCAGACGGTAATGAAGTTTCTAGAACGCCAGCGGAGGGAAACAGAGAACTTGTTGGCGAATTGCTGTGGTACAAAAGGAAAAAGATCACCCAGAGAGCGCAAACCTCCACCAAGCCCAGCAATCCCCTAATACGCACCCTAATCCTAACCCTTAATCCTAACCTCTCACGATTAACTGTTTTTTTTTTTTTTTTTTACAATCGTAAAGAACCCTTTAAACAATTCCTGGATCCAGAATTTAATCCGTACCATCTCCAAGTAGTCTTCCTTATCGAAAGCTCCGCCTCGGGTAAAAATTTCATGAAAATTTGCCCATAAGTTTTCTGCTAACTAACAAACAAACCGTGGGTAAAGCATGATCTCCTTGGCGGAGGACCCTTAGATAGAACCCTTTTTTTCAGAAATGAATCGGGTGGTAACAGTAAGGACGCCACATCAGGCCACGCCGTCACTAATTGTTTTCCTGCAACAGCATGTCTCTAACTGTTTAATCTCTTCCATAAATAACACTAACACTTGTGTAAATCAGTTACCCAGCTATACTACGTAGTGTTCGTAGCATTAAAGAGAAGTTTTCTTAGCAGGTAATAAGTTAACAGTAACAGAAATCTCAGACAAAATTAAATAAGAGCTGGTTTTCACGTGAGGATGGTGTGAGGCAGGGTTGAAGGTGTCGCTCGTCGGGTAACCCTGACTTGCTCTGTTCGTTCTCTTTGGTGGGCGAGCAGTGAATGGCGGGTGGTCCACGTGGGCCATGTGGTCGGCGTGCAGCGCCGTGTGTGGCCGCGGCTGGCAGAAGAGGAGTCGGAGCTGCACTAACCCCGCCCCGCTGAACGGAGGCTCCGCCTGCGAGGGCCAGAGTGTTCAGACGAGCGCCTGCACGGCCACCTGTCCAGGTAAACGCCCACCGTGCTCGTTTCCTTGTGCGCTCTGCTTCAACGCTGCTGGGAGAAAAAAAAAAACAGCTTAGACTATAGCGTAGCTATATTAGGAAAAAGTGAAGCTAATTTGCTAGCAATAATAAGCTAATCTGTGTAAACCGGATGGTCTAAGCTGTTTTTTTTTTGTTTTGTTTTTTTTTTTTTTTTGAGCTTGTATTTTAGTGTGCTAAGATTCTGTCTGCGCTGTACAGTAGAAACCGCAAGCTGTCATTCACCGCTACCTCGGCCTGTCGGGGGATCTTTTTCCTTTCATCATGAGATCACTGGCTCACCCAACGTAAGCGAAAGTTCAGCACGTCACTCTCTCTGTGCTCACAGGACGGAGAACTGACAGTGAACAGCATCAGTTTGAGTCGCAGTGGATGGATGATGTGCTTACTCGCCAAAAACAAGAAAAACTTTACTCTGAATTCTCCAAAATAAAATGTCTTACTTCTGCAAGGACAGAATGTTAGAACTATTCTCGTATCTATCCCGCTTATCTAGCTATAAAGGCGTTTATTAACACATTCTACGAAGGACAGACAGTAGATTTAATTACCTGTAATATATTCATAGTCCGGTAATTATAAAGTGTGAAAGTAATTATTTATGAAAATGCATTGATCTTGAAATTAAATGTTTATGATGCATTATGAAATGTTTGGAACCTAGCATAATGCTAACAACACAAAAGAAATTAAGTTTCAGTTTCCTTTATGTATTATAACCATTTTATAATGCATTCATTACCTTTTATAATGCATTCATTACCTTTTATAATGCATTCATTACCTTTTATAATGCATTCCTAAAGCAGTATATACTTTAAGACCCCTCCTGTGAGTTGTTCTTGTTGATATAATGTGTTATGAGCATGACTTCTCTGGTGCTAATGATTCATAATGCATAATAAAGATAGTGTGCTGCATTTTCAGAAATAAGTGCATTGAAATACAGAATATGGGGTCGTAGTTCACTGGAAATTGTTCATGGTTGAATGATTCATTGAAATGAATCAGTAAAATGACTCATTGTTTGTATGTTCAGAACTGCAAATGCGGTTTACTGGTAATTACTGTAAATACTGACGTTTTAATAATCCTCAGACACATGTTCTTATAGATCATTATGGGTGTCGCCTTCGTAGAAAGCGTGCTGAGTTAAAAAACAAAACAAAAAAACACAAAAAAACCCGAATTCACGCCATATCCAGCCAAGCCGTGTGCGCTCTCTGGAGTTTTGCATCAGAGTTTAAGGACTACTGTAAAACTTTCTTACCCAAAATCGTGCTTTTCTCTTCATATATCGTTCTTTTAAAATAAAAATGAAGGGTATCATCGTCATCACTCGCTCATTTGCCTAACCACCTAATCCTACTAGGGTCACGGGGAGGCTGGGCGAAGGCGGGGTACACCCTAGACCATCGCAGGGCAACACACATACAGTCATTCACACTCACGCCTGGGGCAAACAGCCAGTTAGCCTAATTGTGCATGTCTTTAGACTGTGGGAGGAAACCCAGAGTACTGGGTGTAAATCCATGCAAGCACGGGGAGAACATGCAAACACCACACAGTAACGCCCAAGCCTGGAACTCGCACCCAGGACCTTCTTCTTGCGATGAGGCGGACGTGCTAACCACTACGCCACCGTGCCGCCCGGATATCATCCTGTAAAAGAAGTATCAGTCATGTAAGGCCTCCAAGCCACCAGGGGGCGTTGAAAAAATGGTTATACAGTATGATAAATCAATAAACGTAAGCTATAGTTACTTTGGATATGAATGTGAAATAATGAACGTATGTACATTTTATTCCGTTTTATTTTTATACTGAATTTATAGAAACATCAGGAGGCGGAGCCAGTGAGTCATCCTGAACGTATGTAGAAGAGATCCTTACTGGATGTTTACCAGTGCCCTGTTTACAGGTCCAGCTGTTCCCGTTTAAGCACCGATAGGCGGAACTAATAGAGGTCACAAAAGATATCCAATATTTAACATTTGAGTGGGGTTTTGGATGATCTGCACAGCTCTGAACATTAGGAGGCGGAGCCAGTGGGTGATAATCCAAAAAAGCCATTTTAACAGCTACACAGACACTAGATGTCAAATAGGAGGCGGAGCCAATAGAAGTGGGGTGTTACCAAAGTGCTCCGAGGTAAAATCGATCCCTTGTTGAATCCAAAAATGGCCGCCGTTATATTGGTAAAGGGTTCATCCCCATGTTCAGCAACATCATCGCTGTAGATACCGGATGTGTAAGATTTTGGGTGAGACGTGAGGTAAAGCTTAGCGCAACACTAATCTGAAAAGCAAAACGTCAGACATGAAACACGTCGTGGTTGATTGACTGCTTCTACACTCTAGCAGCTTTAGCAGCATGCTGTCTGTGGCTGCTTGGCCTGATGCGTGTGGTGTTCATTATTCATGGCTAATCCTCATGCTTTTTATTTGCTGTGCGCGCTTTGCTGTTGCCACATGTGGACTCAGTGTCTTGCTGCGAGCCAGCCAGAGTTCGGGATACGGCCGAGCTGCTGGCGCACTCATGAGCATCAGTGTGCGATTTCACGCGGAGTGCTACTGACACAAACACACTCACACAAACACATATAAAGAAAGAGAGAGAGAGAGAGAGAGAGAGAGAGAGAGCAGTATGACTGGTTATCCTCGGTTTTTATCGATCGTGTGCAGTTTGAAATGGGGGTGCTGATGCTTTGCTTCCACGCTGATGTCGGAGACACGACCCTCTCCTGGCGGCACGCTTCATCACTAAAACAGCATTATGAAAGCATTAGTGCCTGGCGGGGAAAAAAAAAACAAACACAAGCCAAAATGGTGAAGGAAATCGAATCTGTCAGCTGTAGCTCCATCTCTTTCTGTCTCTGTCCGAGTTCAGCTACTTAAACCTATCTCGTGTTTCGGTACGCAACACAGTGTAATTTAATAAGACGCCACACAGTAAGCAAACGAAGCCTCGGAACAATACAGCAGGCAAGAGGGGCATCGCAGCACCCGGGAGTTTTAGTGTGTGGATGGATTTCACATGATTAGGGCACAAATAGCATCATCCTGCAGCGAGGGAGAAGGAGGACGCTGAGGGGGGGAGAAGGTGGAAGGAAGTGAGGATTTGGAAATAAACTGCACATGAGGAGAAAGATTCCATAGTGAGAGAAATGAACACAGGGCGGCACGGTGGCGTAGTGGTTATCATGTCCACCTCACAGCAAGAAGGTCCTGGGTTCGAGTCCGAGGGCGTGTCTGTGTCGGGTTTGCATGTACTCCTCTTGTTTGCGTGGATTTCTTAGGGGTACTCCAGTTTCCTCCCACAGTCCATAGACATGCACATTAAGCTAATTTCCCCGAGGTGTGAGTGTGAGTGTGAATAGTTGCACTGTGGTGGTCTGGCGAGCTGTTCAGGGTGTAGCCCGCCTTCGCCCAGTGTCGGCTGAATTAGGCTCCTTTAAAAAAAAGTAAAGGGTAAAAAAGGAAAGAGGAAGGAGTGATAGAGGTGAGAGAGTGAAGGAGTACGATGGATCCGGCGTGAGAGAGATCCCTCGCAACACCCGCAGCATCCGGCGTGCGCACTCGGCTCCAAGGCGTTCACCCGAGACAGAGAGAGCGACCCCTGTCCTGCACATTCATCACCGCACGGACACACACTCGGGCGACCACGGGTGCTAAAAATCACAACGCACACTTCATCCCGATTTATCAAAGCCACCGCCGGCGAGCTCGACAGGCATGAATCATCATTTGCTGACTGGCATCAGGTGCCCGAAAACAGCTCAGCTCGGCACACGGACACATCGGAGAGCTCTGATAAACGAGCACTAGGGACGTGCACAGCACTGCGAGGCCAAATCTGGATACAGTGTGTGTATGAGAGTGTGTGTGTGTGTGTGTGTGTGTGTGTGTGTGTGTGTGTGTGTGTGTGTGTGTGTGTGTGTGTGT